>JADBJO010001372.1:70059-77559 GCA_016801955.1 Conus betulinus | reverse complement strand
ACTGCCAATCAGTGTTTGACAGAAAATCAAAAGATTGAAAAGGTTCATGTTTTCATCGCATATTTTGCTGTATGGCTGTGGCATTGTAGATAAGGTATGTATGTATTTGTGTCTCTTTCGCCTTAAAAGATGCATAGCGTGTAAACTTGACAGATTGGAGATGATCACTTGAATGAAAAGTCCTGAATATTTGATTTAAGCATTATGGTTGCAGGTTTTTTTCTGGTCAGTGCTTCAGTTTTAGTGACCTGTCCTGTGTCATTATGTGAAAATGGGATATACAGGGGTTAATTAGATTGTTTTGATGTTGTTGCTCAGCGTCGTGGGGAATTTGGATTGCTGGATGTCTCCTGGCGAAGTTTGGCTGTGGGCGCCATCTGCTGTGCAGTTGTCTTCCCTTTGCACCTCTTCTTGGCCTTCTTGTTCCGGCGAAGCAGGGTATGGTCTTTATGTCGTTTCATTTCATTTTTTTGGTTTGTTTGTTTGTTATCTAACTCAAACTTTTTTAAGTGGTGCATTGAGATTAAGGTAGACTAGAGGCTTTAGTTTCTCGCTTTTCTTTGTTTTAAATTTATTTGATGAACATGAAGAGGTGGTCTACCTGGAAAGCTGGCTTTTGTTCTTTGTGAAAGCATCTCAAATGACAAAGGGCCACCTGGGCGATTGGTGTGAAGATTTACCATGCAAGGGGTGGGCAGGAATGAGGAAAGCGTTTCAGGGGAGACAATTTATGTAACCAAGTAATAAGCAACTATTTTGTACTGGTTGATGAAGTAAACTTTTATCCTGTGAGTACATTAAGGACAGAAATATATTAACAGTTGCATAGTGTAAGCCCATTGATAGATAAAAATCAAAACTGTATCACACTTGATAACTAAGCATTGAATAATCAATACCCAAACATGAAGAACCTTCTATCTTTTTTTTTTTAACATAGGGGAAGCGAGATGCAAGTTAGGTGACGATGAGAGATCAAGCACAGATGGCTACAGCAGCTCTGTCATGTTTGGTGTGTGTGTGTCATGTGATTGTGGTTGTCAATGGGTCTGACCTTCATGTGATTGTGGTGTGCAATGGGTCTGACCTTCACTGTGAGTTGTGTGAGCACTGTGACATGACATGGGTCTGACCTTCACTGGGAGGGGTGTGAGCACTGTGAGCACTGTGACATGACATGGGTCTGACCTTCACTGGGAGGGGTGTGTGAGCACTGTGACATGACATGGGTCTGACCTTCACTGGGAATGGGAGGGGTGTGAGCTCTGTGACATGACATGGGTCTGACCTTCACTGGGAGGGGTGTGAGCACTGTGACATGACATGGGTCTGACCTTCACTGGGAGGGGTGTGAGCACTGTGACATGACATGGGTCTGACCTTCACTGGGAGGGGTGTGAGCACTGTGACATGACATGGGTCTGACCTTCACTGGGAGGGGTGTGAGCACTGTGACATGGCATGGGTCTGACCTTCACATGTGGTCTGACATGACCTTCACTGGGAGGGGTGTGAGCACTGTGACATGACATGGGTCTGACCTTCACTGGGAGGGGTGTTAGCACTGTGACATGACATGGGGGTCTGACCTTCACTGGGAGGGGTGTGAGCACTGTGACATGACATGGGTCTGACCTTCACTGGAGGGGTGTGAGCTCTGTGACATGACATGGGTCTGACCTTCACTGGGAGGGGTGTGAGCACTGTGACATGACATGGGTCTGACCTTCACTGGGAGGGGTGTGAGCACTGTGACATGACATGGGTCTGACCTTCACTGGGAGGGGTGTGAGCACTGTGACATGACATGGGTCTGACCTTCACTGGGAGGGGTGTGAGCACTGTGACATGACATGGGTCTGACCTTCACTGGGAGGGGTTTGGGTGAGCACTGTGACATGACATGGGTCTGACCTTCACTGGGAGGGGTGTGAGCTCTGTGACATGACATGACATGACATGGGTCTGACCTTCACTTCACTGGGAGGGGTGTGTGAGCACTGTGACATGACATGGGTCTGACTTTGACTGGGAGGGTGTGAGCACTGGACATGACATGGGTCTGACCTTGACTGGGAGGGGTGTGAGCACTGTGACATGACATGGGTCTGACCTTCATTGGGAGGGTTTGATCACTGTGACAGGACATGACATGGGTCTGACCTTCACTGAGAGGGGTGTGAGCACTGTGACATGACATGGGTCTGACCTTCACTGGGAGGGGTGTGAGCACTGTGACATGACATGACATGGGTCTGACCTTCACTGAGAGTGGTGTGAGCACTGTGACATGACATGGGTCTGACTGACCTTCACTGGGAGGGGTGTGAGCACTGTGACAGGACATGACATGGGTCTGACCTTTCACTGGGGGTGTGGTGTGAGCACTGTGACATGACATGGGTCTGACTTTCACTGACCTTCAGGGAGTGTGTGAGCACTGCACTGGGTGACAGGTGTGTGAGCACTGACATGACATGGGTCTGACTTTCACTGGGAGGGGTGTGATCACTGTGACATGACATGGGTCTGACCTTCACTGGGAGGGGTGTGAGCACTGTGACATGACATGGGTCTGACCTTCACTGGGAGGGGTGTGAGCACTGTGACATGACATGGGTCTGACCTTCACTGGGAGGGGTGTGAGCACTGTGACATGACATGGGTCTGACCTTTGACTGGAGGGGTGTGAGCTCTGTGACATGACATGGGTCTGTCTGACCTTCACTGGGAGGGGTGTGAGCACTGTGACACTGTGACATGACATGGGTCTGACCTTCACTGGGAGGGGTGTGTGAGCACTGTGACATGACATGGGTCTGACCTTCACTGACATGGTGTCTGACCTTCATGGGAGTGGGTGTGATGTGAGCACTGTGACATGACATGGGTCTGACCTTCACTGGGAGGGGTGTGAGCACTGTGACATGACATGGGTCTGACCTTCACTGGGAGGGGTGTGAGCACTGTTTCATAACATGGGGTCTGACCGTCACTGGGAGGGGTGTGAGCACTGTGACACTGTGACACTGGACATGACATGGGTCTGACCTTCACTGGGAGGGTGGAGCACTGTGAGCACTGTGACAGGACATGACATGGGACTGACCTTCACTGGGAGGGGTGTGAGCACTGTGACATGACATGGGTCTGACTTTCACTGGGAGGGGTGTGAGCACTGTGACAGGACATGACATGGGTCTGACCTTCACTGGGAGGGGTGTGAGCACTGTGACATGACATGGGTCTGACCTTCACTGGAAGTGGTGTGAGCACTGTGACAGGACATGACATGGGTCTGACTTTCACTGGACATGAGGGGTGTGAGCACTGTTTGAGCACTGTTTCATAACATGGGTCTGACCGTCACTGGGAGGGGTGTGAGCACTGTTTCATAACATGGGTCTGACCGTCACTGGGAGGGGTGTGAGCACTGTGACAGGACATGACATGGGTCTGACCGTCACTGGGAGGGGTGTGAGCACTGTGACAGGACATGGGTCTGATCATCTGCACTGGGAGGGTGACATGGGTCACTGGTGAACAGGGCTGTGGTGAGAGCAGCGCTGTAGGAACTCTTTAACCGCCGTGGACATTGCAGGCCAGCCTGCTGTTCACCATTACTGGTGACTGTTGAGCCATACTGCAATAACACTTTATGATGTGCATGAGAGAGAGTCTGCAGACCTGTTCACCCATATGATTTCACAGTATTTTGTACACATGTTTGGTAAAAATACAATGTACACAATGTTCTGTAAAAAAAATATGATGAAAAAAGATCTCAAGACTAAGTTCTTGAGCTGTAGTTGCACTTGCAGTGTATAACCATTGTGTTTTAGGGCAATGACCAGAGAGTGACAACTCGCACAACAACATGAGTGCGAACTTGCGTCTGGATGACGTTGGAACAGTAGCAGGAACCCCCAGCTTTTACGAAAATTCGCAAATTTTGAAGTTGTGTATCCACATTCTTAGGAACATATGCTTATTTTAAGTAGAACTACACCAATAGCACCTTTAGGATAAACAGGTCTGAGTCTGATGAATCTGGTTCTGATGGGTGCATGACTAATCGTTGATGCATGCCCTGCAGGTCTGCCATCCACCTGCGACCACAAACTGGAATCCAGCAGCACCCGAGCAGTCCCCACCACCACCTCCACCACCACTACTGTCCCGGCATCCACCCATGCCACCCCCACTCCCACTACACCCACCACCAACACCCACTCTGGCTCTGCCGACCACTACGGGGAGACGACCACGGACACGGTGACCTCGACGCAGACGCTGACCACGTACTCCCTGCTGGACCAGTCCATCCTGAACTGGCAGTCCATCCAGGACTGGGCCCAGCGGCAGTGGGTCAAGCGACAGCAGTCGACAAGGTCACTGGAGGTCAGTGTGAAGAACAACGCCCAGCCGTCCACGCAGCCCTGCCCTACCCAGCCTGTGCAACACACCCTTCTTGCAGGTAATGTGTTTCTGTACAACACACCCTTCTTGCTGGTAATGTGTTCTATATGACACACCCTTCTTGCTGGTAATGTGTTCTGTACAACACACCCTTCTTGCTGGTAATGTGTTCAGCACAACACACCCTTCTTGCTGGCAATGTGTTCTGTACAACACACCCTTCTTGCTGGTAATGTTCAGTACAACACACCCTTCTTGCTGGTAATGTGTTCAGTAAAACACACACTTCTTGGCTAGTAATGTGTTTAGTACAACACACTTCTTGCTAGTAATGTGTTTAGTACAACACACTTCTTGCTGGTAATGTGTTCAGTATAACACCCTTCTTGCTGATAATGTGTTAAGTACAATACATGCCTCTTGCTGGTGATGTGTTCTGTACAACACACCCTTCTTGCTGGTAATGTGTTCAGTACAACACACCCTTCTTGCTGCTAATGTTTTAGTACAGCACACTTCTTACTGCTAATGTGTTCAGTGGCCTGTACAACACATGCTTCTTGCTGGTAATGTGTTTAGTGCAGTACACACTTATTACTGGTAATATGTTCAGTGGCCTGTACAACGCACATTTCTTGCTGGTTATGTGTTCAGTGGCCTGTACATCACACATTTCTTGCTGGTTATGTGTTCAGTGGCCTGTACATCACACATTTCTTGCTGGTTATGTGTTCAGTGGCCTGTACATCACACATTTCTTGCTGGTTATGTGTTCAGTGGCCTGTACATCACACATTTCTTTGCTGGTTATGTGTTCAGTGGCCTGGACAACACACATTTCTTTCTGGTGCACACATCCTCAGCCACAGCGTAGCCCGTTCTGCCACAGCCCCAGCGCTGGCAATCCACAGGGAGCAGTCAATGTCGAGTCGTCAAGAGGCAACGCATCGGAGAGGTGTCGAGAGCTTTGTGTAATAGTTGTCAAAATGATACTACAAGGCCATTGAAATACAATAGCTGATAAACCTTTTTTCCGCATGCCTTGCGTAGGTAATGGTGAGGCAGCTATCCCTTTCAGCCTAGCTGTAGCAGGATGATGGCAGTTTTAGACACATTTTCCCAGTTGTCTTTGGACCAAGTAATGGATGCAGTCAGGGGGCTGGAATAGCTCAGTCTGTAGAGTGCCAGACTCATAATCCAAGGGTTGTGGGTTCGAATCTCTGCCGGGCCGTTTCGGTACAGGGGGATTTTTCCCCCTCGGAGTTAACATTAGTTCTGACTCAATTTCCCATACAGTCCTTCAAATGAGACTATAACTGAGGTTCTGTGTGTGAATGCACGCATAGCATCTTGTTGTACACGCGTAAAATCCCATCACCAACTTTCGGAAGAGAAGGCTAGTTTGGCCGTTGATATGGATGACACATTACACATAGCATGCACCTTCCCCAAAGATGGACTATGGTGCCTTAATGACAGGATCAAAAACGGTCATACCGACAAAACTCCACTCCCTTTGTTGTGTAGATGGGATTAATACTTGCCTGCATTTGGGATGGTCCAATTAAAAAATAATTTAAAAGAGAGGAAAGGAAAGAATGAAATGAAAATAATTTTTAAAATTCCTACGAATATATATGTTTTTTTTATTTTCGTAAGTTTGAAGAATGTTTTGATGAGCCATTTACTCGGGGGAAAAAAAAAATCATTCTTCCAGAACTCGATAAGTTGCTCATCATACCTGAACCTCATCCCAGTCGAAATCTAGGTCACTCTAAGCTTTCATCACCCAGCACTTTCACTTAGTCTTATGCCGTAAATTCTACAAATCACAGTATCTCCATCACTATATCTCATTATATAAGGCAGAAATCTAGGTAAGCCATGGTGAAAAACCGCATTTCGACTTCAAAACTTTAAAAATTCGTAACTCGAGAACCACGGCACGCATCGACTAACGCGTTTTTTTTGCAGACAGACGTAGAAAAATGCTACAGGAAGAAGGAAATCACGTTCTCGCGAGACTTCCTTTTCTACGAGAAACATGGCGGCACCCATGTTGCCACGTGTTTTACCGGGCGCTGGCAGGCGCTCAGCGTTTTGGCTGTGTGATTTCCGGTTGGGCCCTAGCGGTGCGCCCGATTGACAAGAGGGTTTTACCTGCTGGATGAAAAAAACGGTCAAGTACACACAATGTTTACTGTCTGTTCTTTTGTACAGGTGACGACTCAGGAAGTACCCAGTGTTTTTGTAGATGGGATTAATACTTGCCTGTATTAGGGAGTGTCCACAGTAGTATCGGCCTGCGTATGCAGGTGACGACAGGAAGTACACTCACAGTGTTTCATACTTACATTTAGTGCTTGCACAGTCAGGAAGTACAACACAGTGTTAAAGGAGGCTGTGTTTTTGAGACAAAGAGACGACAGTAGGAAGTACAACACAGTGTTTCCTGTCTGTTCTTTTTTCAGGTGACGACAGTTGCAGGAAGTACAACACAGTGTTAAGTGGAAAGATTCTTTTTGTACAGGTGACGACAGTTCATGTTTTACCATTTTTCATTGATATCTATAGGAATGGCTTTTTTTACAGTATTACAGGACATGAAAAAAAAAAGTGTTTCCTGTCTGTCTATTTGCACAGGTGACGACAGTGCATTATGATGTTTCCCCATGTTTTGTAAGAATTTTTTAACCTCTTCACAGTGCTTATTGACGAACAGCGTTCGACATAAAAAGTACAACACAGTGTTACAATGTCTGTTCTTTTTGTACAGGTGACGACAGTCAGGATTCAACACAGTTTTTCCTGTTGTTCTTTTTGGGACAGGTGACGACAGTAGGAAGTACAACACAGTGTTTAATGTCTGTTCTTTTTGTACAGGTGACGACAGTCAGGAAGTACAACACAGTGTTTACTGTCTGTTCTTTTTGTACAGGTGACGACAGCTGTCAGGACAATTTAACCGTCTTTTCTGCAGGTGACAACAGGTGACGACAGTCAGGAAGTACAACACAGTGTTTACCTCTGTTCTTTTTGTACAGGTGACGACAGATAGGAAGTACAACACAGTGTTTATTG
>JADBJO010001372.1:62559-65059 GCA_016801955.1 Conus betulinus | reverse complement strand
CGTGTATGGGGCGTGTTACAGATCATAATCACGGTGGTCTGTCTGGCGCTGAAGAATCGGAACAACCCCGCTGTGTTTGACCACTGCTGCCTGCGCAGCCAGGTCAGGGAGGGCATCAGCACGTGGCACAGCCAGCAGAAACAGCTGAGAGAACAGTCGGACGACAGCACAGAGCTGGAGAGGGTAGGTCCACTTACCTTACAGACAGCAGAAACAGCTAAGAGAACAGTCAGACGACAGCACAGAGCTGGAGAGGGTAGGTCCACTTACCTTACAGACAGCAGAAACAGCTGAGAGAACAGTCGGACGACAGCACAGAGCTGGAGAAGGTAGGTCCACTTACCTTACAGACAGCAGAAACAGCGGAGAGAACAGTCTGAAGGCAGCACTGAGCTGGAGAGGGTAGGTCCACTTACCTTATAGACAGCAGAAACAGATGAGAGAACAGTCGGACAACAGCACAGAGCTGGAGAGGGTAGGTCCACTTACCGTACAGACAGCAGAAACAGCGGAGAGAACAGTCGGACAACAGCACAGAGCTGGAGAGGTTAGGTCCACTTACCGTACAGACAGCAGAAACAGTGGAGAGAACAGTCTGATGACAGCACAGAGCTGGAGAGGGTAGGTCCACTTACCTTACAGACAGCAGAAACAGCGGAGAGAACAGTCGGACGACAGCACAGAGCTGGAGAGGTTAGGTCCACTTACCTTACAGACAGCAGAAACAGCGGAGAGAACAGTCGGACGACAGCACAGAGCTGGAGAGGGTAGGTCCACTTACCTTACAGACAGCAGAAACAGCGGAGAGAACAGTCGGACGACAGCACAGAGCTGGAGAGGGTAGGTCCACTTACCTTACAGACAGCAGAAACAGCGGAGAGAACAGTCCAAAGACAGCACAGAGCTGGAGAAGGTAGGTCCACTTACCTTACAGCCAGCAGAAACAGCAGAGAGAACAGTCGGACGACAGCACAGAGCTGGAGAGGGTAGGTCCACTTACCTTACAGCCAGCAGAAAACAGCGGAGAGAACAGTCGGACGACAGCACAGAGCTGGAGAGGGTAGGTCCACTTACCGTACAGACAGCAGAAACAGCGGAGAGAACAGTCGGACGACAGCACAGAGCTGGAGAGGGTAGGTCCACTTACCTTATATACAGAAGAAACAGCGGAGAGAACAGTGCGACAATAACAGCTGGAGAGGGTAGGTCGACTTACCTTACATGCAGCAGAAACAGTGGAGAAAACAGTCCCACATGTTGCCAACCCAAGGAGACTGTTCATGTCATTGGGCCCTACCAGGGTGTGGGGGCTGTGCCATGAAGTCTGCTCGGCTGTCTCCCTGTCTGACAGTGAAGAATAGGCATGGGGCTGGTGTCACAGCTCCTCTGGGTCCACCTCCCAGTGTTGTCTCCCTCTTCTGGTCTGTCCACCTCCCTGCCTCCCTGCCTCCTGCTGACAGCAGTGGCTGCTGTGTAAATACAATTCATGCTGAATTAAGTCAGTTGGTGTCTCTGATGAAGTGAGTTTACATCTTATGATCATTATCTTCTAGGTGGTCTCTCTGATGAAGTGAGTTTACATCTTATGATCATTATCTTCTGTGCTTCTGTGCATTTTCCAAGATAAATGAACCATTTTTGTTGTAAAATGTAGTTTGCCTTTCAGTTAGTGTGAAGTATGTGACAGATGTCTTTCTTTGTGTTTTTTGTTTATCAGAAGTTTGATGACACTGCAACTCTGAAAATGGAAAATTTAATGTTGCTTCTTTGTAAAGGTGTTAAATTATGATTGGCTGTAGAAATGATGTTGGCTTATTACTATCTAAAAGGAGATCATTATTTCAATGAGTAACTTTTTTATGAAAATGTGGTATTAAGATTCATTGAAATATGCTGACATCATGACCTAAGGCAGCTACACACACACGCACACACACACACACACACACACACATTGAGCGTACACAGACACACACACACACACACTGAGCGTACACACACACACGCACGCACGCGCACCACACACACACACACACACACACACACACATGAGCATACACACACACACACACGCACACACACACACACACACACACACACACACACACACACACACACACACACACACACACACACACACATGCATGCACACTCAGTTAATATAAGAAAATGATGACATCTGTTCTTTGCATGGTAAGTTAGATATTTTTCTTTTAAATCCTGGGAGGTGGGGAGACGGAAGGGGGGAGGGCTGAGAGGGAGAGTGATCAGCAGTGATGTCAGGTGACAGGAAGTGTGTGGGTGTCTTCCCATAGAGATGTCAGGTGACAGGAAGTGTGTGGGTGTCTTCCCATAGAGATGTCAGGTGACAGGAAGTGTGTGGGTGTCTCCCCATAGAGATGTCAGTGACAGGAAGTGTGTGGGTGTCTCTCCATAGAGATGTCCAGGTGACAGGAAGTGTGATGTCAGGTGACAGGAAGTGATGTCAGGTGACAGGAAG
>JADBJO010001372.1:55000-60946 GCA_016801955.1 Conus betulinus | reverse complement strand
GCTGACCTACACCATTTCACAGTCAGTTAACTTCCTGGACATCACTATCTCCCTCAAAGATGGACTGCTTCAAACCTCAGTCTTCTACAAACCTACTGATGCGCACTCATACCTGGACTACACATCTTCCCACCACCAGTCCACTAAAAACAGCATTCCATATTCTGAATTCCTTCGCCTACGCAGACTCTGCTCTAGCGAAGAAGATTTCACTATACAAGCAACCAAAATGTCTGATTTTTTTCACCACCGTGGCTACCCTAGTGCCGTCATCAATGATGCTCTCAGTCGCACTGCAGCTAAATCCAGAACATCTACTCTGGAAACTAAACCTCCCCAAAGAGACAGACAGACCCACTGCCTGCCTTCTCTTCCATCCTCACAATCTGCCCATCTGCAGGATCCTGAAGTCTAACTGGCACATAGTAGAAAATCATAAACCTGCCTTTGAGACCAAACCAATGATCACTTTCAAACGTGACAAAAACCTCAACGACCTACTGGTGCGCTCTAAGCTGAACAAAATATCCACACCTAAGCCACCAGGACTACTTTTCCCCTGCTCAAAACCCAACTGCAAATCTGCTCTCTCACCAAACCAGACACCATCTTACATGGCCCCACGGGCTCTTTCACTATTAAACGCACCTTCTCCTGCCAGAGCCACAACATTGTGTATGCCATCCACTGCCAGCTGTGTGGTAAGATCTATGTAGGTGAGACATCTCGCACACTTGAGACGCGCATCTCTGAACACCTGGCCGACATCCGCCACCACCGGCCCAACCAGTCGCCCTACACTTCAACCATGCCCAACACAACATCAACCATGTCAAGTCTTGGCACTTTGGCAATCGAAGAGTGACAACTTGGAACGCCTTATGCAGGAATCTTATCTCATTGCCAAACTGGGCACTGTCCATCCTCATGGCATCAACGTCCAAAAGTAGTATGTACCATTCTACCTCTGCAGCTCCAGTCTAAAATATCCTCCACCTACACACACCCACACTACCCTACCTCCCACTGTTTACCTCAGACATAGGTTGCAGCTATCATCTTTTCCCTTTTCCTACACTCTCCGAGTCTCACCATTTGCTACGTCAATCGACTTACTCCCCACTCCCCCTCCCTCTGCCCTAGTAATGATGTGTGTAGGGGGGTTGGTAGGTATGGCGGTTGCTGGGGGTGGAGGCGGGGTAACCAATGAACAAGGCTGACATTACTAATGGAACACACACACACACACACACACACACACACACACACACACACACACGCACACACACACACACACACACACACATAAATAAATAGAATGCTAGCTCCTTTATCGCTGGTCGTTCCCTCTCCTTTCCTGGCGCCTTTATTTCCGCTAGTGTTACTGCACTTACCACCGCTTTAAGGTGTTGATGGTAAGAGGGTATATTACTTAAAACCTTTATTACTTTATCACTATCATCATATCATTACCTTTATGTTATTACCGTCAGTCATTTTCACCTTTATGCTTCTAAGCATTATGTCCTATTATCACTAATCCATTGCCGGCCATAATTGTAGAATTAAAATAATGATAATACTTTAAACAATAACTTAATTTTTTAGAGAGAGAGATAGAGAGAGAGGGGGGGGGGGAGAGAGAGAGAGAGAGGAGAGAGAGAGAGAGAGAGTGTATAGGTGTTGCCCCCCCCACCCCCCCCCCCCCCCCCCCCAGTCAGTATATAAACCCATCCCCTTCTTTCCCTCCACCCTCTTACCATCAACACCTTAAAGTTACATGTACCAACCCATCACTTCAGTCTCAGCCCACAATATCTTCCCACTACACACACATACTACCATATATCCCACTATTTACCTTATACATAACTTATAGCTATCTTCCTTTCCCTTCTCACCACACCCTCTCTATTTCTCACATCAGTCTATTGTTTTTCCTATGCATATGTTGTGGAAATGTTGATAACCACACACACACATATCCACACACACACACACACACACACACACACACACACACACACACAACAACACACACACACACACACACACGCACACACACTTCACCATCGCCTTAGCCTCCGGGATTGTTGCCACGGCAACCCTGCTGTTTAAGAATCCTCTAACCCACTCTCCTTTCTCCCATACCTACTTATTGACACCAAGACTGGTAGTAATCTTGTCTCTCTTTTTTTTTTTATATATATATATATATTTTGACCATTATTAGTATTCCTATCAGTATTATATTCCTGTCAGTATATTATCATCATTACGACTTTGACTCGCACATTATTTCCCTTCCAACAGCCTCGTTTTCATTCAACGCCTTCTTTCTTGCGCTGAACACAGAAGCGATCAAAGCTAAGTGCATTTTCGTTTTGTTTCATGTTTGTTGCACCTGAAGAAGACCTAAGAGGTTGAAACGCGTTGTGGTTTGTCTTGTGACTCGTTTGTCCACGTTTCTCTGGGCGGTTCGCTGACATTTATTTAAGATTTGTTTAGATTTCCGCCTGCAGTCGTTTCACTTTGCAACTAGATCTATTTTGATTCATACTGACTGCTACCCCTCGTTGTTTTGTATTTCTGTTTACGTCATCAGTGTGTGCAATTGTTATCTTGTATACGTCTTTCGATCATTGTATACTGTTAATCATTGATCCGTATTTTGGTTGACATACGTTTTTAGTCGTGTACGTGCGATCGCAATCAGGCACTCCTGACCTCTTAACTCTTAGTCTTACTTCTTCTCTCAACCTACTCTACAGTAAGAACCTAAATCAGAACATAATGCCGGCCCCCCCCAATTCCTCTCCCGTACACATGCCAGTTTTCACCAGTCCATTCATTTTCTGCCACCTATCATCCAGCCATTTGCACTAGGGTATGCTAAAACACAGTTTCAGAAAACGAAATCTGCATCCCATCTCAACTTTCTAAAACAATGCATTCGACTGCGAATCACCCCTCGCGGCTTCTCACTTTCTCCACACCCCATCCGATCTTCATAACACCGCTCTTACCACTACCACTACAAGGATTCTATTCCAAGCCAGCCGTAGACTCATGTTGCACACATATCAAAACACTCAATTCATCCCTGGAATCTCTCTCCCGTCTTCTTCAATATTTCAAACAACAAACCACAATCATCATGCCCATAGCCACTGCTTCAAGACTCAGACAGCTCATCCATACACACAACCAACTCATCCACAATCACTGCCACCAGATTAAGCAAGACAAGTTATCGAAACTACAAAACAAATACAAGGCAAACCCAGACCAGTTGAGCCCCCCTACACACAACACTGACCCCTCTATCACCCATGAGCAACACCACCACCTTGTTCGCTGCATTCCTGATAATCTGACTCTCACCAATATGAAAGATCAGTCCTGGCAAAAGGTCTGAAATTTATTCCCATTCAGCCTACCACCAATAAATATCAAAACCACGTTGATGTTGAAAGATTCTTTAGAAAATTAAGATGGATGGCTGCACTTGACGGTGTGCCAAAGCCCCCTCTACCAGAGAGCTCAGACATTTTTACCCACCTTTTTCGAACTCCAGCACTTCGCCAGCCACCTCTTGACAAATCCACTGAAGTTGAACTCTACATCAAAAAGTGTAGAAAAGAAATCTCTCAAGTTAAATCCAAACCTGTCCGCCATTCCAACCTCTCACGGGATGAACAAAAAGCCCTTGAATCACTGAGACAACGACAAGACATTGTCATCAAACCAGCAGACAAGGGTGGTGCAGTGGTGGTCTGGGACAAACAGCTGTACACAAAAGAAGCACACAGACAACTGTCAGACACAAATTTCTATACACCACTCACAGTATCACCCCTCCCCCAACACCAGAAACTCATCTCAACCACAGTTAAACAAGAAATCAAACATAACAACTTACCGAAGACAGCCAAACTCCTCATAATGACAGACACCAAACAACCCACCTTCTACCTGCTCCCTAAAATACACAAAACCAATACACCTGGCAGACCCATTGTATCCGCATGCAGCTGCCCTACAGAACACATTTTTCAGTATTTAGACTCTCTCTCCTCCAACCCATCGTACAAGGCCTCCCCACATACCTCAAAGACACTACACACACACTCAACATGATTAATTCATACAACACAGATCCCACTTTTCAACCCAGCCTCCTCTTTACACTTGATGTCGTCTCTCTCTACACTTCCATCCCTCATGCTGATGGACTGAAGGCCCTCGCATTCTTCCTTAACAAACGGCCCCCAAACCCAACAACACCCTCCCACAGCTACAGCTACACTGGTCAGACTTGCAGAATTAGTCCTCACCCTCAATACTTTTGAATTTAACAACCATACATTCTCACAAATCAGTGGTGTTGCTATGGGAACCAAAATGGGACCATCCTATGCCTGCCTCTTCATGGGACACCTAGAACACCACCTACTAACCTCTTACACAGGCCCAACACCAGAGCTCTACAAAAGATACATAGATGATGGATTGGGAGCCACATCCATGCCAGAACATGACCTCCAGAATTTCCTCAACTTTGCTCAGACCTTCCATCCATCCATCCAGCTGACCTACACCATTTCACAGTCAGTTAACTTCCTGGACATCACTATCTCCCTCAAAGATGGACTGCTCAAAAACCTCAGTCTTCTACAAACCTACTGATGCGCACTCATACCTGGACTACACATCTTCCCACCACCAGTCCACTAAAAACAGCATTCCATATTCTGAATTCCTTCGCCTACGCAGACTCTGCTCTAGCGAAGAAGATTTCACTATACAAGCAACCAAAATGTCTGATTTTTTCACCAACCGTGGCTACCCTAGTGCCGTCATCAATGATGCTCTCAGTCGCACTGCAGCTAAATCCAGAACATCTACTCTGGAAACTAAACCTCCCAAAGAGACAGACAGACCCACTGCCTGCCTTCTCTTCCATCCTCACAATCTGCCCATCTGCAGGATCCTGAAGTCTAACTGGCACATAGTAGAAAATCATAAACCTGCCTTTGAGACCAAACCAATGATCACTTTCAAACGTGACAAAAACCTCAACGACCTACTGGTGCGCTCTAAGCTGAACAAAATATCCACACCTAAGCCACCAGGTACTTTCCCCTGCTCAAAACCCAACTGCAAAATCTGCTCTCTCACCAAACCAGACACCATCTTACATGGCCCCACGGGCTCTTTCACTATTAAACGCACCTTCTCCTGCCAGAGCCACAACATTGTGTATGCCATCCACTGCCAGCTGTGTGGTAAGATCTACGTAGGTGAGACATCTCGCACACTTGAGACGCGCATCTCTGAACACCTGGCCGACATCCGCCACCACCGGCCCAAAAACCAGTCGCCCTACACTTCAACCATGCCCAACACAACATCAACCATGTCAAGTCTTGGCACTTTGGCAATCGAAGAGTGACAACTTGGAACGCCTTATGCAGGAATCTTATCTCATTGCCAAACTGGGCACTGTCCATCCTCATGGCATCAACGTCCAAAAGTAGTATGTACCATTCTACCTCTGCAGCTCCAGTCTAAAATATCCTCCACCTACACACACCCATACTACCCTACCTCCCACTGTTTACCTCAGACATAGGTTGCAGCTATCATCTTTTCCCTTTTCCTACACTCTCCGAGTCTCACCATTTGCTACGTCAATCGACTTTACTCCCCACTCCCCCTCCCTCTGCCCTAGTAATGATGTGTGTAGGGGTGTTGGTAGGTATGGCGGTTGCTGGGGTGGAGGCGGGGGTAACCAATGAACAAGGCTGACATTACTAATGGAACACACACACACACACACACACACACACACACACACACACACACACACACACACACACACACACACACACACACACACACACATAATAAATAGAATGCTAGCTCCTTTATCGCTGGTCGTTC
>JADBJO010001372.1:35000-50000 GCA_016801955.1 Conus betulinus | reverse complement strand
ATCACGGGGGTCCAGGCGCTTTTTTTTTTTTTTTTCCCCTCCAGCGTGAGGACTGTGCTTCTTTTCATCTCACCGCCCCTCCTCCTCCCCGTTCCCCGTTCTCCCCCCCCCCCTCCCCCCCACCCCCCACCCCCCACCCCACTCCCCCCACCCATGTTCCCTTCACCTCGGCTTGTACTCTTGTATTGGTCCCTTAATGAGTTCAGGCCACCAGCACCTGCTCCGATAACTTGTCCGTCTGTAGCCAATCACGGTTGGGGAAACCAACGGACGATTGAGCCGCAGCCGCCTCTCGTTAAGCTGTGGGGGGGGGGGGGGGAGCGGGGGGGAGGGAAGGAGAGAGAGAGGAGGAGGAGAACAAGAGGAAGAAGAGGGGGAAAGTTATCTAAGAATTTCTTGTTGTGTTGTTGTTGTTTGTTTACCACCCTGCAAAAGTATGCTGTTCTAGCTAGCTAGAGAGAGAGAGAGACAGACAGACAGACAGACAGTGAGAGAGAGAGAAGAGATGAAGGCAAGGGGAGGGAGGGGGAGACGTACAGAGAGGGAGGGAGGGAGGGGGAAGTGAGAGAGTGACAGACAGACAGAGAGGGAGGGAGGGAAGGAGAGGGGGGGAGAGAGAGAGGGCGAGATCAGACAGACCAGCAGGCAGGAAGACAGAAACGACAGCAAGAGAGAGAGGGGAGGGGGGGGGGACGAAGGGGGAGAGAGAGGGGGAAGGGAGGAGGAGAGGGACAGAGAGGGGTTGAGAGAGAGAGAGAGAGAGAGGGTGAGACAGCAAACAGAGAGTCCGAGAAGCGAGGAAAAAGAAAGCGACAGACAGAGAGAAGAGAGAAGAAGAAGAATATTAAGGGAAAGTTGCCTGAGAATTTGTATTTGTTTATTTGTTTGTTTGCCACCCCGCAAAAGTTTGCTTCCGAGCTCCTTGTCAGCTGAGCAGGTTCTTTCACCGTGGAGTGGTGTTCGGAGAAAGGCTTCACGGCCGGAGAGTTTGGCTTCGTCGGGGGACTCGGTGGTGCAATCTACATCGTTCAGCTGAAAGTGGAGCAGGCGTGTTGATGCTGGTTGCGGTGGCGGTAGTGATGGTGGTGGGGGAGTGTTTTTTTTTTTTTTTTTTTTTTTTTTTTTTTTTTTTGCAAGGACTTGTACATGGCTTATGGTTTTAAGTGTAGGGCATTTTTTAGTTATACGTAGTCCCCGGTGTTTTTTTGTTTTGTTTTGTTTGTTTGTTTTTTTTAACGTGCAGCATTTTGATGCGGAGTTAGTGATGTGTCTGGGCTAAAACAAACAAGCGCAACATGACTCAGAACCTGGACACCCTTCTTGTGCCAGGTGATGTGGTGCCTCACTAAAAACCACCTGAAAAAAACAGTTCGGGGGTGGGGGGGGTGTGGGGGGGGGGGTTCAGCAAAAATGCGTCCCCGCCACCTCTTTTCCCCTCCCCCTAACCTCACCCCTCTTCCCGACCCGGAACCCGCCGGGAGAAGAAAAAGGGGGGGGGGGAGGCCCTGGGGGGGGTTGAAAAAAACAGTTTCGGGGGGGGGGGGGGGGGGGGCGATCCAGGCGTCCAGACGAGCTGGAGAAGCTAGCTAGAGGAAGAGGCATTGAAGGAGAGAGTTGAAGAGGGGGGGGAGGGAGTAGAGAGGCAGATCGGATAGCTCACAGTCGTGCGCCATCTGGAGAGTTTGACTTGACGGAGTTTACTCCCTTGAGGGAGAAGGGTCTTTAGTTTGTAAGTTGTTTGCCCTTGGCAGGCGAAGATGACGACTTCTGCTGTCACTGGGTGGCGGTGTGTGTACGAAGATGGCTGATCAGGCCGACCCTCGCATTGAATGGTGTGTCGCAGTGTGGACAGGGCAGACTTGGAGATGAGGCAGGCTGAAACACGGCGTTTGCTCTTGTTCTTTCGAAGCGGACGTTTTTGCTCCCGTGCCTCCCCAACTAGCCTCGTTTCCAAGTCTTTCACTCCGGATTTGGTGTTGGTGCGCCAGGCTGAGCGATCTTGTGCCCGCTTCTTCCCAGGAGGCGGGGGCGATGCCACACAGCGCATCAGTGAGGCCTTCAGTGTGTCTTTGTCACGCTTCTTTTGTCCCGCATGGAGGGCTTGCCTTCCAGCAGTTCGCCATGGAAACACAGTGACCTTGGGAGACGATTTTTTGTAAGTTTGTTAGTAAAGAAACGCCCCACACCCAGTCCTTACCTCCCTTACTCACTCCTCTCTCTCTCTCTCTCTCTCTCTCTCTCTCTCTCTCTCTCCTCTCCTCCCCTCCCTCTCTCCCTCTCTCTCTCTCCCCTCTCTCTCTCTCTCCTCCCTCCCTCTCTCTCTCCCTCTCCCTCTCTTCCTCTCCCTCTCCCCTCTCTCTCCCTCCCTCCTCCCTCTCTCTCTCTCTCTCTCTCTCTCTCTCTCTCTCTGTAACATATTATTTGGGTGAAACCTAATGACATCTGACTTGCGAACTCTTACGAACTGGACTAACCAGATTCCCTGAAGAATCAAGTACAAGGGAGTATGGGCACACACACACACACACAGAAAAAATCGTCAGGGTCTGTGACCCCCCCCCCCCCCCCCCCCCCCCCCCCCCCCCCCCCCCTCTCTCTCTCTCTCTCTCTCTCTCTCTCTCTCTCACTCTTTGTCTCACCCCATCCCCACCCACATCCCCAGACACTCCAACCCTCTCTGTCTTCCCGACCTGTACGGGCCATATTTGGGGACTTGTTTATTCAGTGTTCTCAGCCTTTTCTTACACAACATACGAAAACGGGTAGCACTCACTGCGAAAGCTCAGTCACAAGACGTTCTAGTCGGTGGCGCGCAGGTCGGGGTGTATGACTTGGAAGGACGGCTTGGACTACAAGCGAGGCATCCTGAGGAACCGCTCCGTCGCAGACAACGCCAGCCTGCGCAGGCTGCACACCAAAAAAATTATGCGCCAAGGCCTCGTTTAAAGAGTCGATTATATATAGACTGGCGCAGTTAGATTGTTTTCGAGAATTTTTTATTGTGTCTGACAGATGATTCTCGTCATGTTCTTTCATATGGCCATCAACATACAAGCCAGGTGGTTCCAAGCAGACAGAAGTCAGAATCAAGGAATGGGATTATTTGGGGGCGCTTGAGGCTGGCGCAGAGAGAGGGTCACGGTGAGCGCCAAGGCCTGGAAGGTGCGACAACTAAGGGGAAGGTCATGTATTTGAAGATTGGATTTCATCGGTGAAGATCTCCCAAAACAAGGGAAATAGTTGGTCGGGAGTTGTTCTTGTGATCAATTATCAGTGTGATATTAAACGTAGGCTCAAATTTATGGTAGGCCTCAAAACGCTTACATGGGATTGTACAGGGTTTTTTTTTTTTTAAGAGCAAAATCCTAATTGTGGCGTGGGGCCGCATACGTGGAAAGGTGCGATTACTTAGCACTGACTTTCCCTTGCAGTTTACTGCTTAGTCAATGCAATCCTCACAGGTGCTCGTTCAGTAGCGCTACTCCCCCCTGCGACATATCAAGAGGTGCTTTCAGTGGCGCTGATTTCTTCTACCCCACACCGATCAAGAGGTGCCCACTGTAGCGCTGCTTTACCCTGCTGTTTATGTCGAGAGGTGCCCGCTGTAGCGCTGCTTTACCCTGCTGTTTATGTCAAGAGGTGGCCGCTGTAGCGCTGCTTTACCCTGCTGTTTACGTCGAGAGGTGCCCGCT
Source organism: Conus betulinus (assembly GCA_016801955.1). Lineage (NCBI taxonomy): Eukaryota > Metazoa > Mollusca > Gastropoda > Neogastropoda > Conidae > Conus > Conus betulinus. Next base: position 46,308 of record JADBJO010001372.1, on the reverse strand, counting down.
GTAGCGCTGCTTTACCCTGCTGTTTATGTCAAGAGGTGGCCGCTGTAAGCGCTGCTTTACCCTGCTGTTTATGTCAAGAGGCGCGTTCAGATATTCTGCTTTCGCTGGTTTACTATTCACAGGCGCGTTGGGTAGTTTCTCTTACCTCTACTTTTAACTCCTTTTCTCCCATTGGTCTGTCTGTCTGTCTGCATGCATGACTTGATTGTCCACAAGACTGTTGGGAACTGGTTGGTGGGATCATCGTCATCAGTTTTGACAGGGTTGTGGGCAGAATCAGTACGTAGAAATGCTTTAAACTCGAGAGTCAAGTGCAGGAGCAGTACTGACAAAAATCCCGAAGGAAAGCCTGTCCCTTTGTATAGCACGTTGGCCCTCGCTGTTGACGCTGTTGCTGTTGATGCCTATGCCGTGAAGTACTGTGTAAGCGGTTGTCACTCCTTTGCACCTGACTGCCCCGAAAGTTCCGGAGTGGGCGGTCACAAGGTGCTAACCGCTCTGCAAGAAATTGGCTCGAAAATTGGAAGGGGGATGTGTGTGGGGGGGGGGGGGGGGGAGGGGGGGGAGGGGTTAGAGGAGTTGTAGACGCTTACGAGGTAGGAAACTGTCATGCTGGAGCAGTCCATTCTTTTTTCACAAGGCTAATCGTTTTGTTCCGGTGGTTTTTGTTTTGTTTTTTCCCCCAAGACTTCTCGTCTTTTTCACTGATCGGTTCACAAGTGCGTGCGTCCGCACATACGCATGCATGCACGCACACACCACACACACACACACACACACACACACACACACACACACACACACACACACACACACACATGCGCGCGCGCGCGTACGTGTGTGTGCGCGCACTCAAATATTCGCACGCATGCGCGCGCGCACACACACACACACACACACACACACACACACACACACACACACACTCGTTGCGCACACAAGGTCACACACAAGCAAGGAGAGAATGTGTGGGTATTAACTTGTGCGTGTGTGTGTATGTGTGTGTGCGCGTTTGTATGTGTGTGTGTGTTGTGTGTGAGTGAGTGAGTGCGCGCGCGCGCGCGTCTGTATGTCTGTCTGTGTGTGCCTGTGTGCGTGACAAAATATACCGGAATTTTTCAAAGGAGAGGATTTTTTTTTCAGGGAACTATACCCTAAACAGAATTTTGAGATGAAAAAATGGGAGGTGGATGTTGACCAGAGAGTGGGCGTTGACATGGTCATTTTCAATATCAGTGTACCTGACTATCACCAACATCGTCAAAATGCTATTACCGGTTCTGTCCGACGCCTGACTGAAGTGAGAAGGATACTGCATGTACAAAACGGGGCCAGTGAAAGGTGAAGCAGATGGAGCAGTGACCACGTGCCGTGGGTTCAATTCTGCTGTTCAGGACAGAACACCCTGGAAACTGAATAGTGTGGAACCAATTGCTGGGTATTGGTCGAGAGGAAATGCGATTAGTGTGTTTAAAAGGAACTTCCTCTCTCTCTCTCTCTCTCTCTCTCTCTCGGTCGCTCGTTCGCTCATATACACACACACACACAACACAACACACACACCAGAGAAGACACGAGCTCAAAAAATGAAAGCGAGCCCGAGCCTGTATTACTATCACTGTGTTAGTGTGTTTGTGCTTGCTCCTTTCAAAAAATCTGAATAACTTGTTTTTCGTGAAAGGAGTTACTATGTACCGTAACCCCCTTTCATATTGCCTAATATCACATGCAATATTGCACATATGGTTACACACACACACACACACACACACAACACACACACACACACACACGGAAAGGGAAGGGATCCGGTAGAAAAGGAGAGAGACACTGACAGAGGCAGAGGGCGCGCAGCACGTGAACTCGTGTGAGAAGGGGAGAGGGCAGGAGCTGGAGTAAACTGGTGATCAGATATCCGTGACCCGGAGCGTGAGAGCCTTGAAGTTGAACCGCGTTCGGCTTTTCCCTTTGTGCCCGCCGTCAGTGTATGTGCCTCAGGTTACCCCGTGCCTCAGTCTACTCCGTGCCTCACTTTATTCCGTGCCTCTGTTTACTCCGTGCCTCAGTTTTACTCCATGCCTCAGCTCGCTTTCATTTTGCTTCATGCCTCAGACTACCTCATGCCTCAGTCAAACCTCATGCCTCAGTCTACCTCATGCCTCAGTCTCTACCTCATACCTCAGTTTACTGCATGCCTTCTGTTGTCTTCTGTCTGGGTGCTTTGGCGCGCGCCTCTCTCTGGGGACAGAACAAGCGTCAGTTGCCCACTTCAGGTAAGCCCTTTTGTTGTGTAGTGACGCGCGGTTTCTATGCACAATAGGCCAGCTCAGTGGAAGTGCGCCTGGCGTGAGAAGCGGTCACCAACAGTCAGGTAAACAAACAGACGAACTCCGACAGTGCGACACATTGGCCGGACGAGGGCGGAGCGGTTAGTTACTCAAAGGAGCTACGTCGTGCTGACATTGAGGCTAGTGACAGACCGGTGCTACAGCCTCCAGTTTATAGGAGACCGTTCTGCCCTAGCGCTGTGACAGAACAGCCATAGACGGTTACAGCGGCAAGGACGGCTTTTGACAGTTGCGCCAGTACAGTTTGCTAGCCTGGAGACTGACACTGGCAGAAAGTGACAGACTCGACCTAGTTGTTGGTGGTGCCATTGAAGGGCATGGGGAAAAGAATCCTGACGAAACCCCCAAGCCAGTGTCTGGACTGACCTGGTAGAGCAGAGTGCACGTGTGCGTGAATGTGCAAGTGTAGGGAAAACGCGTTAGTCTCTTTTCAATTCCTCCTTTTCTGAACAATGTGTCCAACGGCTCTCCACACCCGTTGGGTAGTACTTGAGTTCAAGGGGAATCTCAGTTCAAGCACCTCCAACCCCCCCCCCCCCCCCCACCCACCCCCACCCCCACCCCTTGCTCCAACAGAAGTGCTGCACTTACCTCCACAAACTATTGGGGTTGGGGGTGACCACCTTTAACTAACCCCCCCCCCCCCCCCCCCCCCCCTTCTAACATTTGAAGCCAAAAAGACTACACACAGAAAAAGAACAGAAGGTATCTTATGTTGCGCATCCACTGGCCTTCACTTTAGTAACAGCATCAAAAACCAGCAAAAGGACGTGTGTGTGGTTGGGGGGGAGGAGGGGGAAACACACAGGATTGCCAGCAGCAGATTGCATAGATTGATGCCATTTTTTTTTTCTTTTGCATTTCCAGAGGGCAGTTCCGTGATTTTCTTGCAATGATAGGCATTTCACGCCCACAATTTACATGTTTAACTTCAAGTCCCCTCCCCCTCCCTCGCATGCCTCTCACGCCTCTTCTCTCTTCTCCTTCCTTCTCCCCCCCCCCCCCCCCCCCCCCCCCCCTTCTCGCTGCCCCCTTTTGTATGTCTAGAAAATAAGAGGCGGGTTGCACAGATTTATTCCCTTTTTTTTTTCTTTTGCATTCCCAGGGGCATTCGTGATTCCCTTGCAATGTCAGGCGTTCTACGCCCACAATGTACAACGTTCAGCTTTCAAGCCCCCCGCCCCCCCTCCTTTCCCTCCTCCTCTCTCGTCCTCTGCATGTCTCTCCCCTCTTCCCCCCTCCCCCCCACCCCTTGCCGCCCCCTTTTGTAGGTCTGTGTGACCCTCCCACCCGGTTACCACATCCCACACCCTCACCTCTTCTTTTTCGTGTCCTCGATGCTGATTTTCAGTTTGAAGAAAAAGGTGAATTGATCAGTCAGAAAGTATGGTTGTTTAACAGGTGAGGAAGAAACCTAGACTAGCAACAACTTTCAACCACTGGAATTTTCGCTAACCTTCCGCAAGAAAATGAGTTGTGGCCAAAGACCCCCCCCCCCCCTCCTTTGTTTCCATCCTTCTCCCCATCTCCCCCCCCCCCTCTCCCCCCTCTCTCTCTCTCTCTCTTCTCTCTCTCTCTCTCCTTCTCTCTCTCTCTCTCTCTCTCTCTCTCTCTCTCTCATGTTTTCTGTTGTTGTTTTGTTATAGTTTTTCCCTGAGATTTTTCTGTAACACGAATACTTTGTTTTGTGTACTGTAATTCTACTATCATGTCACTTTGGCATTATGTTGGCCTGTGCATTGTTAAATGTGTTGTTTCTGACAACACAAACAAACAAACAAACGAAAAAAGCCACTCTCAGAAAGAGGAAAAGAAAAAAAAGAACACGTGACAAACCAGGACCTCGTGCACACAAGTGGCCGGAGTAGGGATATACGACTTCGTCTCCTCGTAAGGCCCAGTGTTCAATCACTAAACCAAGTGACTTCTAGACACGCGTGTTGGGAGTGGCGGAAAGGTCTTCTGTGTGACCCATATTGACCATGCCCCCTCTCCTCACACACACACGCACAAAGGGACGCACACACGAACACACGCACGCAACACACACACACATGGACTGGTATTGGTTCGTGAGGAAATGCGATTAGTGTTTGTTTAAAAGCGGATCTTTTCTCCCCCTCTCCTCCTCTCTCTCTCTCCTCTCCTCAACCTCCATATCTCTCTCTCTCACCTCCTCTCTCTCCATCTCCTCACACTCACAACTCTCACGAGTCTCCCTGAAAGTCTCTCTCTCTCTTCGAATCTGGGGCCTCTCAGACCTCTCAAGCCTCTGGTCTAACTCTCTCTCTCTCGCTCTCTATCCATCTCTCTCTCATCTATCTCTCTCTCGCTCGCACGCTCGCACACACACACACACACACACACACATGTGTTTGTGATTGCCCCTTTCAAAAAAATCTGTATAAATGTTGTTTTAGGTGAAAGGAGTAACTATGTACCGAACTGTGATCTTGGTTGTGTGTGTCTGGAGTGCCTTGTTCTTTTAGAGAGCCGGCACAGGTGACAAGCGACTTGAGAGATTGGATACCATTGATCTAGAGCGGCAGGCCTCACTGTGTCACTCCTGTTGGCAGTATTGATGAAACAGTGTTGACAGGTCCGAGTCGTGGTCTGTTAGGATGATCTACTCCTGAGGGTAGGTCTTGTATGGTTGACTTCCCTTCCGCTGCTGAACAAAATGGCGCATGTTTTCGCTGACGTTGTTGATTCAGTTCTGAATTCGATCAGAGAGTATTTATGTGAGTGTGATAAGCGCAAAGCGAAGAGTCCATTGAATTGCCGATGTATATGCTAAGTTGAAAAGTGTGTCCAAGTGGATAGCGTGAACTGAATGACGGAATGGGGCAAAGGGAGTTTGTTTGTTTGTTTGTTTTTTTTGTTTTTGTGTTTTGTTTGTTTTTGTCGGGAGTGTGAGTGTGTGACTGGCTGACCCAGTAGGTTTATGCATGTGCGTAGGTATGGGTTCTGCGTCGAGTGTCTGCGTGTTTAACACGGGTATCCATTCAATATCGGGGGGATCCATCGTTGATGGCTTATTTCCGAGCTCCACCTTCAAATGATCACCTCTGACTTCACGAGGACAGCAGTTTCTTGGTCTGAATCGGCAGCACCCGGACGGACCTCTTACACACTGGAACTCTTTCTCGTGTACACGCGTATTGCGGGCCGGTAAAGCAAGGCGAAAGGTCAGGGAGGAAAATGACGAAACCGTCAAAGTGAGTGAGTCTGTCGTGGTGGCAGTCAATGTGCGCGGACCATGACGTCCGCAGTATTGATGCGATATTGATTCGTCGTACTCGCCTCACTTACAAGCTATTGGACAACGGAGTTTAAAAGAAAAAAAAAAAAAAAAAAAAAAAAAAATTCAACCCCCCCCAAAAAAAACCCCAAGGGCAGGGTTGGCTGTATTGCTTATGTACCATGCGGATTTATACTGCTTGGGTTCCTGACTCCGGTCAGGAAGGTCAAGGTGGCAGAAGGCGAAGAATGGGCACCGCCTTCCATATCATGCCATGCTCCGGTCACGGTGAACCTCGACCACTTCAGGAAGGTTATGGGACTTAACCTTTAACCTACACTAAACACAACGATGGGGTGGGGGGGGGGGGTGAGGGGGGCGGGCTCGGGTTACCGAACCTCGACTGCACGCAGTTCGTGCCTTTTTCTAAAGGCAGGCTTATTCATGCTTAGCGGCTGTACACAATGGCATTTACACAGAGTTCATTCCTTTTTTTTTTTTTTTTTTTTTCCCTTTCTCCGTCATTTATTTTGGAGGGTTGCCCAAGACATTGATAAACGTATCCCGTCTATCCCAGGATCTCGGTGGTTTTGTTCAGACGGGCGCGGTTGTTGATAGAATGTCACGCCGTATTTGCTTGGCCTAACAAGCTCTGATTCATATGCATCAAGCAGAATGTTTGTGGGTGAGAGCCAAGCGGAATTCCTGGTTGCTTCCGGCTGGGTTAGAGAGCCAAGCTGGCAAGTCGAACGATGTGGGTTCGAATCTTTCGGTGCGTCAAACATCAACAGTGGCATTTTTGTTTGCTCGTCTTCACGACTGTCGTTGTGGGTGGTATGTTTGTGTGGTGGTAATAAGTCCCGTTCCCTGCACCCTTCCCGTTGGTCGTTGACATGATTGGTATCGTGCGCTAACATGAGAGAGGAATGATATACCTCGGTGGTGTTCGTTGTCAGCTGCCTGGATGTGTGGGTCTGAACTTGTTTCTGTTCCCATCGTCGTGAAGTCGTTTTCAGCAGTCGTTTCTGACTTGAATTGTGTTTTATATGCAATCCTTCGGAGTGTCACTGGGAACGGGTGGCAGGACTTGAATTGCGTTTTATGCAATCCTTCGGAGTGGCACTGGGAACGGGTGGCAGGACTTGAATTGTGTTTTATGCAATCCTTAGGGAGGGGCACTGGGAACGGGTGGCAGGAATGGGTTGGGGGGGGGGGGGGTGGTGGCGAATGGCTTGAATGGTGGGAGGAGAAGAAAGAAGGGAGGGAGGGAGAAGGGGGCAGGCGGATGAAGAGAGAGTGGGGATGAATATGTGCAATTGTGCTAGTTTGCTGATGATTTTGCCCTGAAAGATTCCATCTTGTCCGCCGTCCAACACCCCCCTGTCCCCCCTTGACTTCCTTTACTTTCTCTCTTTCTGCCCCCAAGCCTTCTCCCAGAAAGACACGTGTGTGTGTGTGTGTGTGTGTGTGTGTGTGTGTGTGTGTGTGTGTGTGTGTGTGTGTGCGTGCGTGCGTGCGTGCGTGCGTGCGTGTGGTGTGTGTGTGTACGCGCGCGCGCGCATGTACGCGAGCATATGTGTATTTATGCTGTGTGTGTTCGGAGGGTGTTACGAGATTTATCAAGTATTGTAAAGTTTCTCATTCTGAGTTGATACTGTCTGTCCCCTTGGCATGTTGTTGGCCAGAAAGCCACTAGTGTAGATGGGTGTGACTGCGTGTTGGGTCATAATTGTTTCCAACAAGCGTAGGTCAGTGATCAGAGTCAGGAGCTTCAGGTTGGAAGTCTCGATCACGTGTCTCCCCAGAACCAGACAGTTGTGGGCTTTTTCAGCCCCGTCTGCCCAACCTGCGGAAGGGTGGGGGGTGGGGGGGTGGGGGTTCGAAAGATCACACACACATGCACGCGCGCACGCACGCACGCACTCACACGCACGCACGCGCGCGCGCACACACACACACACACACACACACACACACACACACACACACACACACATACAGCACAGCACAGCAAAGCACAGCACAGCACAGCACAGCACAGCACGATATAGCACAGAGAGAGAGAAAAATCTTCATATATAAAGACTTGCTATCATCACATAAAAAAAGTAATGAGATGCAAGTTTTAGGTTTTTTATTATTAACAAAAGATTATATAGCTTTTTTTTTTTTCAACGGCGTGACTCTCTTGTAATGATATGCGTGTTGTGATGAGGGTCTGTATGTCGGGAATATGCAATGTTAATGAAGTCATTTATTATTTCTCTGTTGGCATGGGGCATCGCACACGTCATTATGATAACTACAGTGTAATGAGATGCCCTTGATATAAGCTCCATAGGGTGCTCATTATCAGCGATGATCGTGCTTTGGTATGGTACGCTGTAATGAAATCTAGACATGAAATGAACGATCATGACTACCATGCATGTACTCGCAGAATGGTTCAACGAATGCAATGGCTGTCCAGTGTAATGTTGCCATGATGATTCACTGCACTGCAAAGGTTCATCTCGCAACGACAACTTGCGTAATCTGGTGTGTCTGCTGACGCATTGTCCGAAGGACAGATTTGGTCCCAAATCCATTTTAATTACCGTTTTGACGTTGACATTTCATCCCCCTCCGCAGAGGTTGTTCCTGTTTAGCATGGGTTACGAAGAGATCGATTTTACTTAGCAGGGTTTGCTGATTCAGGTCTGCGTATTAGGGTTTCACTTTAGATATGACTGTCGTTTCGCGTGACGTTAGTTTACCAAAATAACACAGACGATGTAAATAATTCCAGAGGTCTCTTTCGAGTCCCAGAATAATAATGATAATAATGATGTTTATTTCTGTAGCGCATATTCCATAAAAATGCTCAACAGCGCTTTACATTTAAAAAAAAGAGCAAACGGTAATAATAGTAGAGTGTAAGAGTCATGAACATAAAAAAAAAAAAAAAAAAAAAAAAAAAAAAAAAAAAAACACGAAGCCTCTAGAAATCAGATACTGACTTTCACACATCAAATAATATATAAGCATGCACCTTAGTACTAATAGAGTAGTGCCGAAAGTGCTAAAAGCTTCTAGAAATGGTTTCTTTCTGTTCTTGAATGTTACTGAGCATTTCGATCGGCTGTAACACGAGAATACGATTTGAACGCCATCTTTTAGCTGGTGATGTGAGAGTCTGACTGGTACGTTTCCGTGTGGGGACGGTCCTCACGTTCCTATAAAGACTGCTCTGCAAAGGACCGCTTTGTCGATCTTTTGCTGAAAGTAAAGACTCTGGTTTTGCTACCACGCAGAGTCGGCCTTTTCTCTGTCTGGATCGACTCGTCGAGGGACGGGAACCAGCAGAGAAGTCGACCTCTACTGTGTCTGGATCGATTTCACGAGAGATTAGAACCGGTTCTTACCATTCATGTCAGTTAGTGAGGGCATGACGTTCAAAGTCAAGAGTGTCGAGGAGCAAAGACTGGAGTCTTCGTCGTGCGCGCACACACACACACACACACACACACACACACACACACACACACACACACACACACACACACACACACACAACTCTCTCTCTCTCTCTCACACACACACACACACACACACACACACACACACACACACACACACTCCACACACACACACACACACACACACACACACACACACACACACACACACACACACACACACACACACACACACACACACACACACACTCACACACACACACGTAGACTTGTTTGAATATGTTAATACTCATCGTGGTGAAATTGATTTCTTTTTATCATGAAGGAAAGTGTCATGTAGGCCTTTAGGAACGAGGAAAATCTGTATCATTATTTTGGTTTATTGCTGTGCAGGCGGCAGAGATTCAGTTTAAGAGTTGAGGAGAGTTAACTAAGCCACGAAGCCTAGACGTGGAATTAGGAAGAGTTACCTAAGCCACGAAGCCTTGACGTGAAATTAGGGAGAGTTACCTAAGCCACGAAGCCTAGACGTGGAATTAGGGAGAGTTACCTAAGCCACGAAGCCTTGACGTGAAATTAGGGGAGAGTTACCTAAGCCACGAAGCCTAGACGTGGAATTAGGGAGAGTTACCTAAGCCACGAAGCCTTGACGTGAAATTAGGGAGAGTTACCTAGCCACGAAGCCTAGACGTGGAATTAGGGAGAGTTACCTAAGCCACGAAGCCTAGATGTGGAATTAGGGAGAGTTAACTAAGCCATGAAGCCAAGACGTGGAATTAGGGAGTTAACTAAGCCACGAAGCCTAGACGTGGAATTAGGGAGAGTTAACTAAGCCACGAAGCCTAGGCGTGGAATTACGGAAAGCCTAAGGAATCAGGGAAAGTTAACCCCAACAGCTGAGGCTGAATGTGAAATTAGGAAATAGCTCTGATGAGACAGGGTGAGCCATCTTAGGGTGTGCAATTAGGGATAGTTAATCCAGCTACATGAGATAGGGTGTGGAATCGGGGAGAGTTAATCCAGCTACATGAGATAGGGTGTGGAATCGGGGAGAGTTAATCCAGCTACATGAGATAGGGTCTGGAATCAGGGAGAGTTAATCCAGCTACATGAGATGTGGAATCAGGGAGAGTTAATGAGATGTTAATCAGGGAGAGTGAATCCAGCTACATGATGATGTGGAATCAGGGAGAGTTAATCCAGCTACATGAGATGTGGAATCAGGGAGAGTTAATCCAGCTACATGAGATGTGGAATCAGGGAGAGTTAATCCAGCTACATGAGATGTGGAATCAGGGAGAGTTAATCCAGCTACATGAGATGTGGAATCAGGGAGAGTTAATCCAGCTACATGAGATGTGGAATCAGGGAGAGTTAATCCAGCTACATGAGATGTGGAATCAGGGAGAGTTAATCCAGCTACATGAGATGTGGAATCAGGGAGAGTAAATCCAGCTACATGAGATGTGGAATCAGGGAGAGTTAATCTAGCCTGCTCAGACTGGTTGTGGAATCAGGGAGAGTTCATTTAACCAGCTGAGATTGAATACGGAATTGGGGAGAGTTAATGCAGTCAGCTGAGATTAGATGCCGAGTGAGGGAGAAATAATCCAGCCAGCTGAGATTGGGTTGTGGAGTTCGGGAGAGTGACCCGAGCCAGCTCAGATTGTTTTGGGGAATTAAGGAGTTCATCCAGCTGGCTGAGACAATGTTTGGAATTAGCGAGAGCTGATCCAGCTACCTGAGAGTGGTATGGAGCCAGGAAGAGTTGATCCAACCCAAGCCAGTGCAAAGTTGCGTGTGCAACCGAGGCTGAAGAAATCCCCCCACCTCCTATTCCCACCCTTGTCAGCGAAGACTGGGTGTGTGAATTAGGGAGAGGTAATCAAGCTAGCTGATACTGGATACGGCATTAGGGGGGTAATCCAGCCAACTAAGATTGGTTATGGAGTTAGGGAGAAGTTACCCAGTCTGCTGAAATTGGATGTGGAGGTAAGGGCAGATCATTCAGTCTTGTGAAATTGGATGTGGAGATAAGGGCAGATCGTTCAGTCTTGTGACATTGGGTGTGGAGGTAAGGGCAGATCATTCAGTCTTGTGAAATTGGATGTGGAGAAAAGGGCAGATCATTCAGTCTTGTGAAATTGGGTGTGGGGTTACACCGGGGCTATCCAGCCAGCTTAGACTGCATGCAGAATGGGGGGCGAAGGAGTTCCAGTCAGATGACAGTTGGGTTTAGGGTCAGGGAGAGGTCATCTAGC
>JADBJO010001372.1:22500-30000 GCA_016801955.1 Conus betulinus | reverse complement strand
GCCCAAGCGTCTCCCGCTGTCCCGAAGATGAACAGTCCGTCCGGAGAGTTTGACCTTGGGAAACCTTGTCCTAAAGGGTCTCGTCCATCGATTGATCGATGAGTTTGACCAGCTTTTTGTAATGCTCGTCAACCCGATCGGGTACCATGGCCAACGCAGATAGCCCCGTAGACCAGCCTGCTCGGTCGGGTATCAATTCACAGGACGCCATGGATCTTGCTGAGTACTGCGCCTACAATGGACACTCCACTTTCAGCGAGTGGATCCGACCACACGGGCCATCTGTGATGTGTGTCACCACAGGTCTGAGCCACAGACAGCTACAGACCATCTGTGATGTGTGTCACCACAGGTCTGAGCCACAGACAGCCACAGGCCATCTGTGATGTCATGTGTCACCAGAGGTCTGAGCCACAGACAGCCACAGGCCATCTGTGATGTCATGTGTCACCAGAGGTCTCGGTGTTTTGCCAAGATGCAGCCCCCAGGCCCGGCGATCTCTCCTGCCTCCATGGGAGCTGCCATTCCCTCCCGCATCCACGGCTTCAGCCAGGCAGGCCCAGACCGCGGCATCTGCTATTCTGTCATGCCTCTCTGCCGCTTGGTGGGCAGAGAAAACCTTGTTCCGAGATGTCGCACCTGATGTGATCTTTGAATTTATGAGAGAGATTTTAAGTGTAATTAATAGCGCACCGCAGAATAAAAAAGAATAAAAAAACCTTGACAAACGAATCACAAGACAAAACGCGGCGCGTTTCGACCTCTTAGGTCTTCTTCAGGCAAGATGCAAAACACTCAGGACAACGAAAAAATGAACTAGCTATCACTTATCTTCATACACTTTAGCGCAAGATGGGCGTTGAATCCATCTTGAATACTCTGAAAAAGATTAAGATTTTTTTAACAAAATTTCCGGTGTATTTTTAGAAGGTGTGTTTTAAAGGGTTGTGAGAATGAGTTTTGTTGTCGTTTAAAAATAAAAACTTGTGAGTTGACTTCAACGCGAAGACAGCCCTGATATGGCCGTTGCGGTCGGCTGGGCTATAAGCCACAGTGCCTTACCTTGCCGATCCCATTCGGGCCCAACATTAAAAAAAAAGCTGCCCATCCGATCGCTCGTTGTAGCGGTGTCAGTATTGCGATAGATGGTCATCCTGTCTGCCGTATCCTCTCTGGCTGCAGACCTGGTCCGGGAACCACAGGCGAAAACCCAACCGCTCAGACGCGATGTCTCACGTAACCTAATCGCTGAAACATGAGATACTTCCTAACCTAATTGCTGAAACATAAGATACTTCCTAACCTAATTGCTGAAACATGAGATACTTCCTAACCTAATTGCTGAAACATGAGATACTTCCTAACCTAATTGCTGAAACATGAGATACTTCCTAACCTAATCGTTTGAAACATGAGATACTTCCTAACCTAAATCGTTGAAACATGAAATACTTCCTAACCTAATCGCTGAAACATGAGATACTTCCTAACCTAATCGCTGAAACACGAGATACTTCCTAACCTAATTGCTGAAACACGAGATACTTCCTAACCTAATTGCTGAAACATGAGATACTTCCTAACCTAATCGCTGAAACACGAGATCTTTCGTTCGCTGCAAAACGCACCTGCCTGTCCACGTCTGTCTGACTGTCTGTCTGTCTGTCTGACTCTCTCTCTCTCTCTCTCTCTCTCTCTCTCTCTCTCTCTCTCTCTCTCTCTCTCTGTGTAGAGTCGGTTTGTTCTGTGCATTTTACCTTGGATCAGATTTTTTGATGCTCTAGCGGTTTTTTTTTCCCCTTGTTTTATTTGGGCTTTTTTTTTTTTTTTTTTCTTTTTTTTTCTTGGTTAATGTGTTACGCAAGATCCTCCTCTCTCTCTCTCTCTCTCTCTCTCTCTCTCTCTCTCTCTCTCCTCTCTCCCTCCCCCTTCCAATCTCTCCTCTCTTCCCCATCTCAGTCCAATTCTCTCTTCCCCATCTCAGTCATTTCGTCTTCCGTCTTCCTCGACTCTGTCCTCTCTCTCTCTCTCTCTCTCCTCACCCCATCTTTTTCCCCCCCCCCCCCCCCCCCCCCCCCCCCCCCCCCCCCCCCCCCCCCCCCCCCCCCCCCCCCAACCCACCGACCGTTCCATGGCCCCGGGTAAGAGAAGATAAATCTATAGATGCCGAAACCTTTTTTCCCCTGAATTATTTATCGAGCTTTTTTCTCCCTCCCCCCCCCCCCCCTTCCCTTCCCCGTTAGCGCAGCATCTTTCCTTGCTGGATTCGCGAGTGTGAGTGAGTGACTATGGCCGTTACCCACCTACCAACCCACCCTTACCCCCCCCCCACCCACCCCCCCCCCCCCCTACCCCCGGTCTTCTTCCTTCCTCCCTCCACCCCGCCCCTCACCGCTCACCCCACACCCCCCACTCCGCCCCTCCTCTCCTTTTCTCCCCTGCTGACTTCAGAGAGCTAATGACGAGGTGTGGAGTATTGGCCGGGGCCCGCTCATAAGACTGCTGTCGATTCCTGATCGATGTCCAGTGCCAGGCACCTCCTGCCGATCCAGGGAAGGGAAGGGAAGGGGAGGGGTTAGGGGGTTGGGGAATGGGGGGGGGGGGTGAAGGGGACAAGACAGGCGCAGAGGGTGGCGACAGAAGTTGGGAGTAGGAGGGGGGAAGTGGAGGAGAGTGAATGACAGAGGGGGAGGGGGAGGGGACGTGCGTGCCTCTGTGTATGTGTGTGTGTGTGTGCACGTGTGTGCGTGTGTAGAGAGAGAGAGAGAGAGGGGGGGGGATAGAGGAGGAGGCGGGATGGGGGGGGGGGGGGGGGGGTATAGCAAACGTCATAGACCATCCCAATGATAATTAGTTTTATATATTGGCCTGCATGGAAAGGAAAAGGGGGCTCGGAAAGGAACTCTCCTCTGGTTGGTTGTGCAAACCTGCTCTTTAGCGGAATTTTAAAAGCGTACACAGAGCGCTCGTTTGAGAAGAGTTCCCTTTTTGTGCCCCTTTCCTTTGAACGCAGGCCGATGCTGTTATGACAAAGATCGCCGCTGATGTTGGCATCCCCGTATGTATGGAGGTAGGAGGCCTGAGGGCCTGGCTTTGCTGTCGTGTTTCATCTTGCATGTCGTGCATCAGCCTGTCTGCTCGTCGGGTTTGTGGAAAAGAGCGTTAAAAAACGAGGGAATTCCTAGAAGAGGTGTGTGTGTGTGTGTGTGTGTGTGGTGTGTGTGTGTGTGCTTGTACGTGTTGTGTATATATATGTGTGTGTGTGTGTGTGTGTGTGTGTGTGTGTGTGTGTGTTGTGTGCGCGCGTGTAAGTGTGTTTGTGTGTGCGTGCGTGCGTGCGTGCGTGTGTGTGTGTGTGTGTGTGTGTGTGTGTGTGTGTGTGTGTGTTGTGTGTGTGTAAAACACATGACTGCATCTGGTAACAACATTAACTAATGTCGCTGCAGGTAAAAATAATGATTGAGTGTGCATTAAGCGTCTGATGTTTTGATTTGGATGTGGGGTCGATCGTCCCTGCATGTGGAAGAACGTCGCGGTGAATGATTTCCTTTCTGTTCCACAGGCTGGCACTTGCCCTTCTATGGATTGTTCAGCGGTGACGGGAGTGTACACAGACAACTAGGCGAGGAAGGCTATCGACGGACTGAGGTAAGAACGAAACAGTCGGATCTGAGGATGGATGCTTGCTTGATCGTTTGTCGTGATCGTGCCGTTCTTTCAAAACATTAAACCAATACATGCGCTAAAGCTCGGTTTTTGTTTTATTATTTGCTGATCTGTGTTTATATTTATTGCTGCTGCGCTAACGGTCTGTGCTGATGTTAATTCTGAGAACACACCGGTATAGGTTTCTTCGCCCGTTTCATAATTCGTCGGCCTCTGTGTTTTTGTACAATTACCCCCCCCCCCCCCTCCCCCCCCCCCCAACTAAGTCTTTGAAAAGAAGAAAAAGAAGGAAAAAAAAACACGTTAAGAACATACCACACAACAAATATAAAGAATAATGAGAAAACTAATTCAGGTCAAATGAGTTTAATCTGAGTGATTAGTTGTTCTCCCAGTACACACATCAGGATGATAAACAATGGACCAGGGACAGAGTCCTCGACTCGTCTGGTTCCGGTGCAGATGGAAGGGAGACGACTTCAGTCGTTCGTTCTTCTTAACTTCCTGTTCCGGTCATCATCTAATGCTTACAACACTGGCTCAGAAGTGTGCAATGGCCTAATTCAAAACTTTTTTTTCCAGAATATTTTTGTTTTGAATTCTTTTGTGTTTTTTCTTTTTTTTATTGAGGGGGGGGGGGAGGGGGTTGCACGCTGTGAAAAATACTGACATATTTGCAGAGTATTTAGATCCGTTGGATTAGGTCCCTTTGGGGAAGGGGAAATAGGTTAGATGTAGGGTTGTTCAGTGCAGACATTTTATTTTTATCCGTCTCTCCCTTCTCTCTCCTCGCTCTCTCTCTCTCTCTCTCTCCTGTCCTCTGTGTGTCTCTCACTCTGTCTGTCTCTGTCTCTCTCCTCTCTCTGGGTACTTCCTGTTCTCTTCTCTTCTCTCCTCTCTGCTCATCTCCTCTCTCTCTCTCTCTCTCTCTCTCTTCTCTCTGTGTGTGTGTGTGTGGTGGTGTGTGTGTGTGTGTTTTCAGTATACGATATTCTTCTTATACACGGTGTTTAGTGTGCCTGTACAGTAAGATGTTGAACGCCGGCCAACTGTCCGATTTCGGTGGGTCCTGCTGGTAGTTATCTAGTAGATCTGTATTACGGATTTTGTCTGTGTGTTGTTGTTGTTGTTGTTGCCGCTGTAGTTATTGTGGTAGAAGATGTTGTTGTCATTAACACAGAGACTGTTAGATTGCCGTGTTTATCTGCTTGAGTTAGACTTCTGTGTTATGAAATGTGTGAAGGGTTTTTTTTTTTTTTTTTCGTTTTGTTTTGTTTTTACGATGAAAATTTATGATTGTAGTGTTTTACTGTTTTTAACATGGTACTAGCCCAAAGTACTGTACATGCGACTGGCTGGACTTTGAACAATGAGAGAATGTGGAGAAGAAAATGAGGGCAGGAACAGGCATCGTCAAAAAAACGTTCTGTTTTTTGTTTGCTTTTTTTTTTTTTTTTTTTTTTTTTTTTTTTTTAAGTTTCCGTTTTTCAGAGCCGACATGGGAGGTAATGCTGCTTCATGAACGCAAAACGGATTTCAACGGGTGATAATTATGTTCAGCGGGGTCGTGAAAGCAGATGTGTCGCTGTCAGGGAGACAGGCGAATCAATGTCCATGGGGCCCTCACCTGATATTCTGATTCAATGAAGACGGCGCGGATCGGCGGCGTGATGTACGCAGCCTTGGTTGTGAAAGCAGGTTTTCGCTGCGAGATTTCTGTGTGTCCCAAGCCCTCTCGACAGAAGTCTGCTTCGTGAAGCCCGTACGGATTTAAGGGGGTGATCTATTCAGCTGGATGGAGAGAAAGCGGGGTTCGCTGCCAGTGGAGAACTAAGGGATCTGTCTACACTCAGGCTGTCAAGGTGATGAGATGAGCACTAGGCTGTTCGAGCTGTTGTTGTTGTATAACAAACGGTATCACACGTGCGACAACGAGAGAGGCTTTTCGTAATGTCCTTTGTGTTGTTCCAAAAGTTGACTAGAGAGCAAATGGGCACGTGCTGTCGTTTATAAAACTGTGAAACACAGGTCTCTCTCTCTCTCCTCTCCTCCTCTCCGCCCTCTCATCTCCTCTCTCTCTCTGTCCTCGTCATCCTAAAAACTCTCTCGTCCTCTCTCCGAGTTCCGCTCTCCCTCCTCTCTCCCTCTCCTCTCCCTCTCTCCTCTCTCTCTCTCTCTCTCTCTCGCTCTCATACACCTCACACACACAAAGGGCAGGACGTTCTCTTCTCTCTCTCTCTCCTCTCTCCCTCTCTCTCTCTCCCTCTCTCTCTCTCTCTCTCTCTCTCTCGTGTGTGTTGTTGTTGTTACCCTTTTCTCTCCTGTCCTTTTATCTCTGTCTGTCTGTCTGTCTGTCTGTCTGTCCTCTCTCTCTCTCTCTCTCTCTCTCTCTCTCCTCTCCTCCCTCCCTCCCTCCCTCCCTCCCTCCCTCTCTCTCTCTCTCGTGTGTGTGTGTGTGTGTTGTATGTGTGTGCGTGCGTGCGTGTGTGTGTGTTGTTGTTGTTGTCCGTCGTTGTTGTTGTTGTTACGTACGTGCTCACTTCCCTGGCGTCGGAAAGTGCTGGAAATTCTCCAGGGGAAACCAGGTTTGTTGCTGCGAGCTGTGGCAGACAGAGTCAAGTCTTCGGGAGGGTGCAGCCCTAATAGAAATGTTTGTGTCTCGTAAACTTTCAGTCGAAAGAAAGAAGGGAGGGAAAAAAGGAAAAAAAAAAGAAAAGAAAAAAAAGAAGTTGATGAAGAACAAGAAGAGAAAAAAAAAAAACACTGTTGGAGGAGTTCAGCCTATCTGGAAAAAAAAAGTGTGTGAGTCCGGTAAGATTACGGAAAGAAAGAAGCAAAAAAAAAAAGAAACAAGGAAAGAAAACAAAGTGTTGGAGGAGTGCAACATATTTGCAAATGATTGTGACTCATATTCTCAAAAAAAAAAAAAAAAAAGAAAAAGAAAAAAGGGAAAGAAAGAAGGAAAGAAAGCAGGTACTCTGAGGGGTGTGATTCATGTGAAAATGATCTTCGTTTTCTTAGAATGCTAAAACTGTACGCGAAAAGCAGAAAGAAAGCACATTTTCTTCGAGGAGTGCAGGTTTGTCTGGGGGAAAAAATCCTTGTTTTCTTCGGAAGCTGACATAAAATGAAATGAGAACACGTTCTTCGTGGAGTGCGACCCGTTTGAATGTGCGTGTTACTCTTCCATTCTTTTTCTTCTTTTTTTTTCAAGAGGTAAAAAAATTCTGTGAACCATGCAACCAGTCTAGAATTATATGTCTTGTAAGCATGAGACAAGGGAAATAAAGAAATAGGTAAATACACACACATACACACACACACACACACACACACACACACACACACACACACACACACACTGAAAAAAACAACACAAATATATATACATATGTGTGTGTGTGGGTGGGTGTGGGTGCGCATGAGTGTGTGTGTGTCTTTCTGTGTGTGTGTGTGTGTGTGTGTGTGTGTGTGTGTGTGTGTGTGTGTGTGAAAGCGAAAAAAAAAAAAGAAACAAACAAACAAATGGAATGAAAAGAAAGCAGGAGGGAAACCTGTCACTGCGCCCGACGTACGTTACAAAGTCATTCTATATATCCATTCGGTGAGAGAGAGAGAGAGAGAGAGAGAGAGAGAGAGAGAGAGAGAGAGAGAGAGTAAAGCGAATCGTTGTCTCATCGTGACGGCAGTGGAACATGATGGCCATTTGGTGAGAGAGAGGAAGGAGTGAACCGCATTTCTAACGCTGCGTCAGTCCATGGATTCACCCCGCTGTCCTTCCGTAGGTCTGCCTCTCAACCTTCCTCCCCCCAGCCCCCCTAACCTCGACTGTTT
>JADBJO010001372.1:0-20000 GCA_016801955.1 Conus betulinus | reverse complement strand
GATTGGGGGGGGGGGGGGGTGACTGGCTCAAATAGGATATTTTACACGTGTCGGATTTTCTACTATAGTACTTGTGGGGGACGTAGAACATGATTCGCTGAGATCAGTTGACATGTCGTTGTGAAAGTCTGTGGAGTGTTGTGTGGTGGTTCTCTGGATGTGATAGCCGCGATGGTCTTCGTGCTCAGCTTGACATTAAGCATTGCAGGACTGTGTGTGTGACAAGATAACCGTTTTGAGTCGCAGATTTCTGCGCGGATTTCAGGTCCGGTTCTTTTCTGACAGTACGGATTTGCAGACACTTTTCCGTTTCACTTACCATTTTCTTTCCGTTTTTTTTCAGTGGGTTGTCAACATTTTGGGGCTTATTGTCCCATTTTCACATTAAGTTTTCACAAGCCCCTCAGTGTCCACACTTTCTCATTCTTTCAGACTGCCGACGTCCTTGCGGCTCGATCTAGAAGTTCTCCAACTATACATAGACTCTGGGACTCACAGACACACGATTACTCACAGGCGACTCTTATTACACATGCAACTTTTGAAAGGGGCGGGACGTACGCTTCTGTGAGTTATACCTGGATGCGGGCCCCTTTGTATGAAACGAAAACGTGGAGATTTGCATAGAGTTTACAACATGACCGCTTCACAGCAGGCTATGAAGACCTTTTGTTCAGAGATGTTCGTTCCGCCAGAAGTTTTGTGTTTCAAAAAGGAGGCAAATGTGTGTTATTTTTCAAGAAATGACAGAAAATCGTGGAGAGTCGATCCGGTTGTGACCTGCTCTTAGCAAATTTGAAATGAGCTACTGCCCCCCACCCCCCCCCCCCACCCCCCCCCCCCCCCCCCCCCCCCCCCCCCCCCCCCTTTTTTTTTTTTTTTTTTTTTTTTTTCTCCTTCTGGACGCCTGTATATAGGATTGATTTCCACATGGTAACAGCCCCTCCAAGGAAGTCCCGCCGCAGCTGGCTGGGTTACAAACCTCGAGTAATGAAACACCTAGCGCCTTTTGCGTCAGGTGTCCATAACATCCCCAAACGAGAGTCCGACGCGAAAAGATAACGTGAACAGACGACAGTCGCTGAAGCTGTTCCACAGTTCTCTGAGCCATCCACATCGGTTCCATCGTGCTTGTGGGTCTGTCAGGTGAACAGTCTAGTCAGCCGTTCCTCGTTCACACAGGTGTCAAGCACCGCCAGTTCAGGCGTGCTGCCAGGAGGGAAGAGAGGAAGGGGGGGGGGGGGGGGGCAGTCGTTGACGGCGAAGACCCAGGAGGCCGAAGACACCTGTGGGAGGATAGGGAGCCAGTCCTGTCCTGGCTTTCATGCCTGCCGACGCCTGGCCTTCTTCAAGGGGGTCGGTCCGTGGCCCTGAGGATGAAGGGGGGGGGGGGGGGGGGGGGTAAGATTATGGCTCTACCGTGCCATACATAAGCTGTCCCTCCCTGTCGGTCGATGTCATCGATCGCTGAGACCCCGGCTAACGGGATGGAGAGAAAAGTGTCGGAGTCGCTGGCTGTCTGTAGCGTTCGTTGCGCCCGCCCACGCCTTTTGCCTCTCTCCCTGCAGCTCTCTCTCTGCTTCCTCTCTTGCCTGCCGTCGTCATTGCTGCTCACTTCGCCTTTGGCTGATCCGCCAATCACCCCCACCCTCACCGCCACCCCAACCTCCTCCCCAGCTGCTTTTCTCTGTCTCTGTCTCTCGCTCGCTCTCTGTCTCTCTCTCTTCTCTCACTCTCCTCTGTGTGTGTGTGTGTGTGTGTGTGTCTCTCTCTCTCTCTCTCTCTCTCTCTCTCTCTCTCTCTCTCTCTCTCTCTCGTCTTGCTCCTCCTCTCTCGTCCTTCTTCTTCTTTTTTTTCTTCAAAACAGCCATCACTATAATCATTGTCTGAATTTTTGTTTTTGTTTAAATAGTTCTCAATCAAGAAACAAATGGACAGAACACCTTCACAGTTATCTGGACAAATGAGCAACAAACAAGCCCTGAGCTTACCCTGTGCTCAAACTTAACACTGACAATATAATAGCGGTTACAATGCACATACTTGCTGTGTTGGGCAAAACTCTTGACTCTGGCGGCTGTAGTGATATTGGGAAACCAGGCTGAGTGCAGTGAGCTTGGACGACCAGACAGACCGGTCGCCATTCTGCTTACGGGGGAGGGAGGGGGGGGGGGGGGGGGGATTGAAAACTGAGGTTCCGTGAAGAACCGTTTTCTGATGAGCCTGTGACTCTTCGTCATGTGGTTGATGCTGTTGCTTAGATGTACATGGCTTTCAAGGCATCCGTTTCCCTCATCCCCTCTCCAAGAGGCTTTATGCTCCACTGGCATGTTCCACCTAACATCTGTGGTAGCCTGCGAGTTGGGCGTGGACAGAGAAGTGGTCTGTTCTTACTTTCCAAGAAGTAACGCCCGTAGGATCAGGAGTCGGAGCAGTGTAGCGTACCCACAGTCGTGACAGACTTGCAGGGCCGTTTAAAGTGATCGAGAAATCTCGGGGTTTCAAACGCTGTCGGGAAACCTCCCCACGCTTTTTAGCTTCAGAGTATAGATTCAGTGTTAGCTGTACCAAGCAGCCTTTTTCCAGAGACGGCTCTTAAGCTCTGCGCGCACCGAGATGGCTGGAGAAAAAAAAAAAACTCATAGTTCCTAACCCGACACACTCATCCCTCACACCCGCTACTTGTTAACTAACCGTCTCATTGGCGAGAGGGGAGAACGAACGTGCTCACGAACAGAGAAACGTTTCTTTCACTTCCTGTGCCTTCTGAACGCGTAGTAGTACGCAGAGCTGTGAACGGAGCGAGAGCATGCCGTGCCAAATCAGGCTTATGGAAAAGGGGGTTCCTCTTTATAACCCAAGTGGACGTTTTGAGGACGAGGTATTTAGAGACCTGGGATTCTCTCGGGGACTTGTTAACGACGGTCGTGCCTATAGTGCCACCCTCTTCTCCCTTCCTGCTGTTCATCTTCCGCCTTCCGCTGGTGGGACTGAAGAAGATCGTCGCGCGGGTTGTCTTTCCTTCTCCGTATCTGCCAGTTACGTGCCGATTCCCTCCTAGTGGAACTTCCTTGATGTGCAGTTTTCAAAAGAACAATGTAAGTCAGAAACAAGAGGCGTGGATATCGGCTACTTTCTTCTCTGGCCTCTTGGCATTTCCGTCTTCATCTTTTCTTCCGCCGTGATCATCATATGACACACTGGGCTCCTCCCCCCCCCCCCCCCTCACCCCCCCCTCCTCTCTCTCTCTCTCTCTCTCTCTCTCTCTCTCTCTCTCTCTGTATGGGGAACGGGGGAAGAAAGGGGGGAGGGGGCTGGGGAGAAAGGAGTATTGGACATGAGATTGTCTTTCCAGTTAAATCCCAGAAGCGTCCACGCCCATTCTTGAATATCAGAGTTCGCTGTCGTGCACAACTTGAAAAGTAACGCGATATCGTGAAGTGCGCTGGCACGAGCCAAGGAAGCCAGGCAGGGAGTGATACGCCTTTGCTTCTTTTTTCTTCCAAAGGTGGCGTGGTCTCCGTGGGGAGGGGAGTCGTGTCATGTCACGCCCTGCGCTTGGACAGGTGAAGGACGGAAGGAAGAAGAGAAGAGTGAAATGATCCGGAGCTGACGAAAGGGGAGAAGGTGGGGTCATCGAGAAGAGGGAGACGTGACTGGCAGTGCTGGGTGTGACTGATGAAAAGCGCTGCGGACAGGCGCTCATTGCTGCAGTCACTGCTCACTCACTCACTGCCTGGATCAAAATATGGCATGCTATAGCATGATACCACTCACTACCTTAATCAAAATGTCATGCTATAGCATACCACTCACTACCTAAATCAAAATGTCATGCTATAGCATGATACCACTCACTACCTTAATCAAAATGTCATGCTATAGCATACCACTCACTACCTAAATCAAAATGTCATGCTATAGCATACCACTCACTGCCTAATCAAAATGTCATGCTATAGCATACCACTCACTACCTTAATCAAAATATCATGCTATAACTTACCACTCACTACCTAATCAAAATGTCATGCTATAGCATACCACTCACTACCCTAATCAAATGTCATGCTATAGCATACCACTCACTACCTTTATCAAAATATGTCATGCTATAGCATACCCACTCACTGCCTTAATCAAAATGTCATGCTATAGCATGATACCACTCACTACCTAAATCAAAATGTCATGTTATAGCATACCCACTCACTACCTTAATCAAAATATCATGCTATAGCATACCACTCACTACCTTTATCAAAATATGCCATGCTATAGCATGATACCACTCACTACCTTCCTTAATCAAAATATGTCATGCAATAAGATTATACGATTACCCCCCCCCCCCCCCGGTCCAAAAGTTGAAGTGAGGGCGCTGCAGAAGCTTCCTTGGACAGTTTGGGGATCTTCACAGAACTCTGGCTCCAACTCGTGTGTATATGGATCCAGGCGTGTAAACAACCGGTCCTAGTCCTTCGTGACGTCAGTCCAGATTCCCCCTCCCCGTCCCCGCCTCCCCCCCCTCCCTCCTCTCTCTCTCTCTCTCTCTCTCTCTCTCTCTCTCTCTGGTGCTTTAGTTTAGTTGGTTGGGTGGTTGGTTTGTCCATATTCTCCTTGGTCTCACCTCCCAGCCGAGCGGTAGAGGTCATCAATGGCTTTAGGAGAGTTTGATCTGTTCTGAGGGGATGACGACGGCTGCTTATCCTGATGACGTCTTCTGAGTGCAGTCATCACTGGTGACCCTGGTGCCCATCCTTGTTTGGGACCTCTTTTTGTACGGCTGCTGTCTTTGGCCCGGAATGGGCCGAGACAAATGCGACCCAACTGAGTGAGAGGGTGTGTGTGTGTGTGTGTGTGTGTGTGTGTGTGTGTGTGTGTGCGTGCGTGCGTGCGCGCGCGCGTGCGTGCGTGCGTGCGTGCCTGCGCTCGCTCGCTCTCTTTCTCTCTGTCTCTGTCTCTCTCTCTCTGTCTCTCTCTCTCGCGCGCGCGCGCGCGCGCGCGCGTGCGGTGCATGTGTCTGCGCGCATGCGCGTGCATATATTCTTACGTAATATGCAACATAATGCCATCCAACTCAAAGCAGTTCACGATATGTACATCGCGCGCGCGCGCACATACACACACACGCGCGCGCGCGCGCGCACACACACACACACATACACACACACGCACGCACGCACTCACGCACGCGCGCGCGCGCGCTCGCTCACGCGCACACACACACACACACACACGCGCGCGCGCGCGCGCGCGCGCGCGCGCTTTGTCTTTCACTCTCTCTCTCTCTCACACGCACACATACACACACATATAGATATATACATATATATATACATACATTCAAACATACATACATACTTACACATATACATACATACAGACAGACAGACATTTATACATACATACATAGGCCTACACTCGTAATAACGATCACTGCAAAGCAAGAATTGCAAAGCGGATGGCCTGGTAACATTTTCACTCCACCCAGAATTGATGACCCACCTTCAGGGCGGGGTTTTTTTTTTTTTTTGTTTTTTTTTTTTTTTCCCCTTGTTTGTTTGTTTTTCAAATCCGGCAGCAAAACAACGCTGCGTAGGACGGTAAAAAGGAGGAGTACCGAGTGAATACTAGCTGTGAGCCCCCACCCCCACCCCCACCCCACCCCCACCCCCGCCTCCTCTGTCGCTGGCTGCGATTGGCGCACACTAAACTCCTGGGCAGTTCGTTGAGAGCAGGTCGTTTGGGGGTGGGGGGGGGGGGGGGGGGTCCTGGACTGGAGAGTAGGCAGAACGATCAGTTCCCATTGCCAGCGACGACTCACTCGTCCGAGAGCTTTTTTTTTTTTTTAAGATTTTTTTTTTGTTTTTTTTTTTTGTTTTTTTTTTTTTGTCTCCTGCTCTGACTCGCTGTTTCGCGTTCTGGTGAGTCAACGTGTGTCCGTGATGTTGGGGGTAAAAAAAAAAAAAAAAATGTGCTGATTTGACTTGTGCGCTGTCTCTGGAGGAGATTTTTTTTTTTCTCCGTAGGTGTTTTGTAATGGGGGTGCGCTGACAGCAATATATGGCCTAAACAGTGCGATAGTGTACTTGGGTGGCGGTGGGGGGGGGGGGGGGGGGGTGGATGTCACAGTACAGGCAGTCTAGATGATACTTTCAATTATAAGTGTTTTTTTTTCCCTCGTATGCAGGGGATACAGAGAATGTAGCAACTGTTATATTTTTTTGCTACGTCTGTTTGCATTCTTTGGTTTGGGTTGATTGTTAATGACTGAATCCAATGGGATGTTGCTGTGGTGTATGGACATTCAGTGTCTCTGTTGCATAGGTGGCTGTGTGTGTGTGTGTGTGTGTGTGTGTGTGTGTGTGTGTGTGTGTGTGTGTGTGTGTGTGTGTGATGGAGAGAGACAGACAAACAGACAAAGAGAGACAGACACACAGAGCGAAGTGGGTAAGAGGATTATGAAAGACGAGTCAATCGAGTCCTCGATTCCGTAGCCGGCTGCCACGTTGCTGTGAAGAGTGGAAAAAAAAATATATATAGGGCTGGGGGGGGAGGGGGGGGCAGGGGTGAGAGGGGAGGAAGGGGGATGGGAGAGTAGGGCGGAGAGAGCGAGCGGTGAGTGATGGGATAGGCAGAAAGCGGAGAGAAGAAGAGTCCCCTGCTCGTGCCCTGCCGTGCCGCTGTTGCCCGGATGGGGGGGGGGGGGGGGGGGGGGGGGGGGGGGATGCACGAGGCATCGACTGGGCCGACAGGGGACAGAGTGTCCGGTGACTGCGCTAACGAGACGCTCGGCAGCCGAGGTGGTGGGGTTGGGGTGGTGGGTGGGGGTGGGGGTGTGTCCTCTTCGTCGCCTTCGCCTTCCATGCTTCCATGACTACACTAGTTAGCCTGCCAGTCACTCACTGGCGCGGCCTGCTGGGCTCTCTGTGGGAGGCCAGGCCAGCCAGAATTGCGTGTGGCCACAGGCCACAGTTAGCTTCCTGCACCAAATCACTGTAGTAACAATCCGTGGAAAGCGTTTTGAGGCCTGGCATAAATTTGAAACAGCATTTCGTATTGAACTGACAATTGATCAAAAGAACAACCACCCACCAATCGTTTCACCAGTTTGGGGTGGGGTGGTGGGGTGGGGGGGATTTCCTCTGATGACATCATTCCCAGTCTTCAGTTACTTGACCTTCCCCTCGGCTCACGTTCACGTTTCAGGCCTTTGCACTCACCCGTGACCCCTCCCTGTCTTCGCGCCAGGCGGAAATCCCGAAAGAGTCCCATTCTCTTCATTTAATCTGTCTGCTTGGAGCCGCCTGCTGGCGTGTCCGTTGATGGCCATATGAATGAAAAACGAGGAGAGTCAACTTTCGGACACAGTGAAAAGAAAATTCTTAAAACAATCTGATTGTGCCAGTCTATAAATACTCAACTCCTTAAGCGAGGCCTTGGCGCGTTAATGTGTGGTGTGTAGCCTATGCGGCGCTAGCTGTAATCGTGGGTCTCTGTGTTGGTCTGTCTGTCATTGTTTATGAGAGAAAGAGAGAAAGGAGGGGGAGGGGGAGAGGAAATGGGATGGGGAGGATAGAGAGAGAGAGAGAGAGGGGGGGGGGGGTATGAGAAGGAGAGGAGGGCGGAGGGGGGAAGGGGAGGGAGCGAAGAAAGACGATTTGCTGCTCTCAGTCATAAGAGAAGCAACAATTTATAGTGAAGAGATATAGAGAGGGGGGAGGGAGAGGATGGGTGGGTGACAGAGAGGGGGAAAGCGGGGTGTGTGTGTGTGTGGTGGGGTGGGGGGGGGGGGGACAGAGAGGTGGGGGGAGAGGGAGGGGAGGGGGCAGCAGAAAGAGGACTAAGGCGCTTTTGTTTATTTTTACAAAGGGGATTATGTGTGTTGGAAAATTGTTCGGGTGGAGGGGGAGGGACAGTAGTAAAGTTGCGGCTTGTTTATTTTGTATTGTTTTTGCAACAGGGGTAATTTATCTTGGAAAAATTGGTTGGGTGGGGGGGGGGGAGAGGGATAGTAGTAAAGTTGCGGTTTGTTTATTTTTTGTATTGTTTTGCAACAGGGGTAATTTATCTTGGAAAAATTGGTTGGGTGGGGGGGGGGGGGGGGAGAGGGATAGTAGTAAAGTTGCGGTTTGTTTATTTTGTATTGTTTTGCAACAGGGGTAATTTATCTTGGAAAAAATGGTTGGGTGGGTGGAGGGGGGGGAGGGGATAGTAGTAAAGTTGCGGTTTGTTTATTTTGTGTTGTTTTGCAGCAGGGGTAATTTATCTTGGAAAAATGGTTGGGTGGAGGAGGGGGGGGGGGGGGAGAGGGATAGTAGTAAAGTTGCGGTTTGTTTATTTTGTATTGTTTTGCAACAGGGGTAATTTATCTTGGAAAAATTGGTTGGGTTGGAGGGGGAGGGGTGGGGGAGAGGGATAGTAGTAAAGTTGCGGTTTGTTATTTTGTATTGTTTTGCAACAGGGGTAATTTATCTTGAAAAAATTGGTTGTGGTGGGGGGGGGGGGGGGGGGGAGGGAGAGTAGTAAAGTGGCGGTTTGTTTATTTTGTATGTTTTGCAACAGGAGTAATTATCGTGAAAAATTGTATGCGATTATGGGAGAGGCGATAGGGCTGGGGGGAGGGGGGGGCTGGTTGGGGGGGGGGGGGGGGGGGGGGGGGCGGTGGGTGGAAAGCTGAAGTGTGAACAGTGTAGCACCAGCTATTGTGCTGATACCTCCAGAACCAGTATGTAACACACACGGGCCCGTCTGTTGGTCACACGAACCTGTGAAAGTGAAAGCTCAAGCGCTCAGCAAGTAAGGTCATGTTGGCGTGCTTTTGGACATGCAAATGGCTGTAAGTCTTTTAGCGGACTACCTATGCTATGTTTGCTTTAGGCCTGGAGGAAAATGAGCAGTGTTGTTTGATGTGGGACCCTTCCTTCCCTCCCCCCTCCCCCCTTCCCCCCTCTGTTTTCCTTCAAGGCATCTCTTAAAACCACCCTCTTCACTGATCAACAGCAGTTCTTTCTTCCCCATTCCTCGCCCATCGAATTCATTTGTGTGACTGTGTGTGTGGTGTGTGTGTGTGGTGTGTGTGTGTGTGTGTGTGTGTGGTGTTGTGTGTGTGTGTGTGTGTGTGTGTGTGTGGTGTGTGTTGTGTGTGTGTGTGTGTGTGTGTGTGTGTGTGTGTTTAAACTTTAATTTAAAGCATTCCTCCAGTTGTGTATCGGTCGTTGTCAGTGGCCCCTTACCTGAAAGGAGACTTGATTATTAAAAAAAAATCCCTAATGTGCTATGCTTTCTTGGCACTTTCAAAAAGCTGCCTTTGTAATGATATTTATGCTAACCAGCCGCCGTGGCGAAGTGGTTAGCGTCGCTGATTGCCCCTGCTAAAAGGTCGTGGGATCGATTCCCATCAGAGCCATCTGCATTGGTAGGATTGTTCAGCCCATAACGGCTCCTGCCACTGTAGAGTTCGCTTTGGGCTCAGCTGTTTAGACTGGAAACCATCCATGTCTCCCCACCCACACCACCACCTCCCACCAGCCTCCACCTCCCAGCTTTCACTCTCAGACACCCCCCCCCCCCCTCTCTCTCTCTCTCTCTCTCTCTCTCTCTCTCTCTCTCTCTGTTGTTTTTGTCTTTTTTGCTTTTTTTTTTTTCGTGTGTGTGTGTGCGTGCGCGCGCGCGCGGCGTGCGTGCGTAATGTGTTTTGTGTGTGTGTGTTCTTTGTTTTTTGGGTGTCCCCACTTTCGACGCCTTCACCTACCCTTAGACATGTGCTTTGAATTATTTGAGAATCCTCTGTCTGATATTTACTGTGAAAAGAACGTGAAAAGGGTGCCAGGGGGTGTAATTGATGGGACAAATTAAAAAAAAAACAAAAAAAACAAAAAAAAACCAGGCGCTGGCATTGTAGCGGAGAGGAACAAAAGGACCACTTTTGCGATCGTTCAACTGTGGAGGGGATCTCCGGCAGCACCCAAGCCCTCCTCAACAAGCCCCCTACTCCAGCTGTTGTCGCCTGGTACTTCACAGACTTCCACGCAGCTGCAATCGATGGCATCGAGTTACGGCTTCCACCGCTTCCAAAAGTTCAAGAGAGATTGCAGATTTTATAGGCTGGTCTGGATGGCTCTTTATCCTCCCCCTCTGTGCATTCCGTTCACTGGTTTGTGTGGGTTGGGTTGCATGAGCGGCAGGACTGTGTGCGCGATGTGGGGTTTGTATTGATCCGGGGGGTGTGGCGGGGGGGGGGGGGTGGGGGGGGTCTCGTCTGATCTGTACTGCCGAAAGGCAGTGTGTGGTCTATTCTTGTTCTGTCCAACACCCTTGGCTGGAAAGACGCATGGAGGCAGCAGTACAGACCCCTTGGAAAAGTGGTTTTATCCGGGAAAATACCACCCCCCCTCAACCCCCATCGCTCTCTCTCTATTCCTTTGTGTGTGGGTGTGGAGACTCTCTCTCATCTCTCTCTCTCTCTCCTCTCTCTCTCTCTAAAAGGTGGGGGGGAAAAAAAAAAAAAAGCATGTTATATTTGCTTATTTCATCACCTGTGGTTTAAAATAGATAGTGTTTGAACGTTCGCTTCTTCTCTTCCCCCCTCCCTCCACACACCCCCCCTCATCTCTCCTCTCTCCTCTCTCTCTCTCTCTCTCTCTCTCTCTCTGCTCATGTTCCTTCACTGCTCTTTTATTCTTCTCTTCTCCCCCCGGTATGACCACTTTTCCCCCACTGGGGGGAGGGAACTGGCGCGGAGGAAGCGAACAGGGGCACCATAATGAAGGAAAGAAATACCCCGCCCCCCCGGACGAAAAACGGGATGAGGAGAAGGACGTGAAAGCAAGCAAGACAGAATAAAAAAGAAGAGAAAGGCCCAGCTCCGTAGCGCGGCGGAGCAAAAAGAGATCTCTTACGGATCTATCTTACTATCTCGTCGGTCCCTATTCACGTCTCTTTGATTCTCTACGTACTCCTGTGGACGAGACCCCCCCCCTGGGCTGGCCGCCCACTCGTAGTTGTCTTTTCTCCTGGCTCTGTTGTTTGTTCTGGCGGTCACGTCTCTTATATCTATCGACCCTCTAGCCGCGTTGTCAGTGGAGGCTCTTCTCTCTAGCTCTCTCTATATCTCTCGGCATTTCCTCTATTTCTGAATTGATTTTTTTTTTTGAAACTGTGGCACAGCTCTTTTTTCAATTTGAGACCCAGTCTTTAAAAGACGAGGGAGGACGGCTGGAGACCAACATTTTTCCAGTATTCAGTAGCCAGTATTTTAA
This sequence comes from Conus betulinus, assembly GCA_016801955.1. Taxonomy (NCBI): domain Eukaryota; kingdom Metazoa; phylum Mollusca; class Gastropoda; order Neogastropoda; family Conidae; genus Conus; species Conus betulinus. The sequence continues at coordinate 8,736 of JADBJO010001372.1, read as the reverse complement.
ATCCTGGGGGGCGAACGGTCATGAGTGGTGCACAAAAAGCTGCTTGTTTGTGTTCTCGGTGGGTCTGGGGTGGTGGGTTCTCTCGTCTGTGCTGCAACTGTGGGCTGGTTATGGGGTCTTATGTTGTTGGTCTGTATGGACGTGTGTGCCTGCTGGATGTGTCTGTCTGGGGCATCTTTGCCGCGATGTGATAGCTTGGCACAGTTACCGGCTCTGTTCTGTGTCTGTGCTCCTTCGGGCTTGCTACAGGTTTTTACAAACGTGCCAACAGGGGTGGAGGTGGATTTTGCAGATTTATAGGTGTGTGGCATGCTGGGTGCTTATCTCCCCCTCCAGGGTCTGTGCTCTGTCGTGCCTGCTTGGGCTGGTCTGGCTGCAGCTGCTGGGGGCTGTTGGCGGAGTGGCTGGTAGGGGGGGTAGAAAGGTCGGTAGGCGGTGGTGGAGAAGGAGGACGGGGGTGGCGCACGCGGTAGGGGGTGGTGAGGGGGTTGGGAGTAGCTGTGGATCCGGAGGGGTAGGGAAAGTGGGGGGGCTGGTGAGTGGGGGGGGGGGGGGCTTGTGTGGTTGTGGTGTGCGGGAATAGGGTTGGGGGATAGGTGTGGTAGTGATGTTGGGGTGTTGGGGGGCTTGGGCTGGGAGGTTGGGTCGGTGTCTCAATAGGGGGAGTCTGAGGGTCTCTCTCTCTCTTTTTCCTCTCCTCCTCATCGGCATCCATCTCTCTTCTCTCTCTCTTATCTCCTGCATTTATTCCCCCCCCCCTGTTTTGAACTTTGACAGAAGAAGCATTTTCACAGACCCCCCCCCCCCCCCCCCATTTTTCCATTATCAGTCCCCACCATTTTCCATCCTTGGTGGCGAAACGGACAAGCCCCGCACAAACAAGCTTTGTTTTTTTTTTCTTTTTTCTTTTTTCTCCTCCCTCCAGGTGGTTGTTATTCTGCTTCGTGTAGGCCCTGGATAGTCCGGTCCTTCCACCAACAGCGATCGATAGCATCCAGTTACTGCTTGCTACCGTTCCATAACGTGCCAACAGGGGGATTGGCAGATTTTATAGGTGGTCTGATGAATCTATCTCCCCCTCCTCTCTGTCTGTGTATCTGGGCAGCTGTGGGTTGGGCGGAGGGGGGTAGGAAAGTGGGGGGGGGGGGCGGGGGGTGTTGTACGTGTGGTGGGAATAGGTCCTGGGGGATATTGGGGTGTATTTGATTTTGGGGGGGGGGGGGGGGGTGTCGGCTGGTCTCAACTCGGGTGGAGGGTTCAGTTCCCCCCCCCCCCCCCCCCCTCGCTTCATGTTGTGGCAGAGCGCTGAGGGCTGGAAGCAGTGGCAGAGCGGTGTTCGTTTGAAGAGGTGTAGGTAGCCTTGGAAATGTGCGGGAGTTGTGTCTGTCCCCTTGTCAACATGCCGGCCTGTCTGTCTGTGTCCCGTCTCTGTCTCTGTCTGTCTGTCTGTCTGTCTCTCTCTCTCTCTCTCTCTCTCCACCTCCTCTCTCTCTCTCTCTCCCTCCATCCTCTCTCTCTCTACTCTCTCTCGTCTCTGTCCACCCGCCTCTCTCTCTCTCTCTCTCTGTCCATCCCCGCTCCTCTCTCTCTCTCTCTCCTCGCTCTCCTCTCTCTCTCTCTCTGTCCTCTCTCTGGTCCATCCGCCTCTCTCTCTCTCTCTCTCTCTCCCTGTCCACCCGCCTCTTCTCTCTCTCTGTCCATCCGCCTCGCTCTCTCTCTCGTCTCCTCTCTCCTCTCTCTCTCCATCTGCATCTGCCCTCTCTCTCCTCTCTCTCTCTCTCTCTCTCTCTCTCTCTCTCTCTATCTTCGCCTCATCTCGTCTCTCTCTCTGTCCCATCCGTCTGCTCTCTCTCTCTCTCTCTCTCTCTCTCTCTCCTCTTTTTTTGTGTTGTTTAGAAACACTAACGAGATAGAAGGAGAGAGAGGGAACCAAACCAAAAAAAAGAGGCACGTTTCCAGTGGGGCGTAGATTGTAGTACTGTGCTGGCGGTCCACAGTTCCAGAGCGACTCCCACGCACCGCAGAAAGTCTTTTTACAAGGCACTTACTTTATTTCTGTCGTCGGCCCTGGACAGTCTTTCAGCAGCCTGCGATCGATAGTAGGAGTGGTCGGGCGGCCTCGTAGCGCTCCAACGTGTCCAAGCGGGCAGGGATGGAAGAGTTGGCCAGTTCTAGTAAGACTGCCTGATGATCTCCCCCTCCTATTTCTGAATAGTTTGGTCAGTTCTGTGTTTGTTGTGTGTGTTGGGGCGGGGGGGGGTGGGCGGGGAGTAGGTCTTGGTAGGGTTTGTGTTTGGTCTGAAAGTATGCCGACCTCTTCTGCGGATGACTACGGTTTGGATCCGTCAGGATCAGTGTAGACCTGTGAAAAGAGGAATGCCAGGTAGATGTGGGGGTCGGAATACGGCGCTTGGCAGAGTGCCGGACTCGTAATCTTTGTGATTCCTTGTGGGTTTGCGGTTCCAACCTCGGCCAGGGGCCGTTTCGGTACAAGGGGATTTTTTTTTCTCTTGGAGTTACGTGTGTTTCTGACTCCATTTTTCCCAATACAGCCCTTCAAATGAGACCTAACTAAGCCGAGCTTCCGTGTGTGAACGCCGCATAACCAACTCGGCACACACGTAAAATCCCAACCCCAGCTTTCGGAAGAGAAGGCCAGTTTGGCCTGGTTATTGTGGATGACGCGTTACACACAGAAAGCACTCGCGTGTGAAAAAAAATAGAAAAAGACAAGATGAAAAGAGTGATCAAACTGAGATGAGCGACCATGACTGAATGGCACCGGGGAAAACGACCTGAAAGAAAGCGCCAGATGACAGCTCTTCAGTCGGCTCGAACCCAGTAGGCAGCCTGTGTGTAAACGAGAAAGTGGATTGTACAGTGCTTAGAGCTTGGTCTCTGGCTGGAGAAGGCGCTATGTTAACTACATTTCTTAATGATGATGATGATAATATGATAATAATCTAAATAATAATTCTGTCGTCTCGTCATTTTCTGTTTTGGAAAGCCTTGGGGTGGGACAAGCGCAAAAATCTTCAGAAAGGTGCGGCGCCTGAAAATGAATCGCTGAGCTTTTGAGTCTGGACTCAGCTATCCCTAACTGTTTTCATCACTTGCAGCCCCCACCCCCCATCCCCAACCCCCACTCTAAAAAACCTCTCTCGCTCCTCTCTCTATCTCTCTCTCCTCTCTCTATATCATAGTATTAGTAGAGATTGTCATGGTGATGTCGTATTCTGTCTATCGTAATCCCCCCCCCTATCTCTCTCTTCCCCTTTCATTCTGCATCCTATCTCTATCTCTCATCTCTCTCTTCTCTCTCTACTCTACTCTCTCTCGCTCTTCTCTCTCGTCCGCTTAGCTTTCACAATCTCTTTATCTCTTCTCTTTCGTCTCTATTGCTATATCGCACTCCCTAAAGATTCCTCTACCTATCCTTCCTCCCTCACCCTCGTTTCTGATGTCTATTTTATCGCTCCCTCTCTCCTCTCTCTCTCTCTCTCTCTCTCTCTTCTCTTCTCTCTACTCTCTCTCTCTCTCTTCTCTCTCTCTCTCTCTCTCTCTCTCCGCTTCGCATATCTCCTTCTCTCTTCTCTTTTCTCGCTCTTTCTATCTCTCCCTCCCTCCCTCACTCTCTCCTCCCTCCCCCTCGCTCTTTCTCTTTCTCGCTCCCTCTCTCTCTCTCCTCTCTCTCTCTCTCTCTCTCTCTCTCTCTAGCGAGAGGGGGCTGGAGGGACGTTGGCCCCCCCACTCTGTCCTGCAGGGAGAGTTGATGGCCGGAAGGAAGGATGGCATTGAGGGTACTTGGGGACCGGCTGAGTGCCTGCTGGGTGGACAGGCCTCAACGGGGTAGAAGTCTGGAAGCCTGGGGAACTTTGTGGAAGAGCGTTTCCATTTTAAGAACGGAACTGGGGAGATTCTGAAATGGGGTGGAAAAAACTGGGCGAGTGAATGAGTGAGAGTTAGAGAGAGAAGGAGAGCGGTGTGTGCGCGTGGTGCGTGAGTGGCATGCGCGCGCGCGGTGTGTGTGTGTGTGTGTGTGTATGTATGTGTGCGTGTTGTGTGTGTGTTTTCTGTGTTAGAGAGAGAGAGAGCGAGAGAAGGAAGAGAGACGGAGAGAGAGAGACCGGCGGCTGAAAAGCTATGGGAGGGAAAATCTGCGGGGTTTTTTTTCGGTCAGATGTTACAGAAAGCTCATAGAAATCAAGCGGTTCTTAAAAAAAAAAAATAGTATGGTAGACAGCAAGTGTCTGCTGTGATTCGGTTTGTGTTCATGCAGATCTGGACGTCAGGCTGAATCTAACAACCGGATTGATCTCCACCAAGCTGTCTTCCTAACCCTGTCCTGGTCAATCTTTTCACGCCCGTGACCTTCTGTTGTCGGGGGTTGGGGTTGGGGTTTTTTTGTTTGTTTTTTTTTGGGGGGGGGGAGATCCGGGTGCACAGACAGATAAGCGTGAAACGCAATGTCTTCTGTGTTACACTCAGAGTGTGAGGGCTGCAGCTCGTCAGACGAAAAAAGCCCTCGCCAAAACAAAGTCATTAGACAAGTCCAGCCCTTGAGGCATATTTGAAGTGGCTGTAATCTTGTTTGTTTGTTTGTTGTTGTTGTTGTGTTGTTTAAGCCTAAGCACAGTCTTCAGGGATCATGATCTCCTCTCTTTCTCCTCACCTCCTACCCCCTTCTCATTTTCTTCCTCTGCTGGACGTAGTCAAGTCACTCGAACTTCCACCCGCTTAGCTGATGTAACGTTGCGCTGAAGCGACGCACACTAATCCCAGAAACAAACTCATTCTCCCATTGTAGAAAAAAGATAAGCCGAGAAGCTGAGTGATTTCCATCGATTTTAACAGCACTGTTACGATCAGAACTCTAACCGCGAGTGATGATGACCCCGAACTCTTCCGTCACCGTGAACTCTTGACCCGAACTCTCCAGTAACCCCTTATTTCTGACCCGAACTCGACAGTAACCCCGATTTTTTGTAACTTGAAATCTGCTATGACTCTGAACTCTGACCCGAACTCTGCCATAACTCTTGACTTTTGACCCAGGGTCTGCCGTCAGTCAGACCTCTACCATAAGCCCCTCCAAGTCTGACCGCAGAACTTTTTTTTTTTATAGCTTCGGATTCGAACCCGAACTCTACCAGAACCCTAAAACTTTGCCCAGACCCTACTGTTGACCCGAACTCGGACGTCAGCCCTAAAGTTTTGGTGGAAAAACTGTAGGATAACTTACTTCATCTTCAGCTCTTCCCGGAGTCTGCACTCTGTGTCCAACCGTGAATGCGAACTCCACAGTTACCGACCCTGAACTGCTATGCTCACACAACACACACACACACACACACACACACACGCACGCACGCACGCACGCACGCACGCACGCACGCACGCACGCACGCACGCCGCACGCACGCACGCACACCGCACACACACACACACACCACACACACAACACACACACACACACACACACAGTGCCGTAAGCCCAAATGGGTCTGATCCGAACTCTTCCCATTACCAGAGGTTTGAATCGACTGTACTGTAATTATATCGCCCTGCACTGTGATCCGAACAGCGCCCTAACCGTGACCTCTGACCCGATCTCTGCTTTCAACCCGGAACCTATGACTTGTTACATGTAAGGGCCCAATCTGCGAGGTTGCAAGGAAATCGGAGAACTAGGAAGGAGTGATAATGTATGATGCATTAGTAAAGACAGCCCGTGGACGTTTTTTTTTCTTCCTATTCTTCTTTCTTCCTCTTCTTCTTCTATTCATACCAGAAAACACACATGCTTAAGCGCGCGCGCATGCACGCATTCACACACACACACACACGCACGCACGCACGCAGAACACACACACACACACACACCACACACACACACACACAAACACACACACTAACGCGCGCGCGCAGGCGCGTGCACCCCTACAAGAACGCGCGCGCCTACGCACAGAGATGGATGGGGGCGATCTTTGTCAGTCTGGGCGAAATGGGGCGGGCACCTGCCTTTTTGTGCCTCTACTGCGTATCGTGTAATGTGTGTTGAGGGAAGTCAGGCCTCCAGTGTAGGCCTCCATTGATTGAGCACCAACACCGGTTTCTTTTCTCAACATTCGCAAACCCCCACCAACCGCCCCCCCGACCCCCCCCCCCCCCACCCCCCCCCCCCCCCCCCGCACCGGCCCCCTTTTCCCCGCCCAAACCTAAACAAAAAACCCCCACCCCCCCCCCCACCCGCCCAACCCCCCACCCCCCCCCCATCTCAACATCCTACACCACCACCGAATCCGCCCCTCATTTCCGAGACCCCGATCCGAGACCCCCACCCCCCCCCACCACGCCCACCTTCTCCTCTCTCTCTCCTCCTCTCTCTCTCTCTCTCCTCTCTCTCTCTCTATCTCTCTCTCTCTCTCTCTCTCTCTCTCTCTCTCTCTCTTCTCTCCTCTCTCCTCTTCTTCCCTCCTCCATCCCCTCTCCATCCGCGTGGAAAAGAGAATGATGAAACCAAAAATCGTCTGTGTGTGTCAAGTGTGTGCACACTTTCAGGTCGGTTTAAAGTGAAGTATTAAATGGTGTACCCGCGGTGCACACTCCTAGACTGCAGTAAACAAAGTCTGTCGCACACTTCTTCCAGGCTGACACGCGTAGAAAAAAAAATGTAGGGCATACTGTACACTGAAAAGTTGACTGAAATGTAAATGACATACTGTGTGCACTGATAAGTTAACAGAAATGTAAATGGCACTCTGTATACTGGTAAGTTAACAGAATGTAAATGGCACTCTGTACATTGATAAGTCAACAGAAATGTAAATGGCACTCTGTACACTGGTAAGTTAACTGAAATGTAAATGGCACACTGTACACTGATAAGTTAACTGAAATGTAAATGGCATACTGTGCACTGATAGGTTGACTGAAATCTACACGGCATACTGTACACTGATAAGTTGACAGAGATGTAAATGGCATACTGTGCACTGATAAGTTGACAGAGATGTAAATGGGATACTGTACACTGATAAGTTGACAGATGTAAATGGGATACTGTACACTGATAAGTTAACAGAAATGTAGACAGTGTACTTTACACTGATAAGTTAACAGAAATGTAAAGGGCATACTGTACACTGGTAAGTTGACTGAACTGTACATGGCATACTGTGCACTGATAAGTGGACTGAAATGTAAATAGCATATTGAACACTAATAAGTTGACTGAAACCTACATGGCATACTGCACACTGATAAGTTGACTGAATGTAAATGGCATACTGTAACTGATAAGTTTACTGAAATGTAAATGGCATGCTGCACACTGATAATTGACTGAAATGTAAATGACATACTGTACACTGATAAGTTGACTGAAATGTAAAGCATACTGTGGCACTGATAAGTTGACTGAAAATGTAAAGCATACTGTACACTGATAAGTTGACTGAATGTAAATGGCATGCTGCACACTGATAAGTTGACTGAAGTGTAAAGCATACTGTACACTGATAAGTTGACTGAAATGTAAATGACATACTGTACACTGATAAGTTACTGAAGTGTAAAGCATACTGTACACTGATAAGTTGACTCTGAAATGTAAATGGCATGCTGCTACATTGGTCTCAGGGTCTGTTAAGTGCAAGTAACATACTGATTCTGCTAGAATGAGGCCAGTGAATTCTAAAATGTCACATTGATCTATGATCGGTTGACAGAGAGGGAGAGAGGTTACATTACTTTTAGCCTAGACGACCGCAAGGGCCATATCAAGGCTGTTACAACGTTGAACTAAACTCTCAAAATAGATTTATCCAAAACAAAACAAAAGAAAATAAAAATAAAAATGAAAAAAGACATACCCGCACAACTCATGAAAACAAAGTTTCTGAAAAAAAAAAATTGAAAAAAAGAAAAAAGAAAGCTCGCGGAAATTTCGCTGAAATATTTCTTCTGTAATCCCTTAAATTCAGTCGAAAGATGTTTGTTTATCTCTTTCAGAAACTCAAAAATCTCATCAATTGAACAAGATTTTCATGGAGTCTAACGCAGCCTAAAGCGTTTACGTCTAACATCATGTAAGTCTGAACCTTTTACAAGAACTTGCTCTATATAGAGAGTGGTTACATAACATGGTAGTACACCACGGAGCTTCTTCACCTTCTAACAGACAAGAGTGGGCGTAAAAGGAGTAGCCTGTGTGTTGTTTCTTTTTGACCGCCAATAGCACATAGTTAAAAAAAAAAAAAAAAAAAAAAAGAAAGAAAAAAAAGAGGACGGATTTGGAAGAGTTTGTTATCCGTCTGCGAGTTCCATTCCTCCTGCCAGAGGTCACTGACGTACGCCAGAGCTTATGGTTTCAGGATCGTTGTAGGGAGAGAGAGGATCTGTTCAACTCTTTATTCGTGCATTCTTGGCAAGTTTATCTACCACTTCTGTTGGCCACGAAAGCTGACGTAGCGGGGAACCCGAGTTAGGCCGTGTTGTAGTTCATCAGATGTTTCAGACAGGTTTACAGTTGTTTTTTTTTTTTTTTTTAGAAAATTCAGCTGTTGAGGGTGCTTGAGGTGACAGCCATCAATGCCCACCTCGCACCACCCCCCCCCCCTCCCCCTCCCACCGCTCCCCCCCCCCCCCCCCCCACCCCCGGCGCCCCCCCCCCCCCCAAGCGAAAGGTAGTCCAGAGAGTGAGAAGCTCTGGAGGGCTTATTCTGGGACCATTTG
>JADBJO010001371.1:432500-439048 GCA_016801955.1 Conus betulinus | reverse complement strand
GAGTGTGTTGTGTCCATTTTGGTACTGTTTAAATTGTGGTATAGCAAACAGGATGTATTCAGAGGAAAAACAATTAGACTTTGCACGTAATAGCCGTGATCTAGCGTTTAGAGGAGAGAGGAGAAGAGAGAGGAGAGAGAGGAGAGAGAAGGGAGAGAGGAGTGATGAGAGCGGGGGGAAGAGAGAGAGAGAGATGAGCGGTATGTCATGGTTAGTCGTGTCGAAGGGGGGTGACGGCAATGCATTTCATTTGCTCTATGTTGTGTTCGCTTGGAAACAGAGAGAGAGAGGAGAGAGAGAGAGAGAGGGAGATGAGTACGAGAGCGAGAGACAGAGACAGAGACAGAGAGAGAGACAGAGGACAGAGAGAGAGGACAGACATAACTACAGAGACAGATGAGGTCACACACACACGAGAGAGAGAGAGGTCCGTTCTTTTTAACTGGGTGACCACACTGCATTGCATTTTGCTCTTTGCTCAGTTCGCTTGGAAACTGGGAGAGAGAGAGGAGGGGAGAGAGAGAGAGAGAGAGGAGAGAGAGAGAGAGAGGGGGGGGGAAAGCGCAATCATATCTGTGATTAGTTCGCTCGGCAGGCAATCTCTCCCCCAACCCCACCCCACCCACTCCACCCCCATCACCCTACCTACCCCCCACCCCACCCCCCAACCGTCCCTCTCCTGTCCTCCTCCAGTCAGTCCCGTTCTGGTGGTCAGCGGACCTGTGTGTGTGAGTGTGTGACACTAACTGAACCAGCCAGGCGACAGCTGGGCGGACAGCTGGCCGTTGGCACTGCGGGCACAAACCGGCCACTGCCCAAATGAGCACAGCGTGCGTTGTCAGAGGTTTGCGGGTTCGATTCCCACCGAGCCACCCCCCCTCCCCCCCTCCCCTCCTCCCACCCCACCTCGTTGAAAAGAAAAAGGGATATTTTGCATGTTTAATGTGCTGTCCCTCTGTTGGTTGTAGTTTATAAATGTTTGCACAGACCTCCTCCCCCCTACCCCTGATTACCCCTGTCTGCTTTAATATCATTAAAAAAAACCCTTAGGTGAGTGTTTTCTGTTATAATTATCACCGTTGTTACTTTAGGTGGGTGCTGTCTGCCATATTTATCACCTTCGTTACTTTAGGTGGGTGCTGTCTGCCATAATTATCACCTTTGTAACTTTAGGTGAGTACTTTCTGCCATAATTATCATCTTTTTTTACTTTAGGTGGGTACCTTCTGCCATAATTATTATCTTCGTTACTTTAGGTGGGTACCGTTTGCCATAATTATCATCTTTGTTACTTTAGGTGAGTACTTTCTGCCATGATTATCATCTTTATTATTGTAGGTGAGTCCTTTCTGCCATAATTATAATATTTGTTACTTTTTGGTGACTACTTTCTGCCGTAAATATCATTTTGCTAACCTTCAGGTAGGTACTGATTGTCACAAATTATATATATATATATATCCCCCCCCCTCCCCCCATTCCCCATTTCTAGTTGGATGTGAGCGTTAAATCTGACAGTCATGAACAGTCCGAACTCACTGACAGGACAACGTCTGTGTCTGTGGTGCCGTCAGGCAGATGGTTCGGTCAGTCTGGCACCCAGAAGAAAACTTAGCACTCTTTTTATCTTTTCTTTCTTTCTCTTCGATTTTTTTCTTTTCTCTCTCTCTCTCTCTCTCTCTCTCTCTCTCTCTCTCTCTCTCTCTCTCTCTCTCTCTCTCTCTCTCCTCTCCTCCTCCTCCTCCTCCTCTTTCCTCCTCCTCCTTCTTCTCCCTCCACCCTCCCTAGCTCTCTTGTCTTCTTTTTTTTTTCCTATCTGAATCTTCGCTTAAGTAAAAGCTGAAATGTCACTGGGAGTATGAAGACGGCACTGACGTCACTCACAGAGCTGACTGTGACATGGATACATAGCACGCTGCTCTGTGTCAATGTGTGTGTGTGGTGTGTGTGTGTGTGTGTGTGTGTGTGTGTGTGTGTGTGTGTGGGGGGGGTGGGGGTAGGTTATAATGTGAACAGAGGCAGCATGTCTACAAATCAGAGATGGGTTGCTTGATCACAAGACCCTCCGTCTCCGGAATGCAGGAAGCTAATTATAAGCTAGACCCTAAACCAAACCCAGACCCTAACAATAAAACAAAACCCACCCCAACCAACAACAACCACAGCAACAACCACAACAACAATGACAAAACCCTTCACTGACATGTGGTGCTTGCAGTGGGGAGTCAAGGGAGTTGTCTTCTTCCTCCATCGGCTTGGGACAGAACTGCCGCCCTCCTCAATCAGCCACCTCCTCAGCTGGACAGTCACCATAGAAATGGGGGAGAGTCACCATAGAAAGGGGAGTCACCATAGAAATGGGACAGAGACACCATAGAAATGGGGGGAGATTCACCATAGAAATGGGGAGAGTCACCATAGAAATGGGACAGAGACACACATAGAAATGGGGGAGATTCACCATAGAAATGGGGAGAGTCACCATAGAAATGGGACTGAGTCACCATAGAAATGGGAGAGAATCACCACAGAAATGGGGGAGAGTCATCATAGAAATGGGAGAGAGTCACCATAGAAATGGGGGAGAGTCACCATAGAATGGGAGAGAATCACCACAGAAATGAGACAGTCACCATAGAAATGGGGAAATCATCATAGAAATGGGGGAGAGTCACCATAGAAATGGGGGAGAGTCACCATAGAAATGGGGAGAGTCATCCATAGAAATGGGGAGAGAGTCACCATAGAAATGGGGGAGAGTCACCATAGAAATAGGGGAGAGTCCACCATGGAAAACGGAGAGAGTCACTAGGAAATGAAAGATGGTTTGCAGCACTGCCATTGTCTCCAGGGCGCTTAGCGGGATGGATTGCAGGACAGTGTGGAGGATGGGGGTGGGGAGGAGTGAGGGAGAGTGGGAGTGGAATGAGCTGGGATGAGAATGGGCTGAGAGTTGGGATACGGGCGGAGCTGGATGATACAGTTCCAGGCGTCAGACTACAAAGAGAGAGAGAGAGAGAGAGAGAGAGATGAGAGAGAGAGAGAGAGGGAGAGAGAGAGAGAGAGAGAGAGAGAGAGAGAGAGAGAGAGAGAGAGCGTGTGCATGTCTGGGAGGGGGAGGTTGGGGTTGGCGGGTGGGATGGTAGGGCCACGCAGCGTTTAACGTCTGTCCTGTCAAAATCCAACCAGTGATCGTAACCACCACTTCAATTTTTTTTTTCAGTATCGATCCTTTGGGGAAAAAAAAAACTGCTATGTTGCAAACAAAGTCCAGTTCTTTGGCAGAGTCTTGCGCCAGAAACTCTGACCCGCCTTCCCTCGTATCCTGGAGTCTTGTCTTTTCTGCCCCCCTACCCCCACCCTTACCTTACCCACCCCTTTCCCCCCACCTCCCCACCCCCTTTTGACTCTTTGATTGAAGTTATCATGTTCGGGCGAGGAAGGAAGCCCTTGTCTCGTGTCTACAGACATGCCCCAATCTGCACGGTTCCTCGGGCAATGGGGCAGCTTCTCAGCCTGTAAAACTGATTTTCTTTTTTTTTTTTTTTTTAACCTAAAAGAAAACTATCGGTTCACTCGACAAGAAGTGACGAGGGACGGTGTCACAAAAGTGAAAAAGCTAGCACCAGCACTTCAGGGGAGTGAAGGGAATCATCAGCTGGGGTGGGAGAGATTCTGCCTTTCGGGTGTAGCTGACAGCGAAAGGGTTAACTGGAACTGGCGCAGTAGAAGCGGGAAAAGAATCGAGGGGGTGGCTTGGTTAAAAAAAAAAAAAAAAAAAAAAAACACCGCGGCAAACTTTTCTTTTTATTCTCCCCTGCCCCTTCCCCTAAGCCATCTTCACCCTTTTCCCTCTAACTCTCATACCCCTCCCAGCCTTTCACTCTTTCCCTCTCATTCTCTCCCCCCCCCTCCCCCCCCCCCCGCCCCTTCTCTCTACCTCTCTCTCTCTCATTCTACCACCCCTAACTCCCACCCCAGTCCGCTCCACCCCTCTCTAATGGTACATACTGGCAGTGTAACACCTCTATATTGGTGGTATACTGAGTGTTTTCTCAAGGCTTAAGCCTCCCGGATAATGACCAACAATGAGGTACAAGAAAGCTTGTCGGTAGGTCTTCTGAAACTCAGTGATATCTTCAGCCAAATGTCACTCTGGTTTCCGAATGTCCACTTCCATTAGTTTCTCTCTGTCGTCTTCGGGTCTCGCTAGGTGATATTTTTTGAAAGATTAGTTTACTTTGACTCTCTTGAATTCACGTACACACACACGCGCAAGCACACACACACACACGCGCGCGCGCGCGCGCGCGCGTGCACGCACGCAGGCATCACACACACACACACACACACACACACACACACACACACACACACACACACACACACACACACACACACACACAATTTTTTTTTTTCAATACTTTTTCTGAAGATGTTTCTAGCATTATGATTGTTTTTTGTTGTCACATCTTTCGTGCTTCCCAAGTTGCAATACTCCCACTCCGCTCATGCGGACTCTCTCGTCACACAGCCACACACTGATGTGCTCTGCAGCTGCGCCAGAACAATGGTCCACACGAAGCAGTCGTCATCGATTGGACGTCGTTAGGCACATCAGCAGAGGAGACCCCGCACTGCAGGGGAATGTCTTCGTGATGTTCAGTGATGCCTGAATAGATCCAACATATGCAGGATACTACCTGCTAAATCCCTTACTGACTAAAGTAAATGAGGAGGATAAGGCTGAGGAGGAGGAGGAGAAGAAGAAGAAGAAGAAGAATTGATTTGTATCAAGTGCTTTTCTCTCCGAGAGTGAGCTCAAAGTGCTTTACAATAAAAGCAATATACACACATGCACATCATTCATCTGCAAAGAGAAGAAAAGTAACGGTTTCAAATATAAAAGCACATCCATACTTCTTACAATACCTACAATATTTCACACACACACACACACACACACACACACACACACACACACACACACACACACACACACACACACACACACACACACACACACACACACACACACACACACACACACACACACACACTTCTAAATTCGTAAGCTCCGTAACTGATTGTCATTTAAAAAAAAGAATATGGTATTGATAGGCAGCTACAAAGAGACGCATTTACAGATCAGCTTAGCGAAGACGAGTGGTGAAGATCGTGATACTGGGGACAAGTGAAGCCCAGTATGAGACACACACACACACACACACACACACACACACACACACACACACACACACACACACACACACTCACACTCACGATTCACCGAAGGATTAAAGTTTTACAGAAGCCCCCATGAATCAGACTACGATCAAAGCTGGAGTGGAAGGGTGGGTGGGGGAGGACGGGAAGGAAGGGGGGGGTTTCGTACAGTTGAATGATTTCCGACAGATACTGAGGGCCAGCATCCCTGACATTGGACAGTCGGCGGAGCCAGCCTGAGTGGGCGTCTCCCTCCAGAGGTTAGCACCATGTCCGTCCAGCGACAGTGGCCATGAAGCGGCCGATACCGGCGAGCTGGACACGACCCGAGACAAACGTGGAAGCGGGGAGGAAATTGAAAGTGGGGTCATTACGAGAGACGGTCTGATGTGCCATACTCACTCTACGTGCGAAATCCCCTCCAATCTCTCTCTCTCTCTCTCTCTCTCTCTCTCTCTCTCTCTCTCTCTCTCTCTCTCTCTCATCTCTCTCTCTCTTCTCTCTCTTCTCTCTCTCTCTCTCTCTGGATTTCTTTGAGCAATGTTGCGGTAAAGTATTTGGTATAGTAATAAATAACAGATTGCAAGAATGGGTGGAAGAAAACAACATTACAGGTGAGTGTCAAGCCAGATTTAAGAAAGGATGCTCAACAGTCGACCACATGTTTTCTTTACAAGCTCTCATTCAGAAACAATTTTTGTTACAACCGGAAATTTTATGTTGCATTTACTGATTTCGAAAAAGCATTTGACACGATTAATCGAAATCTTCTCTGGCCAGTTCTCTTTAAAAATGGCATAAAAGGTAAATTATTTAGATGCATTAAGAACATGTACAATGATGTTAAAGCTAGAGTTCGATGTGGTTCTCTGACAACAGATTACATTGCCTGCACATTTGGTTTAAGACAGAGAGATGCGTGCAGTCCTGTTCTGTTCTCTCTTTTCATTAATCAATTAGCGGTTTAAGTAATTAACAATGGAATACATGGTGCTCGATTTTCGCCAGATGCATTTGAATTGTTTATTCTGTTGTTGGCCGACGATGTCGTTTTGATGGCTGAAACAGTTACAGGTTTGCAGATTCAATTGAATAGTTTACAGCGTGCCGCAACATCTCTTCAGCTTAAAGTTAATATGATTAAGAGCAATATAATAGTATTTAGGAAGGGTGGCTATTTGAGTGTGAGACAAAGATGTCTATATAATGGCGTGACTTTGCCTGTAGTAAATGCGTATAAATACTTAGGAATATTCTTCTCCACGCGCTTGAGTTTTACCGCTGCATGCAAAGACCTTGCAAGCAGAGCTAAACGTGTTCTG
>JADBJO010001371.1:422500-425000 GCA_016801955.1 Conus betulinus | reverse complement strand
GTGTGTGTGTGTGTGTGTGTGTGTGTGTGTGTGTGTGTGTGTGTGTGTGTGTGTAAGATTTTACGGCAGAACGATTTTTAACGAAGTTTCTGTTGCGTTTTTAGAATGTGTATTTTAAAGGAGATGTGTGAATGGTGGGGGGGGGGGGGGGGGTATTTATGTTTTTTTTTCTTTGGGGGGGGGGGGGGGGGGCTGTCTTTTTTATTTGTTTGTTTTTGATGACTTGTGAGTTGACTTCAGTGAGGTGACAGCCCTGATATGGCCTTTTGCGGTCGGCTGGGCTATAAGCAATATAACCTTACCTTCTTCTTCTTCTCCTTCCTCCTCCTCCTTCTTATCATCATCATCATCATCAATCATCATCATCATCATCATCATCTTCTTCTTCTTCTTTCTTCTTCTTCTTCTTCTCTCCCCCGGTGGGGGCTAACATGAAGGTACTCCCTTTTCGTCAGTTACACCGGAAGAAAAGAGATCGGCGACAGATTCAATACAGTGGTGGGATTGCCAATAACGAGATGGCGGGAAGATTTTATCTCTCGCAGTGCGCTTTGGATTGTGTTGTAATGAGTAGCTTTTTGTTTTGTTTTTGTTCGTTGTGTTGTTTTTTGTCCTGTTATTTTTCTTTCCTTTCTTTCTTTCTTTCTGAAGGAGAGGGTTCGGCTTTCGGGAAATTGAAATGGCTGATATAGGGCAACATACGATAAGCGCTTTAGGTCGTTTGTTAGCTTGCGTGCATGCTCATAAAGAGTGCATTGTGTTGTCAATAAGAGCAAAGTGATATTGTCAATAAGACCGAAAATTAGAAAGGAGGAATAGACAGGGGGGGGGGGGGGGGGGGGGGGGGGGGGGGGGGGGACAAAAAAGGGAGGCCCAGGGGGGGGGGGGGGGGGGAGACAAGAAAGACGGGAAGACCCACAGAAATAAAGAAACTGGAAAGAAAGAAAGGCGGTAGTAGAGAAAGACAGAAAGAAACTCGCGCTTATTGACACCTGAACGGCCATTCCTTGCCCAACTTCCTTTCCTTTTCTTCTCCACCTGCTTGTCTCAGACAGACAGACAGACAGAGAGAGAGAGAGAGAGAGAGAGAGAGAGAGAGAGAGAGAGAGAGAGAGAGAGGAGAGGAGATTATTTTTAGAAAAAGACAAGCCCTGTTTAAAGTGAAATGTGCCAGTTAGAAAACGGAAAAAAATTCATATACCTTGGTGTATAAAAGATATATAGATGAAAGAGAGAGAGAGAGAGAGAGAGAGAGAGAGAGAGAGTGAGTATGTGAGTGTGTATATGTGTGTGCGCGTGCGCGCGCGTGCGCTTACGCACACGCGCAGGTGAGCCTGATATCTAGATAAATCTAGATAAATAACAATAACATTTTCGCCTTTTCAAAGACTTACCCATACAAGTTACAAATAACAGTTTCAATGATTGAGGACAACAGTATGACTAGTCTAAATAGTGCTGGTGTCTGACAAACACGTGGCGGGTCTTGGCAACTTAAAACTGCACTTTCTCCCCTCTGTCGGATGTACATATGGGCCTCAACATATTCCTATTAGCTTTTTTTTATATCTTGGACTAAGCACTGCTGTATCAGAGATATCTATCCTAAACTTTGTTGTGCATATATTTTTTTTCCATCTACGGCTTAGCCAAAAATTATTTTTAAAACTGTCTATACGTGGAAAATCTTTGAACATCATTGTGTCAAGCATGTGATCTGCACATTATCAGGCGCTCTTTAAAATAGGACACACCGAAGACCCTAGTTAAGCCATGCAAAAGCCAAAAACGAAAATCGTATTCCAGACCCTAGTTAAGCCATGCAAAAGAAACAAAAATCGTATCCAAGACCCTACTTCAGTCGTGCAAATGAAAAATAATCTATCCAAGACCCTATGCAAGCCATGCAAAAAGAAAAAAAGAATCGTATCCAGGACCACACTTGAGCCGTGCAAAAAGGGAAACAAATCGTATCTAGTAAAACATTTCCAATCTTTATTGCCCATGTGACTCTACCTCCAGCATCCAAATCATACAATATTTGAACGTTTGGGCAAGCAACATACTACCGTGTCTTTGAGTCATTTCGGGCAATATTCAGCGCAAGATGGGAATTTGAACAGGTAAGTGACTGCTCGTATTTCGTTTTCGTTGTCCTGAATGTTGTATATATTGCCTGAAGAAGACCTGAGAGGTCCAAGCGCGACGTGTTTTGACTTGAAATTTGTCTGTCCCTGTTATCTGGCGGACTTACTTTCGATTCCTTTAAAAGTTTGCTTACCAATGACATTTCTTATTTGTATATAACACCATTGCACCTTTCGCGTGTTGCCCATTGACCACCCCTACGCAATACGATAACATTGGTTTTATCCACATTTACATTGAACTGAAGTCCCTGTGCTGCACAGAACAAACTATTCAGCTGTTTGTAAACCAACAAGATTTTCAGAGAACAACACAATATCGTCTGCGGATAGTAAAATACATTGTTCTGTTA
>JADBJO010001371.1:412500-417500 GCA_016801955.1 Conus betulinus | reverse complement strand
CCATGAGCGACTATCCCACACACCTCTTACTGTTTTGTGACTGAAACAGACTGTCCTGTTTCGAAAAAAAACACATACAATATCTTTTTTTGCTGTCACTGCTGCCAAAAGCGTTGGGGCTTTGTGTTTTTCATCAGGTGAGCTTGACACTGA
Source organism: Conus betulinus (assembly GCA_016801955.1). Taxonomy (NCBI): domain Eukaryota; kingdom Metazoa; phylum Mollusca; class Gastropoda; order Neogastropoda; family Conidae; genus Conus; species Conus betulinus. Next base: position 417,347 of record JADBJO010001371.1, on the reverse strand, counting down.
AATGCCATTGTAGATTGAGAATTCTTGGCTTTAATGCAGAAGAGAGAAGGTTTTACCCTGGAACATCCATAGAAACGCGCTTTTGCCCAGTGTACCAATATCCTGTTAATGATGAAATCTATTGTTTTCTTTTTATTTCAGTGTAAAGATTTTGAAGACGTAAGAACGCGATGAAAGCTCTTTTTTTTTTCAAACTATGTGTACCGAAACAAAAGATTTCTGGCAGAATGGCATCAGAAGCTGAAGTACAGATACGATCTGCTACCAAATTTATTACAGATGTATGGAGTGTTGGATTTTTTTTTTTTAAAGTGAGGGGGAGGAGTGAAATGGTTTGACGTCACTTAGACGGTGACAATGAGTTCTTTTACTCTTCCTGATGGTTGATTTGTTTCGTGATTGTTCATGACATACTTTGTATCTTCACATTATTTCCTCGGATGTGAATCTGCATGGCCATACTGCACAAGTAGAGTCGTTTTATGATTGCCACATCTCTTTCATCGTGCATCTTTTAGCACCGACTTGTTACTTATGCACACACAGGCGCACGTGCGCGCGCGCACACACACACACGCACACACGCGCGCGCGCGCGCGCGCGTAGGCACACACACACGCACACACACACACACACACACACACACACATATATATATATATATAAACGCGCGCGCGCGCGTAAAACGCGCACGCACGCACGCACGCACGCACACACACACACACACACACACACACACACACACACACACACACACACACACACACACACACACACATACACACACACACACACACACACACACACACACACACACACACACAGACATATATATATATGCATACACACCCTGAACGATGTCAAAGACCAACGATGTCAACACACGTGAATCAGAAACACTAGAAATGTTAGGACGCTTCAAAAAGAAGGAAGATTTAGTACTGAAAAACGTATTGCCAGTTACACAACCAACCTTAATGTGGTTCAAACTAGAACAACAAAGCATGAAAACAAGAAAGGAAAAAACAAAAAACGTCCAATGGAGATATTCATTTCAGATCAATTATTTGAAATAGTGTTGTTTTAACATCAGCATAATTCTTGCTATACTGACAACAACCACTGATCGAAAGATAACGCCCCTCCCCATCTACACACTCATAAATGTGGTGGCAAATAGCATACATATTTTGCAAATGTAAACAAAATTTGAGCCATTTGATCATTATGATTAGCGTTGCAGCACCTGTTCGAATAGTTCACGAAATCATTGAAATATCAGTTGGGTCAATACACCGACAGCTTTCTAAAGAACATCAAAGTGAAAAACTAATCAGTATATATTTTCCCTACGATACAAATAGCTGAATAACTCCAACAGTTCCAAATACACAAAAAGACTTTTTTGTTTCTAAAATGTGCTCATGGTTCTTACTCAGTGCATCTACTATTTTGACATTTTAAAAAAAAGCATGATGTGGGCATATTAGATCTAAAACATATACTGACGAAGATGTTCAGGTAATGAGTACTTGTCACACACACACAAAAAAATCTGCAAACAACATTTACATCAAGGTAGAATTCATTTTGGTTAGATGAGACAATAGGGTTTCCTAAAAAGCCGTTGCGAAGATACTGATGACACTCATATGACCACTGATTACAGGTGTCAAGTTGTATGTGACAGTGTGACATGTAATACTACAACTATCTGAGCTGTGTAACATAACGCTGGATAAACAATTCAACTGTTCGTGCTGGTCTCATTAGAGAGAAAAGTAGCCTTGTTGGAAGAAAAAGAAATGAATGGTATAATTAATTACACACACAGGCGCGCGCGCGCGCGCACGCACACACGCACGCACGCACACACACACACACACACACACACACACACACACACACACACACACACACACACACATGCACGCGCACGCACGCACGAATGCACACACACACACACACACACACACACACACACACACACACACACACACACGCGCACACACACACACACACACACACACACACACACACGCGCACGCACGCACGAATGCACACACACACACACACACACACACACACACACACACACACACACACACACACACATAAATAAATTTAACAAATTTCACAGTCTTTTTTTACCCGTTTGGGGACATTCAGGTAAGACAAAAACAGCATCTGCGTGCCAAAATGGAATCGAATTTAAAACGTGAATAAAACATCCTCAGCTGATGATTTAACAAGTGACACAATTTACGGTTTGTGTAGAGGGTAAGTGTAACGGAAAGATCTGATGATCACGTACAGAAACCAGCTGACTATATAACACTAACTTACAGTTCTTCATGAATATGTCTAATCAGAAACTTATACCTCTCCTCCATTGAGAAACCAGTTGACTATATGACACTAACTTACAGTTCTTTATGAATATGTCTAATCAGAAACTTATACCTCTCCTCCATTTCGGCGGGTTGTAGAAATTAAAACGGAGTTCGATGTCAAGAACGTCTCTGAAATATTTCTTTTTCTCCAACGATCATCAATTATTAGACAATTCTCTATAAAATCAAAAAAACTGTGTCCATTTCATCTGTTCGGAACATCTATGCAAAAATCTATTCGGAACATTTTGTGTTCTAACTTCGACTGCCACATATGAACTTAAATAGCGACTTTACATAAGGGCATAGCTCTTAAAAATTCAGCCCAAGTTAACTTTTCTGAGTTTACTGCTATTCTCCAGTGAATGCATCGGCTAAGAATAAGAATATTTTGTAATTAATGCCCAACCGGTCGACATAATAGTTGTTTTTTTTTTTCTTGCGAATAATTGAGTTCCATGACACAATCACATCCCGTGTCAGCTAGAATGAATTTTTGTCGTTAAGCCATTGTGAAGTAGAAATACCTTGCTTACACAGTTACTACAGAACATACGTTTTGCTTGAATTTTTCCCTGATTTGTAAGCTACTGTATTGGTCCAGAACCTTATAATTCTTGCTTAGCTGAAAAAAAATCCGTTTCCGAGTGAATCACAGCATATATATAGAGGTTTACCTGAATAACTGTTGAGAATCCATAACAGGATTTCCTTTTCAAAACATAGATTCTCTACCGCCTCGATTTGCCAACCATTTCAGCAAGACTGGTATCACCGTAAAATGGAGAAACCAGAGAGAGAAGAGATATCAGCGGGCAAACTCTGTTTCCTAGCTGTGTGCAGCTATGAGCACATTTATTTCAGTGCCTATTGTGTAGGCAGATTTTCTTCTGCTATAAAATGTATCTGTTCTATTAACTTCAACGCTCAAATACTTAAGGAATAAACAATCTCTATTTTTGGTTTACTGAAAGTAAACCCACTTCTCTCCTCCCTAACCCCCCCCTCCCCTCTCACTCCCTCTGGTTTTCGACACCTGCTTTAATTTTGCTTGAATTAACCTTAAGCTCCAATTTCTCGGAAAACAATAACTAGAAGTAAAGTTTTTCTGCAGTGAAGCAGCAGATTTGAGACTACAGAACGAAAATTGCGCCTTTGTTATCATTATGGTGTATGCAAACGAATGTATTTTAACGATGTTCAGTTCCTGTAAGCCTAAGAAACAATTTACAAAAGGACAAACCGGTATCGGTAAAATGTTGTTCAAAGATCATTCAAAAATAATTTTAGAGAACAGACATGAAAAAATTCTCATCTTGCCCAGACGCCTCCAAAGCTTAAAACAAAGACACACAAACAATTCTGCCCAGTCAAATGAAACAAAGGCACAAACAATCTGCCCAGTCAAATGAAACAAAGACACAAACAATTCTGCCCGGTCAAATGAAACAAAGACACAAACAATTCTGCCCGGTCAAATGAACAAAGACACAAAAACAATTCTGCCCGGTCAAATGAAACAAAGGCACAAACAATTCTGCCCGGTCAAATGAAACAAAGACACAAACAATTCTGCCCGGTCAAATGAAACAAAGACACAAACAATTCTGCCCGGTCAAATGAAAACAAAGACACAAACAATTCTGCCCGGTCAAATGAAACAAAGACACAAACAATTCTGCCCAGTCAAGAAGAAAAAGAAGAGAGAGTGGCCAGAGGAAGGAGCAAGTGAAGAGCGTATATTACAGATTGGGTGGGGGAGGAGAGAGAGAGAGAGAGAGAGAGAGAGAGGGGGGGGGGAGTGGGAAGGAAAGATGGGGCAGCTAGATTAGTGTGTGCATGCTGGTGGAAGGAGATCCCGGACAGAGACAAACGGACCTCTCCCAAAAAGACAGGCTGACTTTGATGCTGCAGCATTTAAAGAGGCGCACTTCCATCCTCCTCCACGTGTGATTGTCTCCCTTAGCAATGCTTCCCTGTTTTGTCATTCTACTGTGAAAGAGTTGAGAAGAGAAAGAAATCTGGTACATTTAATTGCTTTAGTCTGCAGGTTCGTGCTCCCTACATTTTTTTTTTTTTTTTTTTTTTTTTTTTTGCTGTCCCAACTTCTGCGCCACCTCGGAGGCAGTGCACCCACGCCGCTCATTCCGACACCCCGTCCACAGCCACAGCCCGGCTGGTCCCGCCGCAGCCCCCGGCACCGGCAATCCACAGGGAGCAGTCAATGTCAGGTCGTCAAGAGGCAACCCACCGGAGGAGATACTGCACTGCTGCCGAGTCACTTCGGTGGTGTTCAGTGGCGCTTGTTCTGATCTAACATACGCAGGACGCCACCTACTAAGGCCCCCTACTGACGACAATAATTGCTTAGTCGCGGAGCCGGCGTGTGAGTGAGATCTCCCTCCGGAGGGCGCCACCACGTCCGTCCATCGACAGCCCCCATGGACTCGCCGA
>JADBJO010001371.1:405000-407500 GCA_016801955.1 Conus betulinus | reverse complement strand
CGAGAAGGTATCAATATCAGAAAAGTAAAACTAATAAAATTTTCAACTAAATCCATCGCCTCCTGCGCTTTTGTGAGTAATGCAACCTCCTAAAAGTTCGCTCTCATCTTCAACAAGGACATCAGGTATCTCAACATTCATTGTTCCCTTCTCCCATTACTGCTCCTCATAAAAATCTTTTGTTTTTCCCTTAGACTTGTTCGTCGCCAAATAGCATTTCCCCGTCATAGGTTTGCGGAAAAGAACAATGATTCACGTATCTTTTTAACAAGTTGTGGCCATTTAACTCTTGATCCAATCAACATTCCTTCAAGTCTTTTGTTTATAATTTCTTTTCGTTCATTTTTTGTCTGTCTTAAATACCTTTAAAGGATCTGTCATCAAAATAGCCTACTTTTTTTTTTTTTTTATTTCACACACACACTTGTTGTTTCTTTTCTTTTTTTTCCCTTGCAAGCAGTGTGAGACAGATTTTCTTTTTATCTCCATGGGAAGAATTTCAGATAACAATCGATCGTTGATTCATCATTGTATTCTTTCATTGGGTTATGTAATTCCATTGTAAACATAATATACCAAAGCAGCATGCTGCATTTTCATATCCTTAATGCTTCTTTTTCTAACATCACATGTTCCTTTTCTTGAAAAACAATGTAACTGAACGTCCAGAATTGCTAATCTCTCTCTTTGTTTTTCTTACGATTGTCTTTCAGTCCAAGCAAGACTAAAGAGAGTGATCGGATCAATAACTACAAGAGATATTCAGTACGGCTATTTGTGTTGGCAACCATTCTAAGATGGAGAAATCATCCGATCTGCTCAATTGCACTGATTTAAATTCCTGAAGGTGTAACCCCTTTTACCAGTATGTAAACATATATCTCTACTAATTCAAATTATTCATTCATTCGAACATTTTTATTTTACAATTTCATGGATGAATATACAGCTACTTTAGTTCAGCCCAAACTATAATTACGTTTGTATTATCAATGCGTTCTATGATTTTTTTTTCAAATAAAATTCAACTCTATTACAATCTCGCGCAGATTCACCAGTCATTCTTTTTATGCATAAATTAGTAACCATCATTAGGTAACGTCCCTGGGAGTTCTTAGTTATATTGAATAATTCACGTTCAAAGTCACTGTGAAATAGAATTACTCTTTTTAAACCGTTGATTACTTTACTCGAGCAATAGCAGTCACGGCCTTAGCAAACCTTACAAACTCTTCAGATTAAACTATCCAGTAAGTTTCTTTAAAAAGGATTTAGTGATCCATCAGTCTATCTATCTATATATCTATTAATCGATCCATCCATCTCTCCATCCATCTATCCATCTACCCATCTATCTATCTATCTATCTATCCATCTATCTATCTATCTGCCTATCTTTCTTTCTTTCTACCTACCTATATTTATATATGCAACTATGCACACATGCAAATCATACATATGTACATGCATACACACATAGGCGCGCGCGCGCGCGCGCGCGCACACACACACACACACACACACACACGCGCGCACGCGCGCGCGCGCGCACACACGCACGCACGCACGCACGCACGCACGGGGGGGGGGGGGGGGGGAGCGCGTGGCATCACGGGAATTGTCTCTAGCGGAGTTCTGTAGAAAAATCCATTTGATACGTTGACAAAATATAGATGCATACATGAAGCACGAGATAAATAATGGTGGTGCTGTATCATGGCAATGTGTTCTCCCCCGAGAGAGCGATCCGAATTTGGCATCGAGAAATTTTGTTGTGATGAACTTATACATTGCAGTCTTCCTCTCTTCTTCTTCCTCCTCCTCCATCTTCTGGTCCTCCTCCTCCTCCTCCTCCTCCTCTTCCTTCTTCTTCTCTTCTTCTTCTTCTTCTTCTTCTTCTTCTTCTTCTCCTCCTCCTCCTCCTCCTCCTCCTCCTCCTCTTCTTCTTCTTCTTCTTCTTCCCTAGCCCCATGAAGAGTAGCTAGGGCTGGTTCACCAGGTTTCCCCAGCTCTGTCGCTGAGTGCCATGGCCTGTGCAAGGCTTATGTCCGGTCTGCAATATTGTCAGTCTTTCATTCCTGATCTTCCGCCAACCCCTCGCTGTTTTCCCTCGCCCTCACCCCCCATCCCCAGCCTCCCCACCCCACACCCTTCAACAAGAACAAAAAAGAAAAAAAAAAGTTTCCTTGAGGATCTTCCTATTCACTAAAACAAAAATGGGGTTCTCAATCAACCAGGTGGACAACTAGCTTCTCAAAAAGATTGCGAGTTTACAAACATTGCTGTCTTTCTACCAAGCACAAGAAGTTAGAATGACTCAAATCTGGACGTAACACCACACCATTTTGAGTTATCAGTTCCATGATTTCAGGTTTCAAAGAGACGCAGGACTTTTCTCAAGGTACACAGTCCTGGCGTTGAACAGATATATGCTACATTGTTTTGTGTGTCTTACCCCCCCCCCCCCCCCCCCCCCCCATCCCCACTTTTTTAAAATTTA
>JADBJO010001371.1:375000-382500 GCA_016801955.1 Conus betulinus | reverse complement strand
ACGCACGCCTGAAGAAAGAACCAAAAACTCAGAAGCGCAATAAAGCGATATTATCGTGCCATTGAAAGCTAGGCCGTTGGGAGGAGCTCTGCGTCTTCATATCTGTTTGTGGACTTCTTCTTCTCTCTCTCTTTCTGTCTCTCCAGGAAATGACAAACTGCCGGTCACCACGCCATCTTGGCTGGTCTGGATCACTCATTCTTTTATCGCTTCTTCCCCTCAAAACAAGTGCCATCCACTTTCACAGGCAGTTCTGTGGATGACTGAGAGGATGGAGCGCCACAGTTGTGGGGAAAAAAGGATATAACAATGCTTGGATGCCTATTTATGTATGTGGTTTGTATGCACATATGTATGTGTGTATATGTATGTGCTATGTAAGTGTCTATGTATGTTTGTATGTATGTAAGCATCTATGTAAAAATGTGTGTGTGTGTGTGTGTGTGTGTGTGTGTGTGTGTGTGTGTGTGTGTGTGTGTGTGTGTGTGTACACATATTTGCAATATACACATTCTTGCAATTTTTTTTGCATCATGTTTACGCGTCATCAGCTGCAATTACAGTTTTGGGGAGATATAGGAGTTTTGCAGTTAAACCAAGGTCGATCTTTTCATTGGAACCTGGAGCGTGATTTTCTAAAGAGATTTGGATCGAGTTGCGATGCTTCTTTCTGGTCCAGTCGAAGGTTTTCGTCTCGTTCTTCTTTTTTGTCTGATTATTTTTTTCTTTCCTTTTCTTCCTCTTGTCTTCCACTTCCTTCTTCTCTCCTGTCTCTTTCTCCTTCCACTGCTCGTTCTCCTCTTATAGTCATTCGCCCCATCCCTCTCACTCCTTTTACCTCCCTTCTGTAACTGTCATTCCTTCTCCTTTCTCTCTCATCTTGTTTGAACTTATCTGGTTCTTCTTCGTTTTTTTTTTTCTTCGCTTCCTCATTCTTCTCCACATCCACCTCCCTCTACTCCTCTCATCCTCCTCCCCTTTTCGCTCCTTCTATAATTAAGTCTTCTTTTTCGTCTTCTTTCTTTGTGACTCCTGTCTCTTTCATCGTAATCCTTTTGGCACCCACACATCTTGCATGTAATGATTGGTTTCTTTTGCTCGAATTTGCAGGTGAACCTTAGTTTCTAACTCACTTGCCAGCAATATGAAACAAGGAAGGTAGGAGAGGGGATGGCTAGGGGAAAAGTAGGGGTGATGGTTGGGTACACAAATGTGGAATGGGGCCAGACTGGGGGTGAAGAGGGGGTGAGAGTGGGATATAGCGCTGGCAAGGGAAAAAGGTAAAATAAAAACAAAAGGAAGGTGGGGGAGGGGGTGGGGGGTGGGATGGAAGGGGGAAAGGGTGTGTGTGAGAGAGACGCAGAAGAGGGCTGTAAAAGAAAGATACTAAAACCCTCCACGACATAAAGCCAACAAAATAGTTAGTTACACCCGTCTGTGATGATTTTCGTCCCCATGGCGACACTCTTCAGTAGATACGGTCTGTTAGTACTAGTCCTCCCATGGTATTTACCTGAGAAAGCATACTACCTATCAGGCTATGGCGTTCCTGTACCCATGGAAATATAATCACAAGCTATAAACCTGTTAGCCTGACGTAGGGAATGCTTTTTGTCCAGGATGCGTTTGAACGACGGCTTTAGTTGGATATGTCGCCAGACCGTAAGACAGACGGATGAACAGATATGAGTTGGTCAGTATCTAATCCAAATAATCCTTTCCAGTAGACTAGGGATATGAAGAAATCCATTCGTTTGGCGGTCTGGATTTACAGTATTTGTCTCATCGAGGTTTGAGTGATTCCTTTATTAATCCATGCAAATCTCATTTGTCAAGACTCATTTGCGTGGGACAGAAACACAAACGGCAAGAGTCCCGAAGTTTCACACACAGCCAGACACGTTTCGTTGATGCCTTGTTAGCTGGGGAACCAGTGGAGGGAAAACTAATGTTGCTTAAAAAGATTTCAACGCTTTTTTCTTCTCTCCCACATTTAGTATTAAATGAAAACTTTGTTGCTTCTCTTCAATTCTTCTAAAACATTAAACTTCGTGTGCGCTAGCATCATCATCATCATCATCATCATCATCATCATCATCATCATCATCTCTCTCTCTCTCTCTCTCTCTCTCTCTCTCTCTCTCTCTCTCTCTCTCTCTCTCTTTCACACACACACACACACACACACACACACACACACACACACACACACACACACACATATATATATATATATATATATATAGAGAGAGAGAGAGAGAGAGAGAGAGAGAGAGAGAGAGAGAGAGAGAGAGACATATATACATGTATAGTTTTTGATTGCTTCAGATTTCCATAATTTTAGGCGCCGACTCACCAAGGAATCCGTTCAAGCAGATGATGCTCACAATAGTCAGCATACACTTTAAGAAAAATCATAAGTCTTGAACTGGGCTGCATTCTAACGTTCATTTTTTCATAAATTTTCGCCCTGTTTTGGGGCTTCATCAAACAACTGCAATCACAAACTAAACACAGGTATAAACAATATCCAGGCTTTGTCCATTGGAAACAATTCATAAAGCTAAAAAACAAGGAACATACAAAAAGCATGCAAAAAAAAAAGCCTGGTACACACACACACACACACACACACACACACACACACACACACACACACACACACACACACACACACACACATGTATGCGTCTGCACACACACATTCACACACACACACACACATACAAACACTTATAAACATGCACACATACATGAAAAATTTACGCAGGTAAGACGTGTGTGTGTGTGTGTGTGTGTGTGTGTGTGTGTGTGTGTGTTTGTGTGTGTGTGTGTGTGTGTGTGTGTGTGTGTGTGTGTGTGTGTGTGTGTGTGTGTGTGTGTGTGTGTGTACGAGTGTGTGCCTGTGCATGTGTGTGTGTACATGTGAGGGTATGTGTATGTGGCGCGCGTGCGCGCGCGCGCGTATGTGTGTGTATTGCTCTCTCTCTCTCTCTCTCTCTCTCTCTCTCTCTCTCTCTCTCTCTCTCTCTCTCTCTCTCTCTCTCTCTCTCTCTCTCTCTCTCTCTCTGTGTGTGTGTGCCAGCCCCATCGTCTCCACAATCTTTAAATGAAAAATTTTTAAAATGATAAAGAAAAGAATTATGGGAAGAGAGTAAGACAATCAACAAAATGAACGAGGATGAAGAGTGGAAGAGTAGAAACAAAGAGCAGAAGTGACAAACGACATTCTATACACGTTCCGATCCCCGGAAACGGAATGACGTCATGACCCACTGGCTCTACCCTGACCCAGGAAGAAGAAAGGTTAGATGTTGAAAGTGCCTGCTTTCCACTGCATTCTGCCCCTCCATCACCTCGCATCCTCTCAGTGATTTGCGCAAACGTTTAAAGGAAAGACCAGCAAAGCAGAAACGTGATTAAGTGATGATATCGCTCCATTGAAAGCTGGGCTGCTGGGAGGAGCTCTGCATCTTCAGATCTGTTCATTGGCTTCTTCTTCTCTCTTTCTGTCTCTCCAGGAAATGACAAACTGCCGGTCACCACGCCATCTTGACTGGTCTGGATCACTCGTTCTTTTATCGCTTCTTCCCGTCTCCCTCGGCTGTCAGGGATCGGGCATCAATCAGTCTGTGACGATCGAAACAAGTGTCATCCACTTTCACAAGCAGTCTGTGTTCCATACAGGTGGTTGAGAAGACGGAGCATCAGAGGTGGGGGTGGGGGGGAAGGATCTAGCTATGCTGGCAAGTTTATTAATGTATGTGTGTATGTATGTTTCCATGTATGTATGTATGTATGCACTTGTGTATAACACACATACATCAGTTACAATTACAAAGTCAGGGAGAAATAGGCGGGACTATGACAGTTTTAAACCAAGGTCAACCTTTTCTTTGCAACTTGTAGGGGGATTTTTTTTCAAGAGGTTAGAGTCGAGCTGCAATGGTTCATCCTGGTCCAGTCAAACATTTTCTTTTTGTTCTTCATTTTCGTCTTATTGTTGTCGTTTCTCCCTCTTCTCCTCTGCTTCCTCCTTCTTTTCTCTCTCTCCTTCTCCTTCTCCTGTTACAGTATTCGCCCCTCCCCTATCACTCCTTTTCTTCTCTCTTCTGTAGCTATCATTCCTTCTTCTTTCTCTCTCTCATCCTCTTTCAACTCATCTCATTCTTCTTCATTTTTTTCTTCTTCATTCATCTCTGCACTCTCCTCCTTGTCTTCTTGTCATCGTCCTCCTATTCGTCCTCCTTCTTCTATGATTAAGTCTTCTTATTTTTGTCTTCATGTTTGTGAATTTGCTCTTCTTTATTTAGCCTTTTTAGACTCATACATAGTGCATGTATAGAACCTTTTTTTTTCTTTGCGGGTTTGCAGGTAAATCTGAGTTTCTAATCCACCTACCAACAATATGAAACAAGAAATGTAGGAGGGGTGGTTCCGGGGGAGGGGGGGGGGGGGGGGTAGGGGAGCAGATGTGGTGGTGATGGAGTCGGGAAATGTGCAGAGAGTCCGGATTGGGGGTGGAGAGAGGAACTTTCACATCTTGTATGTACTGAACTTATTTTCCTTTGCAGATTTGCAGGTAAATCTGGGTTTCTAATCCACCTACCAACAATATGGTTCAAGGAAAGTAGGAGGAGGGATGGCTGGCGGTGGGGGGTGGGGTGGGGGGTGGGGGAAGTAGGGGTGGTGGGGTCTGGAAATGGGGAATGAGGCCGGATTAGGGGGTGGAGAGGTGGTAAGAGTGGGACTTAGTGCTGGCACGGGAAAAGATAAAACAGAAACAAAAAACAAAAGAAAAAAAAAAGGGGAGGGAGGCAGAAAAGGGCTGTAATGGGGAAATTTCTAAAACCTAGGCGACAGAAAGCCAACTGAATCGTTAGTTACACCCGTACGCGGTGACATTCGTTCGTCCCCATGACGAGACTCTTCAGTAGATACGGTCCGTTAGTACTAGTCCTCCCATGGTATTTACCTGAGAAATATACTACCTATCAATCTAGGGTGTTCGTATCCACACGCGAGGGTAATCACAAGCTGTAAACCAGTTAGCCTGATGTACTGGAATTTTTTTTTTACCCAAGATGCGTTTGAACAATGGCTTTAGTCGGATATGTCGCCAGACTGTAAGACAAAAGGAGGAACAGATAGGACCGGTCAGTGTTTGGTCCAAATAATCCTTTCCAGTAGACTGGGGCATATGAAGAAATCCATTCGTTCGTCGATTTGGATTTACAGTATTTGCCTTCCTGAGGTTTGGGTAATTCCTTTATTAATCCATCCAAATCTCATATGTCAAGATCCATGTGTGTGGTCTGAAACAACCGTCAAGAGTCTCGCAGTTTTACAGACAGGCAGACACGTTTTGTGTGATGCCTTGTTAGCTGGGGAACCAGTGGGAGTGAGCCGTATTGTCGATTAAAAAGATTTCAGCGATTCTTTTCCCCCAGAATTAGTTCTAAATAAAAACTTCCTTTTGTTGCCTTGCATTCTCTTCTAAAAAGTTAAACTTCGTTTATTCTGATCTCTCTCTCTCTCTCTCTCTCTCTCCTCTCTCTCTCTCTCTCTCTCTTACTCTCTCTCTCTCTCTCTCTCTCTCTCTCTTACAATCCTGATGGTTCAGTTTTGTTTTCTTCCCAGAGCAGTCTAGAATGAAAAATCGACGACCACTATAATTTCATCACTGCCCACCACCACCAACACAGAAAAACACTGACGAGACAGATTTACACATCCTCTTCCCCCCTCCCCCCTCCCCCCCCCCCCCCCCCCCCCCCCCCCCCCCCCCCCCCCCCCCCCCCCCCCCCCCCCACTTCACACATACAGACAAACACTAACAATACTAGTTAAACTGCCCGAAATGTATCAAGTTATCGATTTTCATTCTAGAGTGAAGAAGAAAAAATCGAAGAATGAGATGAGTCAAAAGCGGATGAGAGAAAAAAAGGATAAGGAATGATAGTTACAGAAGGGAGGAGAAAAAGGAGTCAGAGGGGTGTGGCGAATGACTATAAGAGGAGAAGGAGGATGAAAAGGAGTCAGGAGAGAAGGAGGAGGCAGAAGATAAGAGGCAGAAAAGAAAAGAACAACAATAAAAACAAAAAGAAGAAAATAAAAAACCTCTCACTGTACCAGAAAGAAGTATCACAACTCCCATCTAATCCTCTTTACAAAATCACGCTTCAAGTTGCTATGGAAAGGCTGGTCTCAGCTTAACTGCCAAACATCCGCCTATTTCTCCCTGAAATTGTAAAAGCAGCTGATGACGCATAAACATAATGGTCAATAAGATCGTCCAAAGACTAGAAAGACAACCGTATGATTGTGTGTGTGTGTGTGTGCGTGCGTGCGTGCGTGCGTGCGTGCGTGCGTGCGTGTGTGTGTGTGTGTGTGTGTGTGTGTGTGTGTGTGTGTGTGTGTGTGTGTGTGTGTGTGTGTGTGTGTGTGTGTGTGTGTGTGTGTGTGTGTGTGTGTGTGTGTGCACATGTGTGAATACACGCAAACATGCATACATACATACATACATTCATCCATATGCCCATCCATCCATCCATACATACATACACATATACATATAAACATACATGCAATCCCACATACATAAACATTTATGCAAGTATAGATTCATACGTTTTCCCCCCACACCTCTGGCACTCCATCCTCCAAGCCATCTGCTTGGAACACAGACTGCCTGTGAATGGCACTTGTTTTAATCGTCACAGACAGATTGATGTCTGATCCCAGAAAGCTGTGGAAGAGGGGAAGAAGAAGCGATAAAAGAATGGGTGATCCAGACCCAGCCAAGATGGCGTGGTGACCGGCAGTTTGTTATTTCCTGCAGAGACAGAAAGACAGGAGAAGAAGTCCACAAACAGATCTGAAGACGCAAAGCTCCTCCTAATATAGATCAGCTTTCAATGGAGCGATATCATCCCTTTATTGCGCTTCTGAATTTTTGCTCCTTTCTTCTGGATTTTCCACAGATCACTGAGAGGGTGGGAGGTGAAGGAGGGGCAGATTGCGGTGGAAAGCGGGCACTTTTCAACATCTAATCTTTCTTCTTCCTGGGTCAGGGGGGGAGCCAGTGGGTCATGACGTCATTCCGTTTCCGGAGATCAGAAAACGTATAGAATGTCGTTTGTCACTGCTGTGCTTTGTTTTTTCCTCTTCTTCACTGTTGCTCCTCGTTCATTTTGTTGATTGTCTGACTCTCTCCCCGTAATTCTTTCTCTTATATCTTTCTTTCAAATCTTCTTTCTTTTTTTCATTTAAAGATGGTGGAAAAGATGTGGGTTGACAAAGAGCATGCGAGCGATCGAGAGAGAGAGAGAGAGAGAGAGAGAGAGAGAGAGAGAGAGAGAGAGAGAGAGCAGAGAGACAGACAGACAGACAGACAGACAGACAGAGAGAAGAGAGACAGAGAGAGAGAGCAATAAACAGACACACACACACACACACACACACACACACACACACACACACACACACACACACACACAC
>JADBJO010001371.1:365000-370000 GCA_016801955.1 Conus betulinus | reverse complement strand
CACACACACACACACACACACACACACACACACACACACACACACACACACACACGGTGGTTTACATGTAAGCAAAGACTACATGCAGACAGCAGGCTCACCTTGCTGAACAACGAGCAACATCAAGCTCACGTTCGCGGTTGTCTGATCGAGCGACCGAGCCAGAGGAACAATTGTCTGGCGGCGCACAGTGACCGTGGTGCCAGGAAGGAGTCAGTGACCCGCGCGAGCGAATGGGACGCCAACAAAGGCGAATAGTGGGAAAGCGAGACGAGTCATTGATCCTGTCTATTTGCATCTTTGGCGTATTCAACATCCACAAAAGGAAGTTTCAAGCTGACCCACGTATCACCTTACTCATGCACACATCAGCGATTTCAATTTTAGGACTGGTGTCATAGGCAAGACTCGGCTAAAGTTACAGGCATGCAATTATGTCACCATGGGGTCAAAAGTTTGTCTTTCCTTTAAATTAAAAATTGTCTCATAGTATTCATCTTCCGTGGAAAATGTGTGTGAATAATCTTGCTGAACGGATCCGGATCAATGACTTAATCCAGATCTGCATCACAGATTCGCACCAACATCAACGGGTTCGTCCGTGCGCCACATTCCATCTTTCCATGAAGTTTGCTTTTTAGTTCTGTAGTTTTTGGAGGGTTTTTTTTTTTTTTTTTTTTTTTTCTTAATTCTGCTGACGAACAGATGCAGATGAAAACAAGACCTGGGCAGAGGCAAAGATCTAGAGGACATATCCCCTGAGCCCTTTTGAAGGAATGAACCACTTCCTAGTGATCTCACTGGCTCTCTGTCTGCCACCTGTTCACGAGCTAGCTGCCTGTTTATCACACTTCACAGCTGATAGTGTCAAACTGTTGAATTGTAAACACACACAGGGTTATCCGGTCAGGGGAATGACTGACTGACTGACTGGGTTATTCGCACGCGGTCAAAAGTACCGTGCAGGTATTGGGCCAACCTTGCTGAACATGGAAATAAAGAACTACCATACGTGATAACCTCAGCGGGCAGCCGCTTCAACTGAATAGGTTTCATTTCCAAACAATATAAGTTACCTGCACGAGTGAACGGGACACTATCAGAGACGAATAGTGGGGAGAAATGAGGTGAGATACTAATCCTCTCATCTACACATCTTTGACGTGGGCAATAATACCGTTACAACAGTACAGCCCATTAATGTAACGAAAAAGGGGGGCGTAGTGTTAATGATAAAGCAACGTCACATAGCAATAACAAATCGCCTGAAAAACCACATCAGAGAGAGTCAGAGAAAGCAGGTAACACTATTTTTTCAGCTGCCCACATTACGCACACACCTGTTTAAAGATGTAAAAAGAAAGAAAGACAGAAAGGGGGACAAGCAGAAAGAAAGAAGAAAGAAAAAAAAAAAGAAAGAAAGAAAGAAAGAAAGAAAGAAAAAAAGAAAAAGCATCGTCATAAAACTCGTGTGCAGTGCACGGCTATACAGACGAGGGCAGACTGCGGGGAGCGGTGACGGGGAAGGTGACGGAGGGAAGACAGAGGAGGGGAGGAGGAGGAGGAGAGGAAGGGTGCCAAGAGGGGTGGCTGTCCACCCACCACTACTGTCTGCTCTACACGGGGCTGGGGGAGGAGGAGGCGGAGGTGTACTGCGCCAAGAGGGGAGCCTTGCAGGTGCGAGGCATCTGTGTCACCAGTAAGTTGCCCCCTGGCTCCGTCTGCCTGCCTGTCTGTCTGTCTGTCTGACGCTGGACTTCTCTCTGTCTCTCTCTGTTTGATCTGTCTGTCATCCTGTTATTCTATCTGCCCTCCCCCACACTTTCTCTCTCCTTTCCACATCATCCCCCCGCCTGACCGTCTCCAACTTTCCTCTGTCTGTCTGTCGGTCGGTCGGTCGGTCGGTCGGTCGGTCTGTCTGTCTGCTGCCTGCCTGCTGTCTGTCTGTCTGTCTCTCTCTCTCTCTCTCTCTCTCTCTCTCTCTCTCTCTCTCTCTCTCTCTCTCTCTCTCTCCTGTTGAAAAGAATCATGTGTACAATAATTCTTACTTGCTTCCATGAAAGCAGACATACATACAAACCATACCCGATACCCGATTCTCATATCACATACCACAGAGAAAAAGCTTGAAAACCTCACAGTAAATAATGACAGTTTCATTTCATGCATCTCTCGTCGATTTCAAACAATGCCTAATTCTAAAGATATCCGTTCAACAAGATATAAACTGAGGATTTCAAACAATGCCTAGTTCTAAAGATATCCGTTTAACATGATATACACTGAGGATGGCGGTGAGGGGAGGGTGTTTGAGAGAACACATCTCTGTGTTCAAACTTTTCACCGGCAGGTGTATCGGAATCAATATCGTTCAACATCTCTGTTGCCTCAGTTTGTTTGTTTTTTCATTTATCAGTAAATGCTTTGAACATCATCGCTGTAGAAGCATATCTCTAGCCATTTTGAGTGAACTGAACAAAGGACACGTTTGTTAGATCCAAAGGATTTGTTTTTTTCTTTTCCACTTTCTTCAAAGTTCTCTAAGTCCCAAAATTGCGGAGGTTTGGAATGATGCAGAAGTTGAAAATAGATGCTGAGCCTTGTCTTGGAGCTGTTGGTGTGCTGGCGGGGAAAAAAAAAAGTTAAATGAAGAAATGCAATCATGACGACTGAACCAGGTCAGAAGTATGTGTAATCTCCCCTGGCACAGACAGCAGTCGTGGCAAAGCTGCCACGGGCGCCTGATCAACTTTCCGTCCTCCCCGAGGATTATTCCTGCCACAGAATCTGAATCATCCGTTTGAGGTCCACAGATGGTCAGTTACTGGCTCACACTCGGTGCTACGTCACATCCCTGAATTCTCTGGTTATTGATGGGTGAGGTGAACGTGCTAGCCTGCTGAATCTAGTGTCTTGCTGAGGTTGACGGATGTCACACGAGCTAGATGATGGTAGGAGTGGTCGTCCACGCTGTCTTCCTGTCCCATGACTTCCCGTCCATGCAGAGCGGGTTCAGACCGCCGACTGTCATCTCTGCTATCAGTGCTAGCAGTCATCTCCCTTGAGACACGGCACAAATGTATTTCGTGGCTCAGTGCTAAACCACTCAACACCGTGAGTCATCCCAAACACCGTGATCTCAGTCCACCACATTGGCGTTCTTAATGTTCTGTCTTCGACATCTCTCAGCAAACAATCTTTCTTCACTGAAGGTCTGGGTATACCAAGACACATCAGTGAAGCACATTATGCTCTGGGATAGCCATGTCGATGACACATGACGTCGAAGCAGCACCAGTGCGCTGAGGACAGGGGAGGTCACCCCGTGGAATTGTCTTTGGGGGGGGGGGGGGGGGGGGGGGGGGGGCGTCCCTTAACGCAACATGAGGATATTGGTCGTTGACAGCCCGCACGCCACAATTAGGATTTTGCACTAAAACACTTTGAGGTCTACCATAAAATTGAACCAGCGTTTAATGTTGAACTGATAATCGATTAAAACAACAACTCCCCCACCAATCATTTCCGTTGTTTAGGGGGATTTCCACCGATGAAATCATAAACAGTCTTCCAACACATGACCTTCTCCTTAATTGACGTCACGTTTCTGGCCTTTTGCACTCACTCATGACCCTATCTTTGCGCCCAAATGGTCTCATGCATTTTATTTTGATCTATCTGCTTGGAACCACCTGGCTTGTACCTTGATGGCCATCTGAAATAAAATGAGGAGAATCAACTCTCAGACACGATTAAAAATTCTCAAATCAATCTAATTGCGCCAGTCCATAAACACACGACTCTAAGCAAAGCCTTGGCGCATTGATTTTTGTGTGTGTGTGTGTGTGTGTGTGTGTGTGTGTGTGTCACCATTTGCTGCTGCAGTGTGTGTGTGTGATCTGTCACCATTGATGCTGCAAAGATCCGTTGATAAAAGTCACGCTGTATCTATTTCAAAGTCAAGTATCTAATTTCACTCTCCAGTACACTTTCTCTCTGCTACTTGTCTCTGCTTGTCTAATTGGTCTTCTCAATCATTGAATAAACGTGAAATGTGAGAACTTAATGCAATACGCCAAACTCACTCTACACGGGAAACACTACCGCTCACTCGCCTTCAAACATATAGGCCTATCTCGTGGTGTTTTCTCTTCGTCGAGGTTTACAATTATTTTAACCAGGAAAACGTCTACAATTATCAATATAAATGTCAACGAAACACGTATGTTGACTTGTTTATCGTTTAAACGTGTTTGATCTTAATAATAATAATAATGAATACTTATAGAGCGCCTATTCTCGGCTAGAGACCAAGCTCTAAGCGCTTTACAATCAACACTCGTTTACACAACGGGCCGCCTACCTGGGTAGTGCCGACTGAAGAGCTGCCAGCTGGCGCTTCATTCAGTCGTTTCCCGTGTCATCCAGTCAGTATTGTTCAATATCGGTCACTCGTTTTTCCTTACTTCTTTCATTCTTTCCATTTCTCACGCAGGGCATGTCATGTGTAAACGTGTCATCCATACCAACGGCCAAACTGGCCTACTCTTCCGAAAGTTGGTGATGGGATTTTACGTGTGTGCAAGATGTTATGCGTGCGTTCACACACGGAACCTCGGTTTATAGTCTCATTCGAAGGACTGTATGGGAAATGGAGTCAGAACCAATGTTAACTCCGAGTGAAAAATCCCCCTGTACCGAAACGCCCGGCAGAGAGGTTCGAACCCGCAACCCCAGGATCACCAAGATTACGAGTCCGGCGCTCTACCAACTGAGCTATTCGGGCTCCTTTGACAGAAAGAGGCTGTCTTTCAAAAGTAAGTTGTCGGGGTTTGAATAGGAGTCTCCTATTGAAATCTTGTTGGAAAACTTCCGTAGGTAGCGCTTTCAGCTCGCTGATGTTTGTCACGTGCTACACCTGCGCCAGACTGCAGCTTGTACTGTTTGCTGTTGTGTTAATGTTGATGTTGTCCTTGTGCTTGCTGTTCTTCTTGTTGTTT
>JADBJO010001371.1:300000-355000 GCA_016801955.1 Conus betulinus | reverse complement strand
GATAAGAGTTCAAGGTCTTGTTTGTCTTCTTTTATCCTGTACCACAAGCTGCATTCGGTTTCGGCATAAATCCCATTTGCGCATGCGCTTGGCCTGAAAAAGGTTGTTCTTTCCCTCTCTCCGCATAATATTTTCTATTAAAAGTCAAAATATATATTTACAGGACGTCGTAAAGTTTAGTCAGAAAAAAAAAAAATACCGTTTTTCATTTTTTTTTTCTTTTAGCTTATTGGGAAGAGCTACCGTATTATACATGTACACAATATATATTATTATCTACCTATTTGAAACAGAAGCAGAGTGGGCGCAGTGGAAGCGTGCTGGGCCCATAACCCAGAGGTCCGTGGATCGAAACCACGCTCTGCTAACTGTTTTTTTTTTTTTTTTTTTTTCCAAATGAAAACCACCTGAAAGAATTTTCTTTGAATACATCAAAATTGTATTCGATCTCGTTTTTTTTTTTTTCTGATTGATTTTTCTCCTGTTCCTATTTGCAGATTACTGCTTCATAACCAGTTCTCAAAAACAGCCTATACAACATGCCTATCAACATCAGTTCAGATAATATTCAATAGTTTGATTCCTAATTTTCTTTCTATAGAGAATATTCACGCAAATTAACAAAGCTACCATGGGGTTTATACAATTATTGTGATTTATCGAACCCCATGTACCCTCCATAATATCAAACAAGGAAATGTAATCTTAACATCCCCCGCTCATTATTGTACTCATCTGCCAGACAGAGAGCAGTATGCGCATCTCCATAATCAAATGTGAGGTCTGCCTGGAGGTTGAATCCCAGCAGTTTGTATTACGCAAAGGACAGAGAGTATATTTTTTTTCACCCAGACAAACATACATGCAAGACTTTAACTTCGAAGCGCTAGTTTATCATATCCTGCTCCGAGTTTCAAGTTAGATACCAAAGATGATTCATATTAGATTTCAACCAGCATGAATGAGCTGCTCCTTTCTGTTCCCCACAGGCTACTACTGCACAGTGAACAAGCATTGCAATTTGATGACAGCGTGAGTATGTTTGAGCTTCGCTGGCTTTATGGTGGCTGGACTAAACGCAATCTGGCTTGAACCTTGTAATTTTTGTCTGTGTATAGGAATTTGTGCTCTGGAATCACCCCTCAAAGCACCTTACACCCAGACCAAACCTTAAAGATGAAAAAAAAGAAACCCAAGTGAGCAAAACAGATTCTGCAAACAAAGGCAAGTCACAGATGAAAAAAAAAAAGCCATACTGTTATTGCAAACAGTAAAAATCCTAGTAGTATAATGTCTGGGCATTGCGGGCCGGCAGTTGAAAATCCCATTACCATCATCCTATCTCTTCCTCCTCCAATCGTTCCTGTGTTCATGCAGCTGCTTTCATCCCCCTTGAACAATAGGCTCATCATCACACACACACACACACACACACACACACACAGAGTTTTCAATCGATTCCTCTCATCCAGCTGCCGTCTTGACGCAGAACAACAACAACAACCGGGGGGACGGGGGGGGGGGGGGGGGGGGGTGGGGGGCGAATGGGGGGGGGGGAGGGGGGGGGGGGGGGGGGGTATTGAACTCCATTCTCCATTCTTTAATGATTCACTTCTGGATAAAATGTGAGCATGGATAGATATTGACGAGAGAGTATCTAACTACCACAGACAGAAAAAAAGAGGCCATTGCATCAATGTGAATCTGAACATTTTCATATCTAACAGCCACAGACAGAAAAAGGCCATTGCATCAATGTGAATCTGAACATTTTTCATAATCCCATTCGTGTAAGTTATCCCAGAAACAAAGAAACAGGAGTCACAGAGACTGCACACATACTCCAAAAGTTATTTTGATACAGAAGCTGTATGATTGATGTGTATGTATTTGACCTATGCATTGTAGTCCAATAGTCAAAATGCAGATTTAATTTTCAATTTTTTTTTTTGAATTCCGTTTTTTTTTTTTTTTTTTTTTTTTTTTTCTGTCTCACCTGAAACACTTCAGTGGCACCACTTTCACACTGCTCATTCTGGCTTCTTGTTCCCAGCTGCAGCCCTGGCACCAGCTACCCACCAGGAGCAGTCGATGTCAAGTTATCAGGAGGCAACCCACCACAGGTGACACTGCACTGCTGCCAAATGACATCAGTGTTCAGTGGCGCCTGTTCTAATCCAACATGTGCAGAACACCTGCTCAGCTTCCTACTGATGACAATAATCGCTTAGCTGCAAAGCGAGCATGAGTGAGCTCTCTCCTTCCAGAGCGTGCCACCACGTCCAGCCAACAGTCCCCTTAAATCTGCGGATACCCAAGACCCCGAGAGAACCTCACCAACGGCGGAGACATGCACAGGAAACAGAGGTCACAATGAGAGCAGAGCATGAAAGACCATAGAATGTGAGACTTTAGTTTTTCTTTTAGTGCTGACTGGTGAGAATTACGATGATGCAAATGCTGCTGCTGATTTCCATTCTGGGCCCGAGACTGCATTACAGGGCTGTACTATACGCTTAGTGTCATGATATATTACGGTGTTAACCACCAGACCAGAAATGCGGACACCTGCAGTGTTGATCAAGAAATTTGAGCAACACTCTCAGAGACGCATCCATTTTGTGGTTGAACCTCAGCTTTGTCGACCCAGTCTTCTCAACTGAGCCCATAGCCAACTCAGCTCCGAGTAGGAGACAATCGAGGCTCACGAAATAATGGCTCTGATGAAAGTCAAACCTATGATCTCCCACGTGGGAGTCCAAGATGCTAACCACTTCGTCATGGCAGCTGGTGACTTCCCACCCCCACCCCTAACTGAAATGCTATTACATTTGGCGAGACATCAAAGAACTGTAAACACATACCATGTTCAGCAACTGTGCCTCCTGCATCAGATGACCACCATAATTTGGTCAGTTATTCAGATAAAATAGTATTCTTTCTTTCTATCTTGTGTATGATACACATGATCACCATTGGTAACTGTGGCCGAGTGCATATGTCCGATGTCCTTACAAATCACCATCATTACAATGTGTCACAAAATTTTTGTCATTATAACACCAATTATTGGCACTATAAATATCGTGTCCTGAATCACTTGAGAAATCAAATTTTCAAAAATTGGAATTTTCCAAAGCATAAACATTTGCTTCAGTTGTTTTTTTTGTTTGTTTGTTTTTTTTTATGGTGAAACTGGGATTAATTCCCGTGGTGATTTAGTTATGTAAGGATAATTCAGTACTGGTGTAATTCATTATCCTGTAGTAATTGTCGAATCTTTTGCTCAAATTCACAAAGTATCGAATGGTTTGTGTATTAATTTAAATGTATCAGTTTCTTGCTATTGATGTCACATTCCACATCCTCCGAGTCACGAGAGATTTATTGTGCATGGCAAATTTCAAGTGCTGTTTACAAGAGTATTACAGAAGCTCTTGCAGTAACAATATCTGATACTTTAGGTAACACTTTCAAAATAAATTGAACAGAGGAGTGTCAATGTATTAAGTGACAAAATCCTTTTCTGCAAATCCAAAATATTCTGCAGATATATATATATATATATATATATATATATATATATATATATATATATATATTTGTGTGTGTACAATTTTCTGTCAATGAAATACACCCCCTCCCTCCCTCTCGTTTTTTTTTTTTTCCCAACGTATCCTACACTCTTTAGAGGAAAAACAAGTCTTCCAGAATTTATCTAAAGATTTTTTTCGTGAAATTTTCTGTCCATGAAATCGATGATTTTTCTCTCTTGTTTGTTTTTTTTTCTTTTTTGTTTTGTTTTAATGTACTCTATAGTCTTTTACAGTGAAAACATGCCTTACAAAATTTGTCTAAATTCATCAAAATAAAGAAAAACAGCGATTGATGCACTGTCATTTCCTTTGCCTTAGAGCATATTTCATTTGTTCATAACAGCATTTGATTTCGCACAGAAGAATCTGCTATTTTGGTTACATGACTGCCCGCTATTCCGTGTCCAATAGAATCCCCCCCCCCCCCCCCCCCCCAAGACAACCATTCAATTCATCAATGGATTTCTGTCCATAAAGCAATTCAGCACCGCCAGTGACCATAAAACTGCACCATACAGGGAGGCGGCAGTCAATGAATCGATGGAGCAAGGACTCACTCATGAATGGATACGATGATTTCATGATTTTTTTTGTTGTTGTTGTTGTTATCAGTAGTCACTGATAAATGGATGATCGGTGCTCAACATTTTGTCTTGGTTTTAAGCTAGTGATGGAGATAGGTGGAGCGATCAACGGGGAAAGTGAGAAGTAATCACCGCCCTAATGAAATTTCGGTGGGAACAAAGCAGAAAAACTTCGCGTCTGGCAGCCTTTTATAAGATGATCAACATCTGCTGCAAAGACCTCACGTCCCAACTTGTCCCGAACGCAAGATCCTGCCGGACAGGAAATAACAAGCAGTTTAAGCGCCTGTCCCCTAGGACAAACTACTGGGGTGAATCTTTCCTCCCTAAAACAATCAAGGACTGCCGTCGATGCAGCAACCCTGGACACGTTTGACCTAGGTGACCTAGGTACCCTCTGGACAGACGCTGTGAGTGATGGGTGGGATGGGACATCCTCTATTTTTTCTTCCTGCCGGTCACCCGCTCCGTAGGAGGATTAGGGGCTTTTTTTTTTTTTGGGGGGGGGGGGGGGGGGGAGGGAGGGAGGGAGGGGGGGGACAGACCCCTCTGAAGTATCGCGGACAATATGGTCTCAAAATACTCAGCAAACCGATTGTGGAGACCTGTCTGACGGTGGTGAAGAGGGTGCCAGAAAAAGACCCAGAGGAATTACTGATGGCGGGAAATTGCACACGGTAAATTGTGTGCATAGCACTGGGAGTGGAGAATTACCGGGATACTATTATTCTCCGTGCTTGGATCTTAAAATAGACACAGCGCTACCCTACAGAGAGTTAGTTATCTGTAAATGAGACGGTGACATCAATAGCAGTAATAGTCCTTTCATGTTTTTATTTCTTCAACCACTTATGGAAAAGTTTTCCGTTTTGTTATATAAATTGTTAACGTTGGCATTGCGGCACTGTATGCAACACAAACAACATTTGCTTGGCAAGGGCTCCAAAAAAGTCATTTTGTTGTTTTAGATGTATAGATTGTTTTCCTTCCAAGTATCTGAATCAAAGATATTCTTGTTCCTTTGTTTTGTATTAAATAACTTATCATCAAACTAGATTTCTCTGTCTGAAATTCTACTTACCTTCTCAAGGACAGCACATCACCATAACATGGCTCCACCTGATTTTCCCCCCTCCTTTTTAATATGTGTGTGTGTGTGTGTGTGTGTGTGCGTGTGTGCGTGTGCGCACATGTGTTGCAACCTTCTTGTATGTATTTAAGTCTAAATTATATACTTGTTCTTTTGTAGCATATTATATGATTTATTGCCGTAACATTTCCACTTGAAATTCCAGCTGATCTTCAGGTGAGCACATCACAATAGCATAACTTCAAATCATACCTTCTCTTCTTTTCTTTTTTTAATCTGTACGTAGTTCTTTATTTGCTATCTGTATGAAGGTTGATAGCAAAAGCAAACCACTGACAGTCTTCTTGTTTACAGAAAACAAGATGCTTCATGCCATGTACATGCACAGGCAAAATAGTTTCATCTTCTGCCAAGTATTCTTTTACATATAAAGGAGGTGAAACAAAGGCCATTCTATGTTCTAAAATACATGAGTGGCATTCTCAGGGGTTTGTGACGGAACATACAGATTTCCTTTTTTAGGTGTAAAACCAGCACTACATCACACTCAAGTAAACACCCATTTCCAGCACAAAAACAATGATGAAACACATGGAATTTTGTTTGTGTAATGTGCAGGCGGTTTTGTAACTATAAATCTGTGTCATTTTGCCAGTCTCACTAAGTTGAAATATCTGCTGTTCAATGGCTAAAAAAAACAATAATCAAGAAAATTTAGCTCCACAAAACTCACCAATCTGGTCTCTTCTCTACACATAGCTTTCTGTTGAAACAAAGTTATGCACATTGTGTATGAGCATTCACAGATGTACATTTTAATATCATCAACCCTACCAATGCCGTCTTTGTTCACTTATTCAATGTTTGCGTTAAAGAAACTACGCTAGACTTGAACGAGTTTTAATATGTAGTTCTTCAACTGTTGTGTTCATGCTTCAGTTTGACTCTGAGGAATATTAGGAAGATTGTACTTTCCTTTATCAGTGAACTTTTCTTGCACACACTTGAATCGTGATATGTAGCTCTTCATTTCCTCTGCTGTTGTCATGCGCATGCATCAGACTGGGAAATATCAGCAAGACCATTCTTACCTGTTTCAGTGAAATTTCCTGCTTCTTTCCCGCAAACGTGCAAGATTAATGGCTACTGCAAACAATATTAGTTTGCAGTTATGCACATGTAACTGTGTCACCCTGAAGGCTTAAGTTCTTTCCCCTCCTTTTGGGGTTTTGTTTGGGGTGGTTAGGATAGAACAGAGGAAGCAGTGTAGTTTGAACATGAACATTTTGGTTTACTCAGTGCATGTGCTGGCGTTATAATCCTTGAGAAGCAGTTATCCAGCTGCTGGTTTTTTTTTTTTTTTGTTTTTTTTTTTTGGTTTGGAATGGAACCCAACATACTCATCATTTGCAAGCTCTTTGCATTTGTGCTCATTCTTAATAAAACACATTCAGGTAGCCACATCTTCTGGGCTCCACCAGCTAAGAGCATTCTCCACACACACAAACACATCAGTGACACGCACGCACACTCTCTCTCTCTATTTTCTCATATATATCACGATTTTACTTTAAAAATCTTAGCATCTTCATGCCTATCCTTTATATGCAAAGAGATAAGAACACAGACTGAAAGCACACAAGACCCACACTTCCATGAAACAGGTATCTTTTTCAATGAGCACAATATATTACTTCTCAGACGACAGAGTGAAAGTGCTTCCACACCATCAATCATATGTGTGTTAAGTCTGTGCCCTTCCTGCGCATTGGTGATACTTGGTGTGAACTTGTCCCTTTATCAGTTTATGTCTTTGTTTCTGCTGGGAAGATACCAGTTGCAAATTAATGAACATGGATGCGTTGTTTGCATGTGTGCATGTCTTTGTGTTGTATATGTCAGTACATGTGAACTGACAAAAATATGAGTGTAATGTGATTTGTCATTTATCATGGTTCATGTTTCCTTTCACATATAGGGAGATAACGGAAAAAGTTAGTATCTATTGTTAACCTTTTCCTTTTTTTCAGATATTTAAAAGGAAAAAAAAAAAAATTATCAGCTATGATTTCACTTTTCTTTTTCCATTTGTTAATGGAAATAAATGGAGAATTTCACAGTCAGGAATCCACAAAAGTGTTTATATCTTAATTTTTCCTAGCTATGATTCAGATCAATATAAGATGACAAATTCTCATAAACACAAAGGCAAGATAGGCAATGGCATGTACTGTTATTTGTATGAACAAAAACAACTCAACTTGTCATCACATTCACAGTATTATATTCCAGAGTTAAACAAAATAAAAAAAAACTATGACAAAAGAAAAAAAAGATACACAATGGTACTACACAGAACTTGAAGTTTGTGGCCTGTTATGTGGCACTGATGAATTGTTTATTTAGGGATTTTTTTTCCCCCTTTTTTCTTTCTTTCCTTCTTTTTCAGTTTGTTTGTTTTGCTTTTGTCACAAAAAATATAATGTTACAAAGTTCAAATTCTATAACAAAACGACATACTGAGAAGCAGAGTACACACTTGGCCAATAAAAACAAACGAATAAAAAAATATTTAAACTTGGGTCAAACAGTAATGTTGCAAATTCACAATCAATGTTCTTCAAACATTACTCAAAAGAATTAGTAAAAATTGTTCTGAAATACCCATCTCCAAAACAAGGATGGTCAACTCCATGCTGACCCAATGAAGACTGACAGTGATGAAAGATCTTTTGTCCTCGTCTGCAGAAATCCAGAACTTAAAAAGGATTTTCTTTTTTTCAGTCTATTTCCTAAGCCATTTCTCCTCTACATGATGTGGCAATATCCTTTTGCCAGTAACGCCACTCATTTCAGCCTCCCAAAACACAACCATGCCCACATATTTTTGTTGTTCTTGTTTTTTTTTGCCACAGTCCGAGTTCTCTCATCGCAGCAGCCTTCAAGGGCCTATCAGTACGAGGTCATCATGAGACTATCCACCAGAGGTGACACTACATACCATTGAATCACTGATGGTGTTCAGTGGTGCCTGTTCTCAGCCAACATATTCAGGACGCCCCTTACTAAACCACCAACTGGCAACAGTAATTGATTAGTCAGAGCCAGCATGAACATGCACCCTCTCTCTCTGGAAAGCACCACTATGTCCATCCAATGTCAGTCTCCATGACCTTTGATGTGTATAGACGTAGAGAGGATATTACGACTTGCAATGAGAGCACACCAAGAAGGTTTAAAGAATTTGATACCTTTCCCCCTTTTAACTGTGATGATAGATTAAACTATGGAGTTCAACTTGCTTCTGAGATGATGTGAAAGAGTTGTGCTCTACACTTCCTTTTCATAACAAATCCCATCATCACCTAAGCCAAAAAGATTCAGAAATCCGCACCGCTGGTCAGGAAATATGAGCAACACTCACAGAGAAGTAAATGTTCAAATGGTTGAAACTTTACCCATGGTTCCTACAGTGATCTAAAGTGGTTGAAACTCAACTGTTGTTCCTACTTTGATCTTCCCCCTTGGAGTCCTTCGCACATTAGAGTCTGGATAGGAGCCAGCCGGACCTGAAAAATCTCACAAACAAATGCCTCTGTGGGACTGGAACTTATGACCTCCAAGGCTGCAAGCCTGTGACACTGACCACTGCACCGTAGCAGCTGGCTCAAAAGTGTTTGGGAAATGTTTAGGATTTATCTTATCCTTCTGCAATATTCTGTCTGGATAGGAGCCAGCCGGACCTGAAAAATCTCACAAACAAATGCCTCTGTGGGACTGGAACTTATGACCTCCAAGGCTGCAAGCCTGTGACACTGACCACTGCACCGTAGCAGCTGGCTCAAAAGTGTTGGGAAATGTTTAGGATTTATCTTATCCTTCTGCAATATTCTGTCTGGATAGGAGCCAGCCGGACCTGAAAAATCTCACAAACAAATGCCTCTGTGGGACTGGAACTTATGACCTCCAAGGCTGCAAGCCTGTGACACTGACCACTGCACTGTAGCAGCTGGCTCAAAAGTGTTTGGGAAATGTTTAGGATTTATCTTATCCTCTTCTGCAATATTCTGTCTCTGAAAATCACACACCCAAACATACATCATTGTTGCTTTTCCTCACTATACATGACTTGACCCCAAAACACAAACATCATTTCATCCAATTTATTACAGACGTTTACCTCATGTTTTTCGTTTGAGCAAAGAATGGCCTGTCCTGTGCTAAAGACACCCACCCCCCTTTCCCAAAACAGAAACTTCTTGGCAGCTTTTTTTTTTTCTCAACCATGAACATCAAACTAGTTTTAATATGCCAGCCCAGGTTTGTTTAACATTTGTAAAACAATTAGAACTTTTTCTAGTTAAAAATCGTCTGATTTTTGTTGCAACCAAACCAAGATGGACAGAAAACAAGTTTGAAGTCAAGCAAGTATCGAAAAGAGGTGGCCCCTAGGCTCCGTTTTTACCACAGAAGGCTGAAAATGCTAATACATGGACTGAAAATGTTGGAATATTTGCCAAACTGATGCGAAGAGCGTAAAACATCAATCAGAATAAACTAGACCGTATTTTCTCTTCAAAGATGATCATCACTTCATATCACTTATTCAGTTATTGCTACTGTGGTTTCATCTGTCATCATGCATCACATTTTGATTCAGTCATCAACAGCTCCTTTCTTTTATTCATTAAACAAATTATTTCCAGCAAAGGCAAAGTTTAACCTACAAGTCACAGAAAGGGGGCACACAGATTTGTTAGTTTCCCACAGACTTCTTTATCAGTTTCATCAACTATGGGTGGAGACTAAGCAGCTGACAGAAGATCTAACCGTACTTGTAAGCACATTCTCTCCGTTCTCATTTGCATGAAGAGCGCCCTTGGATTGACATGGTAAAATAACTGACCTTTTAAAAATCAATCTGCCTGTATTCCCATTTCCCATTAACTATGGATCAACTCGATCACGGTGACCATCCACTTCAATCCCATATGGGCTGTTTAGGAAACTTTTGTGCTACAGCCATTTGATGGTGGCTGCTTACGCAAATTCTGAGCCCCCAAATTTTAAAATATTTTTCGGCTTGCACTGCAAGTGGCTTTAATGAGTGATAGGGACAGGGGGCCCTCCATTTAACTTAACTGTACACAATGTATCCACCCAACCACCAATGAATCTTCAATGACAGTTCAGTAAATATGTAGACTGTATGGTAGCACTTGCACTTGCTTCAAACTTCCACAGAGTTGGCAGTGTGTTTACTGTTGGATCCAGATTTTCAAAAGCAGGCAAATGCCCTCATGGTCAGTTATAAACACCAACAAACTACAGACAGAAACACATGCACAGCAAGCTTCATCCACAACTGGTTTTACTTGAAACATGGTATGATTTGGACCTGAATTTTTCTGGGGCCAATTTTGGTTAAAAACCATAGTCCACTTCAGAAGTTTGTCTACTAGTCTAAAAAAATCATTAAAAAAAAAAACTTTAGTATTTTAAAAGTTTAATGGGCATAGCATGCACCGGAATGAGTGGGGGGGGGGGGGGGGGGGGGGGGGGAGAGGGGGGAGGGGGGGGGGGGGCAGTAAACAGCTCAGAAGAAAAAATGATTGAATGGAGTCAAGAGGTCACACTGCTTCTATCAAGTCCCAATAGTGCTCTTACAGGACAGTACAGTAAGCTAGAAGCCAGTAAATGGAGGAGAAAAAAACAGCATAGTTACATAAACAAAAGAAGTACTGTAAGCAAGTCAGAGCAAACACCTTAAAGAAACGACTTGTCCAGAAATGTAAATAATTCAGATTTTAAAAAAAAGAAAAGAAAAAAAAAATGAGTGTACATGCCACAGAAAGGAAATGAAAGCAGATGCATGTTGCACAATGGACACAAAAGACTGTCTGCACTCGCAACAGTCTACACTCTAGTAAAATGCTGTAACAGCACCAAAATAAAAAAATAATAAAAATAAATGAATAGATAAAATTAATCTAATTAAATGTTGGCCAGACATGGAGGCAAAATGGCTCTTATTTGCAGAGCGCTTGACATGGCAGTGTATATATTTAAAAAAAAAAAAAAAACAAGAAAAAAAAATAGTTATAGACCTTTTTTCAAACACTGAAATGTTAATTTGGCTTGATAGTGTTTTTCTTTCATTTTCAATGTTCATACTATAAACAACTAATGAACTAATAATAATTCAAACAATATTTCACAAGCAGTGAACGATTGACTTATAAAAGAAGAGGCTAGACATGGCTGTAGTGCAACAAAAGTATTAGCCATCCCCATCCCACTCCAACCCAACCTCCCATCCTTTCTTCCATCCACAAACATACATTTCACACAAGCTCCCATTCCTCGCAAGCAGACACAGCATACACAATCTCTAGTTAGCATCAATGTTCATTTTTAGCATTAAATTCTCAATTGCTGTTTTTCACTTTATGTACAAGTCCACTTTGTTCAGCAGATATCTACTCTGCAAACAGGTTTTCAGCTCTGTCAGGATGCATCCCCAGCTCGATACTTCTTGAACCGTTTCCACTCTCCTGATTCATAGTTCATTTGGAAAAGTGTCCACCATCACCGTTTTCTGAGTCCCATCAGCCTGTGCTACCACTTCTTCATTCTCACTCAACTTGATGTTCAGAACACTGCCTTGCTGTGGACAAGGGTTTTCTGAAACACACACACACATCATCATTTATAGCAGTCTTGCCTTTTATTAATAAACCATAACACCATGTTAAAGATGTTGAACATGATATATCAAACCATAGAAAGTGAAAAAGTTTAGAGTGTAATTCAATATCCCCCTCAATGTACCTCCTCTCCCCAAAACACCACCACCAAGAAACGGAAACCAACTGCTGACAAAAACTGATTCCAGATTTTCAACATGTTACTTTTTTTTATCTGCACCAATGTGACCTGAGACTAGCACTTTTGTCATTTTTTAATTAGATCTGTGGTTATATTATGAAAAAAACCAAAACAAAACAAAAAAAACACCCTGCAGTTCTGTTACACTTTTTACACCTTAATTGCGTGATCTTAAAAAATCAGTACTCGCACTCTTTTTAAATGTGGATCGATTTATCTGAGCAATGAAACTTTACTTGTTTAAACCTGTTGCTACGTGATTTGAAAACAGCAGGTCTGTCAGATTTTAAATGTGCAGCTATGTCATACATGAGAACTGCAGTGGTCATCAAGTTCAAACATGCAGCTAATATTTATGTTAAGAAACAGAATTTTTTGTTTTCACCTTAATGCCTGGGCACTGGAAAGAAACCAATAAAATCTTGCTGGTCCAGAAATACCAAAATGCACTTTCGCTGATCTGAATGCATGCAAAACACAATTTGTCTGTGCCAGTTTACTCCACAGGACTTGCAATCCTGTTTCTGTCCATTCACAGAATCAGAAACTCTCATAATAATGTACTTAAATGATGGATCACAATAGAATGTAAAATATATCTGTGGTCTATGCATTGTTGAAGAAAGAACACATACCTCTTGATCCTGCCATGAAGCCCAGGATGAGTGCTTTTTCTGGTCGTGATACTTTGTTGGACACTCGGAACATCTCCTGGGCTTCCATCATCTGGTCACGCTGTATGGAGCAGAGAAAGCAAGCATGTCAAATAAAACAGGTAACCACATTTTCATCCACACATTCACATCTAATGATCCACGGCAGTGTAGTCACATGATAGGGGTAAAAAAAGATGTGAGGTAGTACTGCAGGACAAGAGGGATGAAAGGAAAGGGTGTATAGGGAGAGATTTAGTTTAGGTGACAGTTCAGTATGGCACATCAAGCTAAAAGAGAGGTAAGTCCTCAGGGAACACACAGTTTTTTTGTTGTTTTTTTTCTTTCTGACCACTTGTCTTTAACAGCAGGTGGAATCGATTCCTATACTTACTGGTATGAGGTTATGAAAAGACTCACGTGTATGAAAATGTGTTCGTTCCTCGTTTTTCTTGTTTTTTTCCTTTTTACTTTTTACTTGGCACATGAACTTACAACACGGACAACTGGTGCAAGCAATTGTTTCTTTAAAAGAATCTTTTTTTCCCCCCCCTATTTCTTTTTAATAGAATGACTTCCACCCATGGAAGACACATCATGAAAAATGGGTTTTTGCACAACAACAAAATCAGTTTAAAAAAAATGACCCACTAACCATAACCCATTAACAAAAACATTTCTGCTTAATACTATGACATAAATCTTCAACATTCAGATCAGAGGGATCATATGTTGAGCAGTTCACCAACAATCTTCAGCCTTGAAGCAAAGCCAAGTTTTGTAAATTCCCTCCACATGACTACGTGTAACATAACCTTGAAATTCAGTGTCTCCCTTGTGCTTCAATATTTGACTTTGGAGGGTTTGAACCTTTACAGAGGTACTTCATCTTAAATCTCTCATTTATAACTTAGAAATGTTTGGGATAACACAACAAAATATTTGTGGAATTTACAAGGGCATAAAAAAGATCCATGACATTGCACCTCTCATATTACAACTCTCAACAATAATAAATCAAGGACTGATTAACAGTAAGGGTAGTCAAAAAACAATGACACTGAAGATGTAAACAATAAAAACGACAATGTGAAGCTTATAAGGAGCACAACTTTTTAAGTCTGCAAAAACCAGAACAGCTCTTAAATAGTCAGATCAGTCTGCAGGAAATGTCTACCCAAAAATTATTCCACTGGGAACAGATGATGTAAAAATCAGGTGTCATGACAAGCAGTTTGGAATGTGTCATGAATGTTATTGAGGATGGAGATGGAGATTTGATTTGATGTGAATGTTGAAATAATGTGATTTTTTGGTGGTGGGGTGCACTTGTGGTGTAGAGCCACACTGTGTAGGTGTATGGAAAAATTAGGTCACAGAGTGACACCAAATAAGTAAACACAATTTTGACTGGATAGGCCGCTGGGTTTGGAATATGAGTGAAGCTCACTTTGGTTTCATTCAATGAATGACATGATGAATCAGACACAGGGATGGCTTGAAGAAGACAGGCACAAAGATTTTGATTGACAACCCTTGGGGGTTAGTCTTGTGTGATTCCCTGTGACCAGTAATTGGTCTGTAGCATCGCCTGATAGGCATAACAACCCTTAGGGGTTTGGTATAACAGGACTTGAGTCCTGTGACCTGTGAGAGGTCGAAATGGCAAGTGACCTGTGAATGGTTTAGAGTGTAGTTGCAGGCAGAAGTCTGCTAGGGCATAAGTGTGGTGCTTGTTCCCTAGAGGTGAGTTCGTCAGTTGGGGATTTGTAAACTTTTTTTTTTAATGAAAGGGGAAAAAAAATGAATAAGTGTCATGTAAATGTAACAGACACATTTTGAATGATAATCGGATTCTTGAATGATTCATGACTGATTCGTGAGACAGTCGCGTATAGCATTGAAAAGAAAAAAAAAAATAAAAGATTTACTTTTCTTGAGAAAATTTTGCTGTTAACCCCAACTGTAGGTAAGGGTGGTTTGGAGAAACAGAGACGCTTCATGAATATCTGTTCATGTTTATGTATACTTTTGTGCATTGAATAGGAAAACAAAGAAAAGAAAGAAAGGGTTGGGGGAAAAAAAAAAGGGAAATCGTTCTAAAAATTAATTATGGGACTTGGGGTTTCTTTTCAGAACACCTCAGTGTCCAGCCAATGGTAAGCAGCCTCCCCTGACAAGTCCAAAAGGTGGATTTCTTATTTCGGCAACATTTAGTCCTACCTGTGCAAAGAACGAAAACTGGAAGGACTGGAACTGTATTGTTTGCAAAGAATGAAAACTGAAAGGACCGGAATTGTATTGGTTGCAAAGAATGAAAAACTGAAAAGAATGGAATTGTATTGTTGCAAAATACGTAATTTGAAAGAGATGTGTCAATATTTGTTCACTTTGATTTTGGTGAATATTATACTGGAAGGAGTGCTGTAAAACTAAAGTTCAGCCTGTTAGTGCTCCTTAGTACTAGTGGAGTGGTGTGTGTGCATGGAGTTAGCATGCTGAGTTTGTGAACAAGTGCGTGTGAATGCAGTATGTGACATCAGGAACAAACTGAGAATTTCAAGAATTTTCATGTTCAGACTATATCATATATTCTTCAAAATGTGCTATAGTGCAGATGTACATGTATGCATGTTTGCACACTCAAACCATCAAAGTTACCGTGACTGATGGAGAATGCACATTGCAAATCACGCAAAAACCAAAGTTTCCTCTATTCTGTCCTTGTTCTAAACATGGCAGGATTCTTGGTATTATGTAGCAGTGCTGTTGTTTGTTTGCTTTTTTGTGACAGAATTTGCTAACAATCTTCTTCACGCTCTTATTTGTTTGCTGCAGCTAGGTATCTTTTCAGAGCTTTCTTTTAATTTCTGTTTAGTTCGGTCCCTTCCAAAGCCTGCGATGGACTCATTTGTACACATCCAGTATTACAACAAAACATCTTTTGTCAGGTTTGTCCAGCTGTGAATAGGTGCACCCTATATTTTTGGATCTCCCTCTCCCCCCCTCCCCCCAGTAAAATGCAATACACAGCAATACAATGTATTCAAATCAAAACTCACAGTAAGAGAAAAGCCCCTTTTTAGGTTGCTGTGCAGGCTGTGTCGCCACTGCTGTCAGTGTTGGTTGTTGCGGTTGCTGCTGCTGCTGCTGTTGCTGCTGTTGCGGTGAGGGTGGTGGCTGCGGCTGTTGTTGTGTCACAGTAACAGGTGGGGCAGCAGCCAGTCTCACCTGCACGGCCTGAGCCCCTACCACACCCAGGCTGGCCCTTCAACTGAACACCGGCAGGCAGTCGCACCTGAGTGGCGACCAGTTTCTGTCCCTGCTGCTGTTGAGCAGTTGTGGGGCGCCTGCACTATGATAGTGGTGGGCTGTGCGGGTGTCCCTGACACCACAGTAGTGGCGGTGACAATGGTGGGTTTGGCTGTGGCCACAACAGTGCTGACAGCGGTGATGGACTGGGTGGTGATGGTGACTGTTGGTCGCACCACGGTGGTGGCCACCAGGGTGTTCTGCAGAGTGGTCTGCAGGTTCTTTCTGGCCTGTTGCTGGGGGGACAGGGCGCCTACACCACCCAAAGTGGCTGCGGTGGTCTGGGCTGGCTGTGGCCGCGCTGTGCTGGGCACATAACTTGGGCCTTGCACAGTCAAGGTGGCTGTTGTGCTTAGGAGGGGTGTCGGCATTTTCTGAAACCATACATTTTTTCAACTTAACTACTTGGTTAACTCCACACAGAGTGTATAACTACTAGATGCCGGGGCCAAGTGACAATTAGAGCAAAAGCCATGAATTATTTGATTCATGTATCCTTCTGTGAAAGGCCCCTACTTGTGTGACTCCTGCTTTCAAGCTAAATAAAATAACATTTCTACCATCAACTGCTCTGAGTATTTTCAGAGATTGCTTGCTGAAGTATACCATCGTTATGCACTGTACCCAAAGTGTAATATATCAAAATTTTTTTAAACACTTCACACACTTGTTTCCAGTTTCCTGATCGATGTGAAATGAGGTTTAGGCCCCTGGTGGGGTGCAGGTGCAATGCCCTGGTGGGGGGATGCTTAAGAAAATTTGTCTTGCCAAGACACTTTTTGTGGCCTCTCCTTGAAAACAAAGTTAATAATTAACTTCTATACAAAAAGACTCCAAATATGACAAAATATGGCTTACACTTAAATATCAAACTGAAAATGTTATGCCAAGTATTTACAATACATTTTAAATTCAGTAAACCATCGAAACAAAAATAGGGTGGAATGTTTACTCACCAGTGATGTTAACAGAAGATAGTGGCCAAATTTCAATCACTTAATTTGTAAGTTCAAGAATGAGGATTGCTTTTTTTGCGTTTTTTTTTTTTGTTTTTTTTTTTTTTTTTAGTCTTACATGGCTTAAATTCAGCAGAGAGATAATGTCTGCACTAGCACTAGTTTGGAACAAACACTGAGCAAAATCAAAAGATGCAGTGGGCCAAGTCTTACAATAGACATCAGTGGCTGGTGGCACTGGGGCATCTGAAAAATTAAAGTCAGTGGTTAGAGTGGATGTATGTTTCAGCGCATTCAATCTCTCTACAAGTTTCGTCTCCTGGGAATGCACTTCGATTGACTTTTTACCATTTGACTTGTATACAAATACAAGCTTCCGGCTGAACAGTATACACCAAGCACAGCCCACTTCATTTGTTTTTCGCAGCGATTTTCTGTACAGACGATTCAATTCGTCCATCGCATTCATCCATTCATTTCTCCACTTGTTTTTCTTCAGGTCATTGTTGATCTTCTGTACCTCTGCTTTGTTGTTATCAAACTCAATTTTTGACAAATATAAATCACGATGATATTATTTTTTATGGTCTTCGCACACTGAAAACAAGATGGTGGATTTCAAACACGAGTGGCGCGAAAAAACCTGAATCGGAACACAAAAAAAGCACACACAGAAAAAAAAAAAAAAAAAGGGAAAAATTTTATATACGGAATTCTTAATCAATGCGGCAGGTCTCCCACCCCTGCTTTGATATGAAATTGTCCAAATATAGAGTGAAAATGAATCTGACTGGAAAATGTTTGCTAAGAAAACACTTGTGAATATGGTACCAATAATGGATATCTAAGTTTTGACTAGCAGTGACACCAGCAGTACCAGCATAAATTTAACAGAAATATCAGATTACCAAAATTACAAGCATGCGATTCAATTTCCATTTCTATGCAACAGTGTTCTAAGTTGCCCACAACTACCAACATAATCATGTATTAAAACGTGCTTATTGTTCATTCTCAACACAAGATTCTCCTTGTCGAAATCTTACATTTTCAAAATCACACAGCATTAGAACTTCACTGAATATACTATATTCACTACAAAGACTCACAGGCGTTGCAGGTGCCATCAGACCAGCAGCATAATCAGGAGTAATAGACTGGGCTGTCGTGCTTGCGGCAGCACTTGCTGCTGCTGCCGCTGCTTCCATTTTCGCTTTCCTTTGCTGTTCCATGGCTTCCAAATCTGTCACAAAACATAGCTTGCGTGAACAGAGACGAGAAACAAACACTACTGTATGGTGCAGTACACAATAACCATTTGATTATAATCCAGCCTCCCCATACAGGATTGTCACCATTTACAAAAGCAAATGTAACTTAATCAAGGGGAAAACATACACATGCAACCACACACGCATGAATCTCTATCTCACTCTGTACACCAATTTATATACAACAAATTCAACTACTGATGTCCTAATTGCAGATAAAACTGAGCAATGTTAGTGCGACTAAAATCTGTTTAAAAGACAAGTAAAAATCATTCGAAAACACTTTAATGTGGGAGTGAAGAACACTTCTAGATACAAATTTTATCTTCTTCAACAATGTTTCACACAAAAAAAAAATAAAGAGACAAGCAATGAAAAAAAAAAACATGAGTCACAGTCTCAGATGCATAATGGCGTTGCTTAATGTAGTTCACAGAAAAACATGCATAACACAACAAGGTAAGTCTGTCTGATCTCTTTTAGATCCCACAAGAGAAGGATAACACACTTTTCTTCTTGATCTAGTTAAGAAAAACAAAAAAACATTTTGCTATCATTTAACTTACGTTCTTTCATTCCATATTTCAGAGACTCAGGAGTCTGATTACTTCTTGTTAACACTTTGTTTACTTAGCTAAATTTGAAAGGACCAGATGTGATGTTACTTTCATTGTTTTTGGTTTTGTTTTTGTTTGCAGACAGTCAAATGAACTGAGTCAAATCAAGATGCATATAAGCATGTTCAACTTTGTACCTATACATTTGCGATTTGTTTCAAGCTCCATCAAAACTACTCCACAAGCATAAGCTAAATATTTCCTATACAATGAATACACAGAAATCAGTCAAAACAGGCTTAATCAATGAGTCCTTCGCTTTCTAAAATGAGATGCAGAGCTTGTGCTATTCTTTTACAATCTAGATCCTTGCCTGTACTACTATAACATTTAAAGTACCTGCTTGTCTCTTCCGTTTTTTGGCTTCTCTTGCTCCCACAGGTTGCTCACCAATGTCCAGGAACTAAAATAGCATGCAAAAAAAAACAGTTATACAAAAAAATTATCATTGTTAGGAAAACAAAAGACAGTTTTGCACTCAAAAAACTCAATTAAAATTTTATAAATTTATTCACGGACTTGTAAATACATGGATGTAAGTAATGACATGTGGAAGCAGACAGGAAAAGGAAACAGGCTGCAATCAAAGTTGGGAGGGAAATGCTATTCATAGACAGTACACCTGTAACAGTTGAAATATGCAGACTAGACAAATGCGGTACTAGACTGTCAGTCTGTCTTTGTATCTGGAACATTGAGTGCTTCCATTTAGATTCTACAACCACCTGTTTGAAGGAAATACAGTGCAACTAACAAGCTACACTAAGTAAAATACAAAATGTATGCATACACATGTACACATGCATAGATTAAACAGGTATAGGTCAAAAAAGATTTTGGAATGCTTCCTTTTCACTGAATTACATTTCTTTACTGGTGGTTGTGTGTGTGTGTACGTGTACGTGTGTTTGTGTATATGTGTGTGTGTGTGTGTGTGTGTGTGTGTGTGTGTGCGCGCGTGTGTGCATGCCTGTGTGCATGCGTGTGTGTTTTTTTTTTGTTTGTTTTGTTTTGTTTAATGGCATATGGTAATATTATGCTACACTCCAGCTTACAAAGGTAAACACAGTGAGGAAAGAGGAAAATACAAAGACTATGCACAATCACCTTTACTCCTCCTTCTTTGCGATTGATGCCTGGTCTGTTCGTGACCCAGGTATTGCCCAATGGAGTTACAGTCACAGATGGCCCAGAGGTTTGTTTGGAACTGCTGGGGGAAGAATGGAATTTGGACGAAGGTGGAGCTCTGCTTGGAATGCCTTTCATTGGCGCTGAACAAACATAGTAACACAATGTTATCATGTAACGTTATCACAATAAAATACATGCTTAGCCACTGTCAAACACCAGTGTAAGGACAGGCAAATAACAAACAAAACAAAAAAGAAAGAAAGAAGGGAAAAATATAATCAAATGGCTCCTGATGATGCACACTGTGTGGATTTCATGCATTCAAGCTCAAATTCACTCCCTTCATTTTCAGTGTGCGAGAGAGAGATTAACCCTTCACAATGCCATACTCATACCGCATACTTGATCATTCCTAAAAGTGCCACAAGTGCGTTTACAGAAATAAAAGTCAGTCTCAAGCTTTTATCATCAGCCTGCAAGTTTCTGATATTTCATGATACAAGAAAGCAACCAGCTTGCTACATCAATTTTATCTTCTTTTTTCTTCTCCCTTGACTCTGGGGAAACATTAGGGCACCACACTGGAGAGCAGTTCATTAGATTCCACCAATTCTATGGGTCCAGAGGAAATTAAAAAAAATTAAATCAAATTAAAAAAAAAAAAAAGGAAATGTAATTGTTCCCTTAGACCATTTTAACAACTTAAAGTGAAAATCGTACATTTTGAGGCATACAAACATGCAAAATTCTCTAATTCTAAAATTCCTGCATTTTCACTTCTCCCTTTCTTTGCATCAGATGTTTTACATTTACATTCATGCAGCATAAACAAGGAT
This sequence comes from Conus betulinus, assembly GCA_016801955.1. Lineage (NCBI taxonomy): Eukaryota > Metazoa > Mollusca > Gastropoda > Neogastropoda > Conidae > Conus > Conus betulinus. The sequence continues at coordinate 334,066 of JADBJO010001371.1, read as the reverse complement.
ATGTAAAAAAACTATTAGAACCTGCTTTACATTAAAGAAAACAAAACAAACCAAGCTCTGAAACTGAACAAAAAAATCACAAATGAAAAGCATGCATTCAAATTTCACAAAGACAATTTGAAGAGAGTCAACATTTTAGGAAAGCATACGACTATCACACAAACAACAGGCACAAACACATAAAAACGCACAGGCATGCTGACAGATACTTACTTGTGGTATCCATTTTCTTGAGAAAACTGCGAGACTTTATGGGAACACTGTTGGGTATATTCTTCTTTTTGTTGGCTGCTACTTCATTGGCTGCAATTTAAACAGTACAATTTACACATGTATCATCATGATGTTCAAATCTGGTTTGTTCAAGCTTGAATATCAAAATGCATACAAACAATGTGGAAAACAAAAAAATGCACAGTTGTTCAGCTGTTTCATTTCATATGATGCAAAACACACTTGTGGTTAGTGCTGCAGGTTGTGGGCAGGAAAATCATGGGCTCAAGTATCATCAGACTTTCAAAAGCAAACAAACATTTTTGTGATTCTGCGCCTTGTGGGATTCTTTTCATTGCTGGCTCTTAACCAAAGTAGTAAAAATGTGTGGCTGGCTCTACCTGGACTACTGGCACCTCAGTTGAGTTTGATCTATTTTGAATGCATTTCTAAGCATGTATATTAAAAATTCAAGACCAACGCCATGACTAGCGTTCATTACTTTTGGAGACAATGCTTGTTGAAGATCAATGGAAAAAAAAAAACTGAATGGAAATAATTCAGTGTTGAGTTCAATCCAGTGCTGTCATGTGTCTTTAATAACTAAACTAATGTGCCACAGCAAATCTTCACCATCCTATCCAAACATTATTTAAAAAAAAAAAAAAAAAAAAAAATCAGATTTTATGGCCTTCATGGCTTGATATTGTGTGAAGAGATAGTGATGATGAGACAGCAAAAAGTGAAAAAAAAAATAACACACACACACACACACACACACAGATACATACACACATGCATACACGCACTACTATTCCAAAAGTAGAAAACCCATCAGTTACTGAACAGATATAAAGCTGTTCGAACAAATCAAAATAAACATAAAAACTTCAGACAAAAATTAGAGAGAGAGAGAGAGAGAAAGAGAGAGAGAGAGAGAGAGATTCAGTAATATACACACTGAAAAAATATCTATAAAAATCAAAAACAAAAAACCACTCAAGAACTCATATGACATACATTTTGCAACAATTTCAGCTCGCAGTGTGGCCGATTTCGGTTTGCGTTTGATCTGGAAATATCTGGTGAACTGAGGAATCTGCCCCGTTGTGTGATCCAAGGCCTTTTTGTTCAGGTACTGACATTCAAGAGGAAGCATCGTTCCCATTCCTGTTTTTTCACCTGTAAAAAGAAATTAATTTTTCCCATTATATATTTTTGTTTTCATCTTTTACATGACTATAGACATATTCACTTTTTAAGAAGATGAAGAAAACCACTGCCTTTTTTTCAAAGAACTATGGATACACTGCTTTTTACCAGTTTTATCAACAGTCATGATTTGTAACTGTAGACAATCTGTAGGACTTTTTTGTTGTTGTTGTTTGTTTGTTTTGCGTTTTGTTGATAAGACACACTAAACCATACAATTTTTTTCTCTCTTTCAATTTCTTTGCTATTTTAAAGTTAGTTCATTGTCTCATTACTACAGGCATGAAAACAAAGCTAAGCAAAAATGGATGAAAAGAAATGGCATTGGGAGGAGACTGGGGTGAGACGGGTAGGGGATGATGCCTCTGGGGAACACAGAAGACAGAAGAAACAGAGAAAACTTTTACCTGATTTACTACACATGTAGAAGAATGACATAACTAATGATCAATCGTACTCATTATGCCTAACTGGTACAAGTCTACAGTCTGGAGATCCTGACACAAAACAGATCTTGAAGACATGACCATCACGCACGCTTCTGATCAAGTCAACACAGAGAACATTAGGAGGCAGGTTCAGGCTACCAGGAAGAGTGCCTGTCACAATAGCATTTAAGGGTCCTGGCCCTCCAACACACCAATTCTATAAGGTCCTGGGACACCAAGGTCAAAATTTTAATGGATCCCTGATTCCAAGCACGGTCACTGTATGCCTGAATGTTTCTGACAATTAAGTTTCTAACTTTTTTTTCTATCATTTCCTTCATTTTCTTTAAAAGACATGAGGACATTAGTTCACACACATACACACACACTGATGATGAATACAGAATAGACAAAAAAAAGTGCTCTATAACACATTAAAACTCTCTCGCTCTCAACAATGAAAAAAAGTTTAAAACATTTGTAATTGAACTGCAACAAGAAATAACTAATAATTAATATCATACAGTATCAACAAAAGGTTAATACTGAAACTGAACAAACAATATGGCCTACCTAAATTTACTACATCTGATCAGACCTAAGAAATCTGAAAATGTGACTGAGTTAGAAAGCACAATTTCGTCCCTTCAACTTCAAACAGGCACAGTCAGCCTGTTTTATTCAAATACAGCTGAACCAGGAGCCTGTATTCAGAAAGTCAGCTGATATATTAAAAACATTAGACATTTTCAAAATTGTCTAAATCGCTGATGAACGCATTTTTCAAAATGCTATTTGACTTGCTTCTACTCGTTAAGGCAGCCAACTTCTATAACTTATTGTGCCACACGAAGTGTGCATATTTATTCACGTCACATTTCCATTCACATGGCAATGGCCTGCTCTTCTGAAATATGGAATGAAACTGCTTAAGTTAGCGTCACAGCATACAATACAAAATGTACTACCTTCGCTATATTCATACCAGGTGAACAAGTTTGGTTGTCGTTGAAATTCAAATCTCCGGTCCTTTTTTTTGTTTGTTTTCTTTGAGCTGGTAAAAATGAAAATTAGCACAAACCAATGTTTTCCAAATGAGACACTCAATGTTGTACACCAGACAGCACTTTTTGTATTAAATGACATAATAACTGCCATGCACAGTTGTGACCCTATTGCTCAACTGTTACTGATATTTATGCCACAACCTTGTTGGGCACAGCTGTATGGCAAGTAGCTCTTGCAGTCTCCTTTACTCATAAAACAAGACAGAGAAAAGCAGACGACTACACAGACTTGATACAAGACACTTGTTATCAGAAATGTTGTTTGTCCCTGGATCCGCTCATTTCATTCTAAATGCAAACAAAGGCTCCCACTGAAAATTTTTCAATGCATTTTTTTCTCTTGCTTCAGCATACAGAACACCGGGATGCATTAAAATTTAAATAAGGAGCTTTCAACTAGCTAAACAAGAAGCAAAACCATTACAATGTGCGGTTTGCTACATTCTTTTATTCAAAAGTAAAACAAACCAAAAATAATCCTCATTATAATTGTTTTTCTTTGCACTTCATTTCACAGCCAGGAAATCACGAATAACAACAATTTAATTCTCACATCACGTTTTAAAAAAAAAAAAATATTCACTAATTCAGCTTTAATTCATGGAAAGAGTTCTTATCACAACACTTCAACTTTAGTTCAAGCTATTCTCTTTTGTTACATCAAAATCACAGATATCCAGAAGCAGTATTTGAAACAACATAAGAAAGACAGTACAACAACAAAACTGCAGAATTTGAAAGAGAAAGAGAGAGATAAAGAGGAAAGGGATATTGACAGCGCGCAACACGAGAGAGAGAGAATGAAAGAGACAACAAAGAGATTGGGGATTGGGAAGGGGGGGGGGGGGGGGGGGGGGGGGGGGGGAAAAAGAATGTACCTGCATTACACTTGAGAGATTCAAGCATCTGTTTGAAATAATCGCTTTCCTCTTCCAGAACCAGGTTAAGCGATCCGGTTTCTGGAAAGTGACGAAGGATTTTGCCCACCATGGTGACCCAGCTGTCCTCCACTGTGTTCTTCTCTTTTGTCGTGGGAACATCTGCCAGAGCTAGGTCGATGATATCTTTCAATTCATCCTGCCACTGATAGAAAAGTGTGTATGAGTTAGTGAAGTATACAGCTTTAGTGATACAAGACACTTGAAGATCCAGCACTAGAAGAACAGAATAAAGTTAGCTTCAAGCAGCACAAGATCCTTAAAAATTTAAGTGAAAGCATGAACTTTGAAAAAAGCGAGTTGAAAAAAATACCGAAGTGATGGCGAGTTCCACAGGCCCATGAAAGTGAGCTGGCTAGATTTACAATCTAATTTTTGTGTGTTGTTGTTGTTAATTGTTTGTTTGCTTTGGTTTAAAATCTGATTCACAAAATATAGTCAAGAACTAAGCACAAAAATCCAATGACACCGCAACTCTCTTTGTCTTAAATCATGTTTTTAGTCAGGTTTCCATTCACATGTTTGCTTTCAAGAACAATGGCAAATAATAAACATAATAAACGTGTCACTCTCTTCTGGATATCACTTTATATGAGATGACAAGTCTTGGACACAGACAAACATAGCACAGGACTGTGCTATGTTTGTCTGTGTCCTTGGTGGTAACTAACCCCCTCTCTTTCGAAATTTTGCTTCATTTTCCGCCCTCAGTCACTGTTTTAAAAGTCTTGAAAAGTTTGTTTGATTCATTGTGCTTGATTGTAACTTAGTGGTATTCTTTCCAATTTCATATTAGGGCTAAATTTTCTATTAGCGTAATAGTTTTTGGAACCCTTTCTTACAATGTACTCAAAAGATTCACATTGCTATCGACGCCTTAATTTTTCGTTTTCCGTGGAAAACTGGAGAGATTCACCACAGATTTAGGAATTAACCACGACATACAAAATATAACCGGTCATAATCTTTGTTTCACCTGGAAGCGGACAGCTGCTAGGTTAGCAATCACAGCACAAACAAAACAACTTAATTTAGTGTGTCAACTATGACCAGAGTCACAGACTGAGAGAAGCCAATTTGAATCTTACTTGCTCAATATTTCGTCGCGGTAAATGGAGAAAAGACAGCAACAACTTCACTTTCACGATTGGAAATAAAGTATGAAAGCATTCCTTAATGCTCTGCAGACGTTCAGCATTTAACTGAGCACAAATTGTCCTGCCAGACCACAAGTCATCCGTTAAACCCAGTTTATTTTGCAACCAGTGCGCGGTGTCACCAGCGGCCATATTGAAAGCGTTTACGGTGAAAAAGCAGAACTTGATTGGATAAAATGATTAGTGCGGCGTACTCATCACAAGGGAAAGCACTCGCTTAGACCAGTCACGGTGCACATCAGCATTGTTGACCTGTCATCTAACGGGACATATCTGAACAGTCCATCATTTATTTGTAACAAAAATCGAAATATTGCTGCAAAAGAATGTGGTTTCTGTACTTGCTTAGTTGGATTGCTCTAGTGATCCAAGTATGCATTGTGACTTTATCGATTGGTAAGTTGAAGTGATGAATTACTGAGTCGGTGACTGTTTCACATCGAGAGTTACCCATTGAGATCATGCAGTTTTTAACTTACAGTTAACTGTTTTTGTGCATCATTGGTGTTGTCGTTCGGTATTATCTTTATCAAAGACTTTGTATCACATTTTGACAAAGGATTCAAAGACTTTGTTATCACATTTTGACAAAGGATTCTAATGGGCTTCGTTCTATGGTTGAAAAAAAAGTCACATTTAGAGCAGTCTACAATGAACTGGTCGTCAAAAAATGAAAGTCAAAAGAGTTTATAAATGGTACACATGTGTTCTCATATGTCATTTCCTACAGGTATTTATTTGTTTTTCTTTTTATGTCACAAGCCCTGAAGACGGTCTATGACTGAAATGTTGTTGGTGTTTGTCCTGTTTTCTTCCTTTTTTGTATTTTAAAATCTTATGAGAATCCACAAAGATATCTATTATTTTTTACAGAAGTCTGCGGTCAAAAATATGTTTGATTATTATAGTAACTTAATTCTGATCAAGCTTGTGAAGTTTTCGACCTTCTTTTGATACCATTTCATAATTCATCATCATGAATTGGAAAGTAAAATGTCACAGTTAGTACTCTTGTCTAGTAGTTGTGGAGAGGGAAGAAGACTGTGTATAATGTTTGAAATCATATTATCATCATTCTTCAAACTCAAGTCAATAACCAGTGTTTTTTTTTTCCCTTCCTCTAGTTGACTGAAGGACGACCATGTAGATAGAAAATCATCCTGTAAAATTTCAACAAACATTTCATCCTTACTACCAGCTTAGTGCCATTCCATTCCCAATCACCCAGTGCGTGTTTTGGTAACTAAAATCCCCAGGAATGCAAAATTTCCCGGACTAATCAATCCTGTTTCAGCATATCATGTAAAATTACTCTAAGACAGACAGATGTTTTCTTACCGTACACACTACATGGTTGTATTTCATTAAAACTAAAAGTATATTATGAACAGGTTGCATGCATGTGAGACTACTCTGAATGGATAGTGTGCTCGTATTCCTTCCAGAAAAGCAGAAGTTGTGCTTATTATTCCGTATTATTTTCCATGCGACAACTTTTTTGTCAGCCATTTTGAAAATCCATTGCCAAATAGTTATCACTTGGCATGAAGTGGTGGGGGTTAGGGGGTTGTCAGATTGTGAATCATCTGAAAACAAAACCCCCCCATTTTTTTTTTTTTTAGGGGGTGGTGGTGGGGGGGGTGGGGTGTGTGTCCCATTTTCTGTGCCACATTAATAGCATTACATCCATGCCTCTTATTCCATCCCCCATCCACGCCACAGCCTGGTCTGCCACAGCCCCAGCACTGGCAATTCTCAGGGAGCAGTCAATGTCAAGTCATCATGAGGCAAACCACCAGAGAAGACATCACACTTCTACCAAGTCACTACAATGGTGTTCAGTGTGTCTGGTCTGATCCACTGTAATCAGGACACCACCTATTTTGATTCCTGATGACGATTATAATTGCTTAGCTGCACAGTTCTTGTAAGTGAGCTCTCCATCACTTTTATAATATATTTTGGCCCAGTATATACAGACATCTGTAGTGTTGGTCAATGGATTTGAGCATCAGGTCTCAGAGAAGATCTATTAACTGAAAAATGAAGTGAATTAAACCTGACTGTGTGGTCCCAGTCATCTGAATCAAGTCCAGAGTAAACTCAACTCTGAGAAGGAGCTGGTTGGGGCTGGAAAATCCCACAAATTATTAGCTTTGATAGGAATTGAATCCACGACCTCCCAGCTGGGAGTTCACAATGCAAACCACTTCACCAAGGTAGCTAGTTGGTTCTCATTCTTGCTGCCATGCTGGGAACTCACTCGACTCTGGAACAGGGTAACACACTGTCACTGATCAGTATGGTAAACCTTCCTCTTTCCACTCCCGCATGTACAGTGGTGTGTCAGCCCTCCAGTTTTTTGGGTTTTTTTGTGGTTTTTTTTAATGCAAACTAATCTCTCAGTGACACAGAGACTCATAACAATTGGTAGCACCTGGTGTGAACATTGTCTCTCAATGATTGAGTCACTGACACAAAGCCTCATAACAAGGGGTCAGGAACTGATGTGAACATTGTCTCTCAGTGATGCAGAGACTCATATTAGTCATAACAATGGGTCAGGATCTGCTATGAATGCACTGCTGCTTGGAGGTTTTTGTTTTTTTGTGAATGATGGCCGTAATCATACCATAATCAAACAAAAGTAAGTTACATGGAGACTTGTTTGTCATTACACTGACAGTGCACAATGTTGACAACAGCATCAGCAAATGGACAGCCCTGATCAATCACATCCATGTCAACCACAAGGTCACCGTTCCCCTTCGAGACATCTGCATCAGGCAGCTGCTTCTTTGGAAGTGATTTCTCCCCCACAATTTTTCCCTGCAATCCAAACAGCTGAACAAGTGGCCAGCAGCCATGATTCAGCCAGTGCTGAACACAAGACATCTTTGTGCGGGCCCTGTTCTAACTAAAGATCTTATTAGTAGCATCTTCAGTGGCTGGTCAGCACTGTGGATGGACATAGCATCGGTCAAGAAATGTTTGTTTTGTTTTCTGAGGAAAACAGATTTGCTGTTGCACATGCTGATGGCTGACAATAACTATGTTGTTGAGCAGCAAGCACATGTAGCCCTGTACCATAAATATTGCATTGTTTGATATGAACATCTTTTTGTGGAAATGTAATTAGTGATGTTACCATCATTATTATTAGTGTTATATCAAGCTCTAAGTGGTTGACCATCTACACTCATGTTTACACAATGGGATAGCTACCTGGGTGTGATCAGCTGAAGAGCTGTCTGTTGGCACTGCAATCAGTTGTTTTGCATGTCATTCAGTCTGTCGGTCACTTAGTTTTTCTTTCATACTTTCAGTTTTACTCTTTCAGTGCATGCCATGTGTATACATGTCATGTCATCCACACCAACGGCAAAACTGGTCTTCTCTTCCAAGAATCGGTGATTGGGGTTTATGTGCGTGCAAGATGTTATGCAAACATTCACACATGAAACCTCAGACTAGTCAGAGTACAGTCTCTCATTCGAAGGCCTTTCGGGAAGTGGAGTCAAAAGAATGTTAACTCCAAGGGGAAGATCTCCCAATACCAAAATGGTGCAGTGGAGAGTCAAACCCATGATCACAAGAGCACCAGGATCATGAGTACAGCGCTGTACCGACTGAACTTTTCTGGCCCCCATTTCTCCATGATGTGTATTGAAAGTGGTACAGCCTGTGCAGAAAAAAAACAAAAAAAAACATAGTAAAAGTCATGTTTAAACATAAAATGTTTTTCTGTTGCCAGCGGCTGGACTTTACTACCTGGCAGAGCTGGTGGAGGAGTACACAGTGATGACAGGCAAAATCATCAAATATCTCATCATAGTAAGCAGCTTTATTCATATCATACACTCGTCCATCTTTTGCCCAAGAAGTTATGCATAACTTATGTGTGTAATTAAAGACTTTAGAAATCCTGGAAAGGCTAAAAATCCTTCTTGAAAGTAAAACAGTAGTAATGTTTTTTAATGAGTGCAGAGATGCTGTCTACGACTTATGCAGTGAGGTCTTACAGCTGGCGTGTTAAATCTATGGATTCACAGTTTTGCTGTTAGGTTTTTAGAATATTAGGTCAAGCAAAGAATAAAGTTGAAGAAATAATTTTAAAAGCTGTATCTATCGAGATGCTGTTAGGTTTTTAGAATATTAGGTCCAGCAAAGAATGAAGTAGAAAAATAATTTAAAGGACTGTATCTATCGTGTTTCAAATCTGTTTCCTACTGGATATTGAAGACCAGAGAAAAGATTTAAGCAAGCAAAATGAAAGCATTGTACATAGTGTAACTTGAAAATTCAGAGACATAATGATTTGTGTCACGTTTGGATTTCAAATTCAGTCTCAAAGCAAGCATGCAAAAGCTGCATTGATATTCTTCATGAAATGTTTTTTCCTTATGTACAGTCATACTAGCTACAATTTGCTAGACACACACATGTATTGATGTGCAGCAAAAAGGCCACAGCTCACAGTTCTTTATGTTCATGAATATGCATTATGTGCAGTACCTCATGCCCACATGCTGTGCACAAAGTTATATGTGTGGCGTAAAGATCAGATCAGTGCATGTTTCTTGATTTTTTTTTTCTTGTCATTATATTTTGTATTACAAATGTGTATGGCGAGACATACAGAAATGCTGCTGAAGTAACTGACTTTGCACATTGTCCTCTTTCTGTGCATTTATATGCTCCAATTGTTTGATTAAAAAAAGAAAAGAAAAAAAAAAGATCAAACACAACATCAGTTACCATGAGCAGCATCTCAAGATCAACAGACTGAGTGCAATTTTTCAAATTTATGTGATTGAACACCATAAAAGGTGTGATAGGGTGAGTAAACATCCAGCGTCCAGGACAAAACTGTTAGATGGGGTTCAGTTGGCAGCAAAGTTTGTCTTTGATGTGGCGAAGTGGTTAGCGTTGCGGACTCCCGGCTGGGAGGTCGTGGGTTTGAATCCCATCAGTCATGTGGGTTTTCTGCCCCGACCGACTCCTACCCTGAGTTGAGTTTGCTGCGGACTCAGTTGGGAAGACTGGGAACACTGCAGGTGCCTGTATCTCTTGGCCTCGTTTCTGAGGGATATATTATGAAAGACCAACGTAGAGTACAGCCCTGGGCATGTAGTCTCAGACCGAAATGGAAAAAGCGTAGCAGTATCATAATGTAGTCTCAGACCGAAATGGAAATCTGTAGCATCATCATAATCATCATCATTCTTATCAATCAGCATTTTAAAAAAAAACTCAAATTCTGTGGCCCTTCATGCCCTGCTCTCATGGTGACCTCAATTTCGATATCCTCTCCACGTCTGTGGCCTTGCTTTGGTTCCGTCGGGTCACCGGTATCGACGAGTCCATGGGGGCTGTCGTTGGACGACATGGTGGCGCCCTCCGGAGGGAGAGCTCACTCACGTCGGCTCCGTGACTAAGCAATTATTGTCGTCAGTAGGGGGCTTATTAGGTGGTGTCCTGCGTATCGTAGATCAGAACAGGCACCACTGAACACCACCGAAGTGACTCAGCAACAGTGCAGTGTTTCCTCCAGAGGGTTGCCTCTTGATGACTTGAAATTGACTGCTCCCTGTAGATTGCCGTGCCGGGGCTGTGGCGGGTCCAACCGAGCTGTGGCTGTGGATAGGGTGTCGGAATGAGCGGCATGGGTGCACTGCCTCTGAGGTGGCGCAGAGGCTGGGACAGCAAAAAAAAAAAAAAAAGTTTGTCTTTGAAAAATTGTACTGTATTATGAAAAGAAAATTCAGTGTAATATCATTTGACAGTATGATATTAATGTGTAAGTTTAATGTCTTTTAACTGATGCAACCAGGCATGAAATTTCTCTGCTTTCGGCATAAAACCTGCTGATTTTTTTTTTTCCCGTCCCACCAGAAAATGAACATGGTCTGTGGGGGGAAAATGTGTATTTCCAGAAAGTCAGGAGATAGCAAAGTTTGGCAAGTCTGGCAAGGGCATTGAGAATACTTTATCATGAAAACTACAGGCATCTCTACCCCTCTTTTTTTTTTTTTTTTTTGTTACGAAAAAATTTGGAAGGTGAAAGCACCAGTCCCCACCCCAACTCACCACTACCACCACCCCATCCTCACCCTTGTTTTTACAGAATTTCTGACATTTTGCTTTACATTAAAATCATGCATGCCAACATCAGGACTTGTCAGTTTACTGATAGTTCTTGGCTTTAAAAAATCGATTCTATACTGTACGTTCTGCATACAAAATAGATCTCCAAGCACCAGTGCAGACAAAATAGATCAGCGTGTCTCCTTCCAAGTAAAAGAATGCAAGATCATATGCTGCAGCACTGTAGTGTTAAAGGATTTCTCAGGCTACTTTTGGTGCCTATTTCTTCCTTAGGGTTTGTCCACCTTACCTGGCTGTAAATTTCTCGCTGCACATGCCGTTCATAACTCACTGGATCTCTAGTCAAAAACTGAAAGTCCCAAAACAAAACTTCAGATAATTTTGTGAACATTCTTTCAGCTGCTGCTTCAACTGTTTGGAATTCAGTGCCTTTCCCCCTCTCTTCTCCATTTTTTTTCATCAGCCGTTCTGTCTCTCTTTCAAAAGGAAAGTGGTTGTTTTTAACTATATTGTTTTCCACTGGTAGCACACTATTTTGGGTATTAATTTGAAAATGAATCATTAAATGATTGCTTTAAGTGTTACAAGTTGTTACCACTAGAATTGGGCTAGAGAGTTAGTCATACTGGTTTTCTTTTGGTGGTGTGATTATTTATTTTTGTTTGATAGTGACGAAGATTCTTCAGAAAGCTGTGATTTTATTTCTGTTGTGTTTTGTTGTTGTTGTTTTATTTGCTTTTGTTTGTTTGTTTTGCTGTTTCATCTTCTAAGCCACTCAAGCCACTTATTTAGGCCCACTTTCTACAGCCATATCTTGGCTTGTCCGGCTGCATCCTGGGCACCAGCAACCCACAGGGAGCGATCAGTCAGTGTTAAACCGTCATGATGCAGCTCATCAGAGAAAACAATACGCTGCTACTGAGTCACTTCAGTGGAGTTCAGTGGTGCAAACATACACAGGATTACCACCTACCAAGTCCCCATACTGACGACAGTAATTGTTTTGACATGAAGCCAGCATGAGTGAGAATCCCCTTCCGAAATGCATGACTGTTTTCATTCCTGCAACAGTTCCCATGAACTTGCCGATACCAGGGATGCAAACATAAACTTACCGGAGGCAGAGATGAGGAAAGAACATTTAAACTGGGAGTACCCTGAAAGCAGGGCATGATGGGCCAAAGAATTTGATACTTTTTTTTTTCTAATGCTGATAACTGAGTATGAGGATGATGAAGATCATGCTATGCAGTTTCCATTGTCCATGATTCTGGTCTGTGGCTTCATATGAAAAATGTCAACCAAACCTGAGACATACAGACATCTGCAGTGTTAATCATCAATTTTGAGCAGCACTCACACAGAGACGCATCTGTTTGGTGGATGAAACTCGTCTGTTTGGTTCTAGTCTTCCCAGGTGAGCCCATGGAAATGACATCATTTCTGGATAGGAGCTGGTTGGGTCTGAAAAATCCCATAAGTAAGTGGTTCTGATGGGGTATCGAATCAATGGTCTAGCCTGGAGATACTATTGTTCTGAAGTATGAGTGATCTGTCATGCTTTCTATTGTGAACAGTAAGTGACCACATTCAGTCTTGTATTGTTGTAGATTTTATTTTAACATAACTGTAATTTCAAGCATGTGTGTGCAACTTCAATTTACCATTTATATTGTGTTTTTTAAGAGATAAACTGTAAATACAGGCACTCACTTTATTGTAATCTACAGTGTGCCACTTTGGTTTCAGGAAATTGATTTTCAGCATTTTTAAGTATTGCTGGGATGTGTGCTTTGTTTCTGCCCTACACATACTTAGTTGCTATCGTCTGCTGTGATTTCAGGCTACGATGGTGGTCTATGCTCTGATTTTCCTGTTTGAGGAATTTCCTCTGCTGCTGGTGGGTGCAGGACTGGTGACCTGTGTCACCCACTTCGCTGTGCTTCAGACTTTCCCCTTTTTCGACCTCGCTTCCCCAACGTTCATTGCTTCAGTGGGTAAGGAAAAACTACACTTTGTGCCGTGTTTTCCCAATGCTGTGCCGTGTGTCTCTCTTCTCCATAATCATGTTTGTCCAAGACTGTTTCCCTGTGCCATGCTGTGTGCCTGTCTTCTCTATATTGATACTTTTTCAAAACTGTTTCTATGTGCCATGCTGTGTGTCTGTCTGCTCCATAATCCTCTTGTTCAAGACTGCTAGAGCAGCTTTTTGTTTGATATTTGTTATAGCCTAGGCAACAGTACAGGGTGCCCACAGATCAGAATCACAAGAAGTTTGGCAAAACAGAAAAGGATATTCTTTTTTTTTTTCTCTGTCTTCCTATCTTCTGGGCAAAACAGAAAAGGATATTCCTTTTTTTTCTCTATCCTCCTATGTTCTGTGCCTTCCGACTCCTAGTGACAGTATCGCCAAGCAGTGAAGTCCAGTTCCCCATACACAACCATACCCAGCTGGTTCTGTCACAGTCTTGGAGTCAGCAGCTCATTGTGAGCTATCTGTATTGGGTGTTAATAAGGCAGCATGCCAGCAAAACTGCACTGCTTATGGTGATCCTTGTATACACAGGACACCTCCTGCCAAACCTTGGAATGATGATAATAAAGTTAGTGTGGACCCAGCGTAAGGGCACGTCCTTCCAAATAATGCCACTTCATCCATCCAGCAGCAGTCTTCCGAAACTCACCTACACAAAGATTGTGATATATGGGCTCACCAGAGTTATGAATGTGGAAGGAAAGTGGAAAGTGAGGTCACCACAAGAGCAGGGCATGGAGGGGCAAGGAATGGACTCATGGAGACTTCCTTTCTTTTTTTTTTTTCAATAACAACGATTACAAAGGATGCTGAAGATGATGGACATGTGGTCGCATGAAAGGCCTGTCCACAATCACTTCTGTTCAACTACATCTCGGTGTCAACCAGAGCCCAAGAGATAAAGACACCTCCAGTGTCAGAAAATTTGAGCAACATTGCTCAGAGTTAATTCCGCTGTGGTACTTAGAGCCTTCAACTAGCAGATTGTGTTCAAAATGTTTATCAGCATTATTATCGCTGTACTGTGAAAGGGGAAAAATACTGACCTCAGATGAATGAATGAAAGTAATCCAAAGAAGTGCAAAAGATGACACTGCAGTGTTGATGACCAAAATTCTTGAGGTGGAAAATACAGATTCTAGATGTTATTAAAGGTGAATAATTGATTCAACCTTGATGGGAGAGTGGAGAGAAGGGGGATAAATATTGTCCTAAATTGAAGAAAATAGAATATTCACAGGCAATTGTGAAATTGTATGGCAATGGTACTGTGAAGCCAGATGAAAACATATTTCTATAACAACACCAACTTTATGGAAAAGGTTTGTGCTGACCATGTAGAGTATGTCTGATAGATGTGTCTTAACAGTTTGATTGATTGTGTGGATACTTTAAGATGGCTGATTATAAATGTGTACAATATTCTAATATCATCCCCCTGTTGAGATCCCTCCCTATTATCAAGACCTGATTTCAGCTGATTTTTCAAAGATGTAATATGCAAATTCTGCTATTTATTTGTTGTTGTTTTTCATTATTTGGCCTTGATTGAGATCTTCTGGTCCAATGTTACTGGCTCTTTGACTTCGTGTGTTCATGTTTGAGGATATGTATTCATGCAACTGTAAACAAATGTAACATTATCATAACATTGTGTTAACTTCTTTCACTTACAGTGTTGTTGATCTTCGACCATTATCTGGCCTTCTCCCACTTCTCAGACGTGTGGTATCCATTTGCTGAGGTAATTTATATGTTTTTAATTAGTAAGTTCAGTGATGGTCTGTTTTGTTGCAAGGGAATGCTTTTAATGAAACAGATAAACAACTCATTAAAGAAAATGAAAATTACCATCCATCGAAACTTACCCAGAGTTAGACAAGTGCCAGGTAAAACAGGATGTATCAGACAACTGAACTGTAGAGGAAGAGAAACATCTTGACCTTTAATAGTAAAATGGTTATGAAGGAATAGAAGGAGATCTGTTTCATTGTCTGACATACATGAACACTGATGGTTGTATCAAATTTTATTTTGCAGCATTATACGATGGTGGCTTTCAGCCAAGTTAAACTACAGCACAAAGGTCTGTTCTTCTGACAAGCAGATGAAATCCTCTGATAAGGAAATGTGGCTGCTGGTATGGCTGTACATGCAATCCTTTCACCCTAATGAATTAAATGTTCTAACTGACCCTCCATTTGCTTCTGAGAGTACAGCACACACTGTTTGTAGACTCGTAACACCTGTCCCATTGACCACTGCACTGCACTCTCACCCCCATACCTCTGTTCCCACTCCTGCCCCCACCCCCACCCTCTCTCAAAATTTTGAGATGGAGAGTGCAGAACAAGTCCTTCCAGTATTTGGCATCCATTAAATTCTTCCAAACTCTGTGCAGTCACTAATTATATGAATATTGAAAGTGACATTACATTGACTTATTCCCAAGGTATCAAATGGAAGATACTGTTGTCAGTCAAAATGAAGTAGAGATGTCTTTAGCTCAAGCTAAACATCACAGCAAAGGACTGTCAATGGAATAAGAAGATTATGCATGTTGCAGGTTCTGGCCTACTTCACGATATGTCTCTGGATGGTGCCTTTTGCCTTCTTTGTGTCTCTGTCCGCCAATGAAAATACGCTGCCTACTACAACAGCCCCTCCTCGCACAATAGGTACACATATTCTTTTTCTTTTTCTGTTTTGAATGGTCTCTATGGCTTTGTTTTGCTTTATGAGCGTTTATTTTCACAGGTTTCTTGTCATGTATGCTTCAGATACTGTTCTGTGTTTACTGAAGTAGTTTTTTCTTTATCTTTATCAGTGTGTGTGTGTGTGTGTGTGTGTGTGTGTGTGTGTGTGTGCATGTGTGTGTGATGCATGGGTGTGATGTATGTCGACGTGTGTCCATGCGCACGCATACTTATGTATATTTTTTACTGAGAAACATAAACAGATGAATGATACACATGTTCATTTCTATGTTATATAGTGTTTCTGTCCTGCATTTAAACTGAACTCCTACCATGAATAACAGTTCAGTTTTGTTTCTTCATGTGTTTGCATGAGCGGGTTGTTCAGTAAAGATACCAAAGTCTTCTAAAACAAACAAAACAAAACAAAAAAAAAACATCAAATGCAAAACCTTTCTCTCTCTCTCTCTCTCTCTCTCTCTCTGGATGTGAATATGTATAAAGAGGAGAATAGCAAATAAAGAAAAATTAAACATGTTACATTTTTTTGACAAGAAACTGTATGTGTAACCTCTTCATGCAAACATGCACTGGTACATCCAGTTGTTCTTTTGAACTGGACTTACTCTTACTGGATGTTAACATCAATAGCTAGCATGGTACTGAGGGAAAGCGCAGACCTCTGCCAGGGTCGAACAATCCTTTCCTCTCTGGATCCTGTTTGTTATCCAGATCTGCACCAGATCTTTCAAGTTGGTAAATAGTACTCCTGATGAGAGTGAATTAAATCCAGGTATTATCTCTTCAGAAATGTACGAAAATGTTGAAAAATACAGTATCTTGCAGTTTTAAAAAGAAAGAAAGACCGAAAAAATCTGGAATCCGTCTTTTGGTCCAGATTCACACCAAGATTAATGGATTCACTCTTGGGCCATAAATTTGGTAAAGTTTGACTCAGTATCTCCGGCAGACAGACAGACATGGGTGTAAACACAATGACCTGATTGTGTTTTTGCCATTTTGCCAGTGACATGCCAGTGTTTTTTCCTTCAAACCCTAAGGTCCCAATACCCAAGCAATGTTCAGGAGCCCAAGAACCTCAGCCAGAGTATTGGGCTGGGCACATGAACTCTTGTAAGGAAATTGGTTTTCCAGCCTTATACAAGATGTGGTATAAAGGGAAGTAATCCTAACAGACTTATTCTGCATATTTGACCTGTCAGTTTTGCTGCAGAATTCAGACAGGCTATTCTTTCTGTGTGTGTTTTTTTCAGTGAGCTTTCACTTATCCACAAGTATGCATAGTTCAACAAAGTATAAAAGAGAAAACAAAAAATGAATGTTTGTTGAAGCGAAAGCAAAAATCAGTAGAGACGGAAAATACAATGGAATCTGTAGGGCAAAGGTCAGGTTTTTAGTTTGCTGGCAGATGACACTTGTCATGCTCGCAGGTGATACTTGTCACACAAAATTTTATTTATACTCTATCCCAAGAGTTGGCAGTGGTCATTTTGCCCTTCCATTCAAAGCAAAATAATGTCATACTCCGAAACTGAAACGGAAAATGATTGACAAAAACTGTGCCAACAAATGGTCTTGATTGTAGTGAGAATCAAAAAGTGTATGGTGCACCATATGATGCTCATATCTGCACCATTTTGAATGCAAGTTTCAAAATGTTTTCCAAGGAGAGGGAGCATACCCATTGGACCCCTCACCACACCTCCCCTTCCACTTTCTTCCTCCCTTCCATGCTCCTGCTCCCAATCTTCCTCCTGTCCTGTTCCCTCCTCACTCCTCTCTCCTCAGGCAGTCCTAATGGATTCTGGAAGAGAATGTAACTTTTTGACTACTGATCAGCTCCTTCCCATACCAGCCAGTTGAGGGAAATCCTATATTTTGTTTCTGTATAAGCTACTTTTCCATCCCCACTCCCCTCTCCTCCAGCAGTTCTCATGGATTCTTGAAGAGATTGTAACTTTTTGACTACTGATCAGCTCCTTCCCATATCTGCCAATCGCCAATCGAGGGAAATCCTATATTTTGTTTCTGTACAAGCTACTTTTCCCACCCCCACTCCCCTCTCCTCAGCAGTTCCTAATGGATTCTTGAAGAAAATGTCACTTTTTGACTACTGATCAGATCCTTCCCATATCTGCCAATCGAGGGAAATCCTGTATTTTGTTTCAGTACAGGCTACGTAGAAAACTAAGTTTTAAGACACAGCATCTGAAGGTGACTGATAAAGTGGAATAGCTTCCATTTGCAATACGCTTCAGTTTGAAAGTAAATGTTGTTTTTTTTTCAGCCCATGTCAAAGGTGACTGTCAGTAATTTGAAGAAGAGGAAGAAGGAAAAGACTGGTACTTACTATTTTCCTACATCGCATAAGAAGGTTGAGCTTAACTGAGCCTGACACTAATTGACTTTACAGTATAGCTAAAAATACTTCATTCTGCCCTGATGCTTGCTTATAGCTCATATGCCAATCAAAGACTCTACCTGTCAGTCATTGTTCATTGCAGATGACAGCGATGTGGTGTCCAGCTACTTCAGCGAAAAGGAAAGAAGTATGGACTGTTATCGTTCTTCAAGAATGTTCACGAAACCGTGCTGCCACAGAGAGTGAAAAAGAGCTACTGAAGTCGTGACTGGCATGCGGAATGTCGCTGGACTGTTGAGGGTTCTTGTAGAGGTGAAGTGAAAGTGCATGGTGTGAGATTGATGGTAGAAATAGAACTGATTTGTTCTTCTCTGCTTGCAGCGGCAGGGTCCAGCATGACGGGATCCTTGTAAGTTTTCTTGTGTATGAAACTGACATGTTCCTAATGTCTTGATAAGTTCAGCTTTCTGGTTTGTTAGAGTTTTTGCCCAGTTCTTATCCTCTTTAAACATGCGTGTGTGTGTGTACATGTGTGTGTGTGTGTGTGTGTGTGTGTGTGTGTGTGTGTGTGTGTGTGAAGTTACAAATCTGTGTCTGTCTTTGTCTTGATTTCTATCATTTGGTATTTTGATAACCTAAGATCCATATGTTTTGTCTCTTGCATGCAGGATATCTAACATGGACTTTATTTTTGCATCAGCAAGATTGTGTCTGTTTTTAAGTGAGCGGTGATGGTGCTACTACAGATTTGCCAACCAGTTTTGCCCATGAGTGTCACAGACTGTGCAGAAAACAACTGGAAGTCACAAAACATTTTTTGTTTTCTGTAGTATCCTTCCCCATGCCCCTTCCATGACAGAAGGAAACTTCAATTGAATTAACTGAGTGTGTGATAGTCATAAGAGATGATGACAGAATAAACAGCAGTGAAAATCATAGTACTTGTTCTCATATGCATGCCAGGTCACAGTAAGCTTTCATCTCATCAAATACATATGCATTTTGCATGTGGTTTGGAGACTTTTAGCACAGGAACAAATTCCAGTTAACTGTAATTTATACTTCTCTGTTCACAGAATGTCTGAGGAATTGTGCAAAACAGTACACACAAATTCAAGCGATAATATATATTTGGCAGGCCCCCCCCCCCCCCCCCCCCCCCTTTTTTGTGTGTGTGTGTGCGTTTGTTTGTTTTGTTTTTTTTGTCTTCCATAAAAATTGATAATTTGATAAACATTTTCATCCAATGGCAGATATCTGCCAAAAGGCAGACCGTTTTAAACCCTGGCAGTTCTAGGTAGTTGAAATTAGGAGGGCATTTGGGAGAGGGCAGACATCTGCCAAGATCAAATGGATCTAGGATCCTCCCTCCTGTCTTGATCCACATTTAAAAAAGGCACCAACTTTTAATGGGTTCGTCTCTCTGTCACATTCCATCCTTCCATTCAGTTTCATTAAAGTAGGTTTCATTATTTTTGCATTATCTTGCCAACTGAAAAACACAGATGCAGTTGAAAACACAGCTTTGTTGGAGGTATTAAACAGATCTAGGAATTAGGGAGAGTAACAGTTGATAGGAAGTGGGGAACAAGTACAGAGTTAGGATGAAAGCTTGAAGGTCATGTCAGCTGTGATGGGGAAGGGAAAGCTGCTTTCTTCCTGTTCCCAGACTAGAACTTCAAGCTTCACCGTTGGTAACATTTTTTTTTTGTGTGTGTGTATATTTTTTGTCTTCTGTAAAAGCCCACCATAAAGGTAACTGTATTCTGTCTTTTCCAGTAATGTTTAAATTCCATGCCAGTGTGCATGTTTTTTTGTTTTTTTTAATGTGTGTGTGTCATTCATCTCATCAGCTCATAATGGCATATTCTTCAATGAAGGATGGAATGGATTTTCATGTGGATTCAAGGAATGGGTTTTCTGTTTGTTTGGTTGTTGTTTTTTTCGTTTTTTTTTCACGGGATGGGCTTTTTTGTTTGCTTTTCATTAATGTATGCTATCAGAGATGGTACATTGATTGAAATCTTCAATAAGAGAGAGTATAAGAGAAGATTTCCATTAAATTGGCCATCTTAAGTACAAATTGAACTCAGGATCTTGTATCAGAACAATTCTGTAGTCACTTGGCCAACAGGGCCATGAAACGGAAGCATAATCTGAAGGCTGCCAGTGACTGCCAGGGAAGGAAAACATCTTTAGTGTCTTACAGTTTACCATGGAAGTAAATCGATTTATTGACAAAACAAGCATACTTTGCCTGTCAGTATATCTGCTGCTGAAAGAGTCTTGCTAGAATTGCATGGTTCATCTATTATCTTTTGTTTTCTCGTATGTTCAGTCTGCCTGCTTGTAATACAAGTTGTATGCTAGTTTGTTTCCAAAGTCTTTCCTGTTAACCTCTTTCATGCTTACTCATGTTGTGTAAGTCAGAATTTGCGAGGTTTACACTTTGTAATCTGTCCCTCTTTTTTTTCATGCTCATGTTGCCATGCCAGAAACTGTATATTCAGCACTGAAAGGGGTACTGGCTGGCAATCTGTAAGAAGAAAATAAAATTAATGTCTACTTGTAGTGTTCTTGTCTATGTTGTTTCATTTCTGCTGAATCTTAAATTGTATTCTGACATCTCTTGATGATGACAAAGCATCTGTTCTTCTTCTCCTCGATCTTGTCTTCAGCTTTTGACTCGAATGATCACAAAATACTCCTTTCATGTCCAAACACAAACTCTGGCATATGTGACATTGTACTAAACTGGTTTAGATCATACCTGTCAAACAGAGACCAGTTTGTTCTTATTAATGAGAAAGGTTTTTTCTGAAATGTCATCAAACTTTGGTGTTTCCCAGAGTTCTGTGCTAGATCCAGTGGTTTTCATAAGGAACACATGACCCCTGATTGAGATCCTTTATTACTGTTCTGTTCATCATGAAATGTTCACCAATGACACTCGCTTGAACATTCTGACACGCTATAGATAACTGTGATAGTCTTGTAAAATATTTTCAAGATCGTATCTCTGATATCAAACAGTGGATATTTAATAACAAACTGAAATTTAAAGATGATAAAACAGAGCTTATCCGGTTTATAAAACACTCTGGGGCTCAAGACCACTGTCTTCATCCATCAGTAGTCCTATGCTCCATTGACATCCCATTTATGCCATGAGTTCGTGACCTTGGCTTTTATCTCGACTCTGATCTCATCCTGAAACACCACATAGCCTATATCTGCCAAGCATCCTTTTCTGAATTCCGTAGCATCAGCTCTATCAGACCTTTGCTTACAGAACAGGTCATGAGGAAGTGGTGTCTTCCTGCATTCAGTCAAGATTAGATTATTATAACGCTCTTCTCCTTGGTGTGTACCGCAGCCTTGCTCCGACCACTACAACATGTTCAAAATTCAGCTTTTCGCCTTATCTACAAGGCACCAAAACAACATCACACTTCATGTCTCTTGAAGAAATTACTCTAGCTCAAAATCAAGCACAGGATTCAGTATAAGTCTGCATGACTATGTTATAAAGATTATCACATGTGAAGCACCTGCTTTTCTCTCTAATCTCTTCGAAATACATTTGTACATGTTCCCTACATTCTTCCTCTGATCACCAGGTTTTTCAAATTCCCTCATATAACTGAAAACACCACAGTTATAGAGCATTCTCATTTTCTGCAGCGATACTCTGGATTTCATATCTTTCCTTCTACGTTGTTCGCCTTCCTTCTCGACCTTCAAGTCTGCACTTAAAACTTATCTGTTCAAACGCCAGTTGCAAAATACCACCTGAAATATTGCTACAGTTCACTCGCACACTTTGTTTGTGTATAAATGAGCTGTTCAACATGTTATATAGTATAGTGTATGTGTTTGTGTATGTGACATTGTGTGCAGAGTGTCTGTGTGTGTGCGTGGGAGTGTACGCGTATGTTTATGACTCATGAACGCAGAAGTGTGCGTGTGTGCGCATGCGTTCATCTGTGTGTGTGTATGTGTGTGTGTGTGTGTGTAAGTGTGTGGCGTATATTTTATGTATTGATTTGTTAAAACTTGTAAAGCGCCCTGTAGTCTACATTGTTAGGATGGGCGCTAAAGAAATTGTCTTCTTTAGTATTTTATTTTTTTTTTAATGATTCTGTTCATCCCAAATCCTGTTTAGAAGATCTATGGGTGTTAATTTTCTTCATTTCAAAGTGAATTATGTGGTCACATTGTATGTGGTGCTGATAAACTGCAGGACATTGAAATCACATAACAACATACCAAAAATTTTGTAAAGAATGCACTGAGAAGTAATAATTTTTGCACACAAGTTTCCTTGTACTTATAGTCTGTAATGAGAGTCAGGGGTGTTATTTTTAATTAATGACTTTTTTTCCTGATTGTAGAAATGTTTCAAGTAAATGTCTTTACTTTTTTCGTTGCATTGTTGCAGGAATGCAGAAAAAAAAGTGCTCTCTCTTCCTTTTATTGTCTTAAGTTATTTTTTGTTCATAAAAGTCTGTCAGCTTTAGATACAGCAGCCTTGAGTTATTGCAATAGACATCATTATCTGTTCAAACTTACTGTCGTAACATTTGAATGCCACATTTTCAGTCGGTTAAAGGCTGAGACTTTGTGCTGAAAATATGACAGTTTAGCTGACTAAGAATGTGACCTGCAGGCAATGAAGTGTAGGTGGTAATTCAGGAAACAGGAAATGACAACAAAAAAACGGAAAACACATGAATGTGAGAAACAAATCAGTTTTTCACAGAACAAGTATTGTGACATTCTACCAGCCTTAAAAAAAAAAGGTCATCATCCATAACAATCAGGAAGCTTTGACACTCGAGTTTAGTGCCGAACTGCAAGTGGAGAAATATTAGGATCAGACATGGGATCTGGAGACTGGAGATTTCCATCTCCTATCTGATCGCTGTCCCCACATGTTTGTCTAGCACATCTCCATCAAGTTCCATTGTGTCAGCTCTTTCTGCCGAAGTCTGTCGACAGGGTTTGTAATCCCAAGAGAAAACAGTAGACTCACTCATCTGGATAGCAGATATATGCATCTATAGGATTTGCTTCGGTCAGTTCCACTGTGTCAACTACTGGATTACTACTACATGAATGTGCTGGGTGTCAGGTATGTGCATAAATCAAGCCCAAATCCAAAAGACTATCAGAAGGTAGACTAATCAAAACTACTGAAGCAATGGAACGTTTAAGCATTGATTTCAAAGGGCCACTGCCATCCCCCACACGTAATAAATGTATTTTGACTGTAATTGATGAATATTCAAAATTCCCATTTGCTATTCTATGTCCTGGTATGCGTTCATCTACAGTGATTAGATGCCTGGAACAGTTATTTGCACTGGTGGAATGACTGGCTGAAAAGACGACACTTACTTGATAAGAAATCTTGTGTGAACAAGTGACAAGTGTAGATAAAAGAAGTTGCTTTGTAATATGTACCGTTAATGCTTATTTACGCCTGTAATTGCCCAGTCTTTCCACTCTTTAGTTTTATGCCTATGCAATGTTTCATGTACCCAGTTTGCTGGGATTTCTTTAACCCCTTGACTGCTGTACCTTATTAAGATAAACATGTACAGCTAGTTCAGAAAGTAGCGGGCATTGCTTTGAAGGTATCATTGCTTCATGTGAGTCCATTATTGGTGTTGCATGTGAGAGGACACCACAGACAGTGCCACATGGTGACCTGATCTGTCTTGCCTCCTCTCATCATGAGAATGAACACAGTCCTCATTGACGATCACACTTCTCACTAGCACTAGCAGTCAAGGGGGCTAAACATGCGTGCAGTTGAATGTCAAATATGCATGTAATTGTATGTTTTGCTCCATGTACAATGTGGAACATGGAATTGGCTCAGTATCAGCTCTTTCTAGAGTAATCTTGGTTGAGTCCAACAATACAAAGCTTCTGCTCATTCTTCAAGAGAGAGAGAGTGTGTGTGTGTGTGTGTGTGTGTGTGTGTGTGTGTGTGTGTGTGTGTGTGTGTGTGTGTGTGTTGTTGGTACTCATCATGCATATGTGAATATTCAGCGCTTGTGGCAATGAATGAATGTTTGTTATTAGGAGGATATCTCCAAACCACCTTAAATTTGAGGACAGCCCGAGTGGTCAACTGGCTCTACTAAAACATGAAATTTTTAGAGATAAGGCTTTTTCTCAAATCTGATTATGCCTTAGAAACCACAGATATTAATAGTTCAAGTGAGTATGACCATAACATTCATTTTTCGAATGCTCATAAAAAAAAAATGATATTTGGTGACTTGTGGGCCATTTAACTGCAAAGGAGAGCACTGCAGTATTTTGAGCAGCAGTTGAAATACCTGACGATTTGTAAGCAAAGTAAGAATTGATATGTCATTGATAAGGGCATTAGTTTCAAATTCAGTTCTTTCCTTATTATTATGAAAAGAAAGAAAATATTTTTTTTGTTTTCTGTGTGTGTGTGTGTGTGTGTGTGTGTGTGTGTGTGTGTGTGTGTTTCAAGCTTGTTTCTATCATCCCTTTGTATATGATTCTTCATCTGTGTATATGATTCTTCATCTGCGTTCTATTTCATGGCTCTAGGTCATGTGTGAGAGTAGATTTGTTTTCTTTCCAAATGTCGATAAAACTGTTACCTTCCTTTGAAATCCATGAATTATCATCTGCAGTCACTGTTTCTGGTTGATTTTTTGTTAAGCCGATTAATTAGGCAATTGCTATCATTCATATCCTCTTATTACATCTGAGTGTAAAAATGTTGAACAAAGCTTTGACCATGAGGAAGATGCAGCAGTGGGCATAATTTTTTTTGCTTTTTTTCTTGTCTGGATATTGGTGATTTTGTGTGTGTATATGTGTGTGTGTGTGTGTGTGTGTGTGTGTGTGTGTGTGTGCACAAAAAGGTTTGTGAGTTTGAATGTCTGGTAATATGTAAAGTAGTTAGAATAATGGAAGTGATACCAGCAGTAGTACTACTTTTATTTAAATGTCTTTTTCTCAAAACTTGAAATTAAGTCAAAATGAAAGAGAGATATTGAAAGTGTGTGTGTGTGTGTGTGTGTGTGTGTGTGTGTGTGTGTGTGTGTGTGTGTGTGTGTGTTGTGTTAGTTTTGAATCAGTTATCCTTTTTTCTTCAACGTTTCTGATTGCTGCTTTAAACTATGTACGGTGTTGCAGTAAGTTTTCATTCCTCGAGTAGATTTGTATGATTTCAGGTGACATTACATTTTAACCAAGAAAACAGTTCTTCTTTTAATACAGTGTCCTTTGTTTCAAATGACGTTTCAGCATGGAAGCTTTTTCCAGCATGCTTGAAATATTGTTTAATGAAAAGGAGTCACATTGTTGATTGTTCAAAATGAATTTTCACCATTGTATGGTGATTAGAAATAAATGTCAAAGAAAAGGGGAAAATGTGCCTGCAATGCGCGCACTTGTACAAGGTTAACACGGTTACTTCATGTTTTGCTTCACATTAGTTTCATGGTGGGTTTTGCAGTTAAAATTTCTTGATAAAGTGCAATGAACAGCATTACACGAGTGCGCTTTTTTGTTGTTGCATGTTTGCTGTTGTTACAAATCTGTCCACGTATCTGTCACCATACATTCCAAGCAGTACTGGCCCTTCCACCCAGTGTCCTGCATGCCCACGTTATCCCCTCTGTCATCATACCAGCAAGGAGCATTAGTAAGGTAATGTTGCTTATAAACAGCTAACCCAGCTGACCGCAAAGGGCTATATCAGGGCTGAAGAAGTATTGACAACCAAGCCAGCTCAATGACACTATATCTTTAGATAGGGTGACATTCTAGCTTCAGTGCCAAGCCATGGGAAAGCGTAACTGCCATCAAATTCTTTTGTATCATTATGGTCCTTCCATTCTCAGTCGTCACCCCCCCCCCCCCCCCCCCCCCCTTCTCTTTTTGCATCATTACACTCCATCTGTTCTGCCTATCTGTCTGTCTCTCTCTCTCTAGCTCTCAGTTACTCAAATGTTGAAGCTATATGTATTATAGATGTAAATATTTCATGGAGATATGTATTATAGATGTAAATATTTCATGGAGATGTTTTAGTCCTTCCATATAGGTTTTAATTCCCACAGCACCGAAAGGACAAAAGCATCTTCATGAAGCACAAATTAAGGGTCCTGCATGCACTGGTATATTCCATCTTCCTGGGTGCATACGATACATGAACCCCCACAGCAAATCTGGAAAGAAGAATCCAAACTGAGAAAATGAGATGTTATCACAAGGTACTAAACATCAGGTACACTGGTCACATCAAACATTGACAAGTGCATCAAACCATTACGCTACACAAAGGACCATAATAAGAGCCACTGGCATCACTCAAGAACAGGCAACTATGGTATGGCTATGTAACAAGATCCAATGGCCTTGCTAATAGCAGCCCTCCAGGTAACTGTTGAAGGAGGAGACATAGGGGAAGACAAAAGGAATGATGGACTGACAACATTGCAGAATGGATCTGGGAAACATTCACAGAGACCCAGGCTTTGGCACTCAAGAGACAGAGCTGAAGGAACCTGATGGACTTTTCTTCAGTGTGATGTCCATATGACTCCCCACAGGGTTATAGGAGAAGAAGACCTAAATGTGTATGTATACATGTGTGTGTGTAAACCAGTGCTCATTCTTTATGAACATATTTCAAAGCTCATGTACATTCTCTGTGTATCAGTCAATGCATTTTTGTGTTGCAAATAATGTTTATTGTTCAAACTCTCTGTGACCACAAAAAAAGACTATCACTAAAGTGACCACAAAAAGATAACGTCAAAAGTAAAAAATTTTTTAAATCATACATAGTTTGCTCAAGCCTTTGGTAATAAAGTAATTCTGCAGTTCTGAACCTTTGGCAATAAAGTAATTCAGCAGTTGTGACATGGCATACATTTTCTTTTTAAGCAACAAACAAACAAAAGCACAGCATATGTCTGGTTTCATTAGAATACTACACAAGCAAAAGACCAGCAGTTCACCACAAAATTTGTAAATCAGCAGACAGACCATTTTCATTAACTGAAAAATTTAGCATCAACATTCAAAGTTAAACATTTTCATACCTATACAGTATCACTCTGCAGTTTGCATGAATACATCAATAACATACCTTTTTCATACACACTTGGTATCGGTCAGCAAGCAGTTTGTATTTACACTTCCAAAACTCTGGAAGTCGTTCAGTCTTTGAATTGTTTACCAACTACTACGAAATTTATATAAAATCTGCTTTACATCAGCATCATTTGGCGTATGTGAAAATAAAATCACAGCTATCAAATACAAATTTTAAAAAAAAGAAGAAGAAAAAAAAGACTTGTATTGAACCACAGTCAATAGATAGATTCTGACTTTTGAATCCTACCCATTTTGTTCCCATTTCTGGGATAGAAAATTGCACATTTCTTATCCATCCACGTTTCCCTACAAGTCACTTTCTGCAACTGGCTGTCTGAAAAAAACAAGCTACAGGTGCTGAAAGGTCTAATGTGGCTTCAACCTGGCAGTTCTGTAAATGCAGGAATTGTGTCCTCAGAAACGCTAACGTACTACATTCACATTTAGTCTTTTTTTCTGTTTTTCCCTCTAACCATTTGATTTCCATGTAAAAGTAGAGTTTAACAAAAAAAAAAAGAAAGAAAGAAAGAAAAAGAAGACACAAGCAGGTTTTTTTTTTGTTACATGTGAATTCCTCTTTGTTTGGTTGATTGTTGGATTTTTCTTTTTGTTTGTTTGTTTATTGTTGCAATGTACAAGCTCTTGGCTCCCTGACAACACCTTCCTCAGAAAAGCATTAAAATGTTAACATTACAGGTGCAAAATAATGATTACTATGATGAGTTTATAGTTTTACATTGAAATCAAACGGTAACTTCAGAAAAAGAAAAAGATTTAATATGTTAAAGAGATATCTTTCAAAGAGAGTGTTCAACATCTTAGTTGTTGTAGCCACAGTAATAGCCAGTCATGTTGAATATGTTAGTGTAGCAGTAGACAATTCAGTAATTTCCATACCTGTAAATTAAGATATACATCCTGTTCCTTTAGATTTCTGTTATACTTTTTGAAACGACTCCCAAAACCGGACTAACAGCTACAGAGGAAAAAAAAGAAAAGAAAGTGCAACAAATTGTACAAAGAATTGTCCTCCTGCAGCTGTTACAAGTAGGGTCTTCATTTCAGTTTGTTCATGATCTTGTCTCGATTCACTCTATCAACAAGACAAGATCAAAACAACATGTTCATGATCTTGTCTCGATCCACTCGTATCAACAAGACAAGATCAAAACAAACAAACCAGATATTCCAACAAGGGGTGAAGACACAATATTATCATTAGCTATATCCAGTATTTGTTAGTTGGTTTTTTGTTTGTTTGTTTTGTTTGTTTTTTTTTGCATATACAGTTGTTATATTTACAAAACTTCAATTCTTGTGGGAAATGATAAAAATGAAGAAACAGGAGGGTGATTGTTGACAGACTACCTCAGAAACAAAACCGGTCTATATTTAAGCATACCACAGCAGTGTACCTTTGTTCACATAAGAGTCAGGCCAATTACTGCTTTACTTTTGTAAGCTCGCTGATGTTTTAATTCTCTGTATGTCCTTCCAAATTGAGTATTTTGAGTCCTCGAAAAACTGCGGTACGCAGAGCAAAATTCAATAGTGGAAGGATGTCATTGAAAAAAGATTCTGTTGTACAAGTGGACATCATATTTGATTAAAATAATTTGGCACTTCATGTACAATTAAACTGCCTATTATTCAAAAAGATGAAGAAAAAATTATTACTATGCAAAAGGGAATGTAAACAATGATGCTGTTGTGTAAATATTTAGATTTGATTTCAACCAGTTTATATTGCTGGTACGTACAGTCTAGACAAACATTTTTCAGACCTCTGGTACACAATAATTCATGAAAGTCATCTTTCAGAGGGAGAGCTGACTCTGGCTCCATCAGAAAGGGGCTTAGTAGTGGTGTCCTGCATTTGTTGGGCAAGAACAGGTGCCACTGAACACTACCAAAGAGGATCTAGTTGCAAAGTAAGGCAACTGCAAGCGGAAAGCTAAACAAATTTGAAAAATTATTGAAAAAGCTCCACCCAAAAAAAAACATTGACAAACAAGTAACAAGACAAAACATGAAGCGCTTTGACGTTTTAAGTCGTCTTCAGGCAAGATACACAACACTCTGACAATGAAAACAGTTCAACGCCCATCTTGCACTAAATTGGATGAAGATAAGTGATTGCTCGTTCATTTTTGTTGTCCTGTGTTTTGATCTTGCCTGAAGAAGACCTAAGAGGTCGAAACCTGTAGTGTTTTGTCTTGTGATTTGTTTGTCAACATTTTCTGAGGCACAGCTTTATCAATAATTTTCAAACTACCAAAGAGATTCAGTAGCAGCGCAGTGTTTTTTGGTGAGTTGCCTCATGATGACTCAGCATCAACTGCTCTCTATGGATGCTGGCTCCAGGGCTGTGGACATGGGGCCAAATACATGGCATGGAAAATGAGGCAGAAAAAAAAAAAGCATGAAGGAAGCAATGCTGCACTGGTTCATAAATGCATACAACTTTGTGAGCCTGACTGATAGGAATAAGTCTTAAATATATCAAAAAGCGAGTAGCCCATTTGTTTCTATCACAGTAGACATCGTCCATTGCATTTACATTTAAAATATGTTGCAAGTCCAGTGCTTTTTATGCACACATGACATATAGACTACACTGTACCTTTAATTCAGTTGAACTACATAACTATTATATAAAAATGATAATTCAGTTGAACTACATAACTATTATATAAAAATGAATTCATCTTGACAAAACAGCATTGCACAGTATCTGAAAATGTAATAATGTTTCTACCAAATTCAATTAAAAATAAGCACAGTTCACCAGTTTTAATTATCACAGAACTGACTGAGACATCAGTAGGAAACATGGACAAAGAACGAGTCCAGCAACATATCGGTGTATCAGGGATGATTACTGTTCTTTGCTCTTTTACACATCTTCTTAAACAGGCAAAAATATTTAAAATGCTGTATGTACATTAAATCCAGAACAATAACAACAGGTGATAAAAATGATTGGGGGGGGGGGGGGGGGGGGGATGATGGAATAAACATTTTGTCTGAATTTTCCCATGAAAATCCTATATTAACATACAAAATGTGCATCTGCTGGCTCCAGCTGTCAATAATTTGACTAAAACATGTGAGTGAATGTGTATGCATGTGCATGTTTGTACATCTGTGCATATTTGTGTGAGAGAGAGAGAGAGAGAGAGAGAGAGAGAGAGAAAAGCTGAGATGTGAAAAGTACTGAATGTTCATGGGGCTGAAAAGAGATGCAATGTGTTTTAAATGATGAGGAAGAGTGAGGATAACACCATCTAAATGTTCTTCAGCAGAGACAATGATCAACCACATTGAGAAAATCACAGCTTCTTTGCTCGAATGACTTAGGAAGCTTCCATCAGCAGTGTGTAAAAAGATATGTACATGCTATCAAAAAGAAACATGTCAAACTGACAAGAATGGTTGCACATGTTAATGCGATGCTAGATCACCAAAATTCGTGCCATACCCCCCACCCGGGAGAAATGGGAAAGAATCTGGTTTGGACATTTGTTTCAAAGTTGTCAGTAACTCCGGCAGAGGATAGACTTGAGGGTTCCACTCTGTGTAGGCTGTGGCAGTTGTTGATTTAGAACTACTACTGGCACTGGAAGCCTTGCCCAAACTTCCTCGCTGGCGATGGATGAAGTAATCCTTGGACTGATCAGCCGGAAATTGGATGCTCATCTTCACCATCTGGGAGTTGATGTCATTGCAGAGATGCAATGGCACCTCGCTGGGGGGGTTTCTCATCCAGGGTGTACTTGTGCTTTTTGTGAACATCTGCGATATGCCTTGGTTTGAATAAAACAGGGCGCTCATGCAAGGTTGGATCAGCTGAGAGAACTCTGTCAATCACTTCTTTGGAAGTTTGGGTTTTCGCAGGCTTTTCTTTTTCAGGTTCTCTGGTTCCTCCTCAGATTGTTGCTCCCTGACATGCTTCCCATCGAAAAACATCTTTCCTCCAGTTCTAGACATCATTGTGTATTCATCACGAGGATACTCATCCTGCAGGATTGGGACATAATCTTTCTTTGCGATAAAAGGGTGACGGATTCCATTTGTTGGGGTTAACGTATGTGACACGTTTCACCTCAGGTTTCTTCTCCTGTGTCCCTGACAGTTGATCAAAGTCGTTAAGACCAAAATCTGCTTCAGACATGATGGTAGCAATCGTATCTTTTCTTTGCTGCTTGTCTTAGAGGAAGCGGAGGATTTCTTTCCAATGGACACTGACATTGTCAGAGCACCTCTCTCTGCTGTCACATCCTGTGAGCCAGCGTGGGAAGCCACACTATTAGGCTCATCAAAGGTTCACGTATTTTGACATTGCCCTTCTTTCCTTTCTGAGGCTGAGGGACTGATCCTGGTCCAGTGCTCTTGGGTTCTAAGCCTCGCGAGGAAAGCCACTGCTCGTAGGCTGCCTGGCCATAGAACTGTGCATCCAGCTTGGCCCTCCTCCTCCTCCTCCAGGTCCTTCAGCACTTGCTGCATCTTCACCTTCTTCAACTGGTGCATCTCCTTGGCCACGTTGTTCTTGTCCTGGTGCCACATCTCTGCTGCCGATCCTGTGGAAGTAAAGGCCAAGTCATGTAAAAGGAACAGGTACCAAGGTCAGGATTTTGTTGACTGAACCTTTTCTTTTCAACAAGGTGTTGGTGGCATGGTATGGAGGGAAAAAGTGCATGCTTTCGTCTGAATATTCTATATTATATACTTAATTCAGCGAGAAAACAGTACCCTGTCTCTGCCTGTCACTATGTCTGTCTGTCTGTCTATCTGTCTCTCTCTCTCTCTCTCTCTCTCTTTCTCTCTCTCTCTCTCTCTCTCTCTCACACACACACACACACACACACACACACACACAACACACACACACACAAAAAACAAATGGGCACACAACACTTATCTCTTTTACCTTATACACACACACACACACACACACACACACACACACACACACACACACATGCACGTACGCACACACATACGCATGCACGCACACACATGCACACATACTCACAAACCCAGACTCTCTCCTTCTCTCTCACAAACACACACACAGAGGTGTACACAACCAGATTTCTGCTCCTGTCAGAATAAGATCCAAGACATCACCCACTCATCATGCTGCCAACCTTGCACATTTACGGTGAGCCCATAGTTTGGCCAGGTCAAGGGGCGTGTTCCCCACGACAGTCTCGTCCATCAATCTTAGC
This sequence comes from Conus betulinus, assembly GCA_016801955.1. Lineage (NCBI taxonomy): Eukaryota > Metazoa > Mollusca > Gastropoda > Neogastropoda > Conidae > Conus > Conus betulinus. The sequence goes on along the minus strand of JADBJO010001371.1, from coordinate 301,436 downwards.
GCCCACCTCAATGAGCAGCTTCAGGCACTGTACATGGCCCTCGCTCGCTCGCTGCCTGGTGTACAGGGGTGATGCCATCATCGTTCTCTCTGCACACGACAATGTTTGTTACTGTTGTTGTTATCTGTTAGTTTGGTATATCTCAATTCATGTACCACTTCAATGGCATTTCCCCTACGCTGCTCATTCTGAATACATACATACTCTAGCACAGGCCCGGCACCAGCAACTCACTGGGAGCAGTCAATGTCAAGTCATCATGAGGCAGCTCACCAAAAATCATCCCTGCCAAATCACTTTTAAGGTGTTCTGTGGTGCCTGCTCTGATCCAGCAAATGCAGGACACCATAACTAAATCCCCTACTGATAACAATAAGAGAGTGTCTCCAGCCAGACAGTGCCCACCACGACTGTCCTACAACAGTCGCAATCAACTTGCTGATACTGGTAACCTTGACACAAACTCACCAAGGGTACAGACTCTGAGAGAAAATCGAAACTGAGTTGACTATGACAGCATGGAATGAAGGCCAACGTAACTTGAGACTTTTCATTTTTATGTTGATCGATGAAGAAGAGGATGAGAAGATGATCCTATGGAAGTCTATTCCAGTCTAAGACTACATGCTGTGGCTGTACTCTGCTTTCTTACATATCATATCCCAGCACCAAGCAGATCCAAGAGATACACTGCAGTGTTGATCTGAAAGAGTTGAGCAACACTCTCAGAGACACATCCATCAAGTTGATGAAACTCGACTGCATGTCCAAGTCTTTCCAGCTGAGCCCATAGCAAAACTCAACTCTGGGTAGGAGCTGCTGGGGCAGAAAAGTCCGACAAAGGAATGGCACTGATAGAAATGTACCCATGACCTCTCAGCTAGGAATATGCTACACTAAAAACTGTACCACAGTGGCTGGCCCACAAGACAACTTTAGTTAAAGCTGCCTAACCCTCCTCATTTAGTTCTTAGAAATTTATCTAAAACTCATCCATTAAATCCCAAATTTTGTTATATAATTTTGAATATCCTCCTTGGAATCCACAGTTAGTGGTTTACTCCTGAATTTCATTCATAGAATTCAAATTGGGTGAAAGTAATCCTAAAATTCATCCTCAAAATCTCAATTTGGTGTGAAACAATAAAGAATTTACACATTTTCTTAGGAATAACAAAAAGCGTTGGGGACAGAATGTTGATTTTCCTTTGTTTTCAAAGGATGAAGTCAAACATTTTTGCACAGAATCAAAATGATGATGCTGTGTACATGCAAAGAAGTATGTGCATGAAGCAATTATTATGTTTTCTGAGTGAATGTCTATTTATTAGCTTATGCAATTAGGCTTAAAAATGCCATATAGGCAAACATCTCCCTGATTTAAGTGCTATCAAATTTCCCCCAGATTTAAATGCTGAATAATCAATTTTCCCCCG
>JADBJO010001371.1:285000-292500 GCA_016801955.1 Conus betulinus | reverse complement strand
TGTGACGATGGATATGAGTAGTAGGTGGGTCCTCTAGGGGAAGGACTTGGAATAATTTCTCTATGAGAATTATCTTGCATTTCACCCTACACCCCCTCTCTTACTAGTGGTGGAAGGAGCAACTTTCCGGTACTAGTCATCAAAGAAATTTTTATTTGTTCCAGGTATTGGTAAAATACGGAAGACTGGCTCTGAGATAATTTTTCTTAGGCCTGTACTCTCAATTAAAAGTACTTATAGCTCTCCGAGATACAGAATTGAAGAGAGAAGTTCAAACATTCAACATTCGATTGAACAACAGGGAACTGACACAAGTTAAGTGCACTTTCACACATCAACTTTTATTACTTACACATAGATAAGAAATGGCATGTCACTTCCGTAGCCTGAGTTTCAGTTCTCATTGGACTACCACAATGAGGGGCCCTTCCTCACTCCTACTTTACTCGCTTGCACTCTGTGCAGCAAGCTTAAGTTGGCATACAGGGGTTCTGTCTACGTTACACTGAATGTATGGTTATTATACATCCATTCTGCTTGCTAGCACCCAGTGCTGTAGCCAGAATGGTACTCATAGACAGGTTCTCACTGTTTCATCATAAAGTGAGGGTAAGGGTCTGATGGGTTTGAGTCCAGGTGGTAAGCAAACTTAGCTTTGCTTCGGAGAAGACAGTTGTTCTCCTGTGGCTGGTGACTGCCCACTGGTGTAGATTTGTTGTCTGGTGTCGCCCTGGTTTTTCTGGCGAAGTCCCAGCTCCTGGTTCACTGTGATGTGCAGCGTGACCAGGATCCCAGTTCTGCGATAAAGAGAACTTGATCTGTAGATGAGAATCTGGTGGCTGGTCTGTCGAGTGCACACATTTACCCTTTTCCTCTGTCTTTCAGTAGGGTTGTGAGACTCAGCCAGCAAAGTTTTCTCTATGGTAGAGTTTCTGCTATAACTATTAACCTCCACTTTTGTTTCATGGCTAAGTTAAGCTTACAAAAGGGTAGGAGACAGTAATACAATGTTACAGTTTTAGTTATACACTCTTCCTTGTTTCATATGAATCAAATCCCACTGACTTTGGCTATGCTTAGTCCAAGTACACATGAGGTGTAGACTTAAAGTCATACACTACAAATCATCCCAATAATCACCAGTATTTATAAATCAGAGTAGCAGTTTTTACCTAGCACAGCATACTGTTTTCCTGATCAAAATTAATCATTGAATTATTATCTTAACAGACAGGGTTGCATACTGACAAAAGTCAGGGTGAACACAAAGAGCAGTGGTCAGATTGTTAACAAAGAATCAAAACCACTGGGAGAGAGCTTTTGCCATATGATGGCAAGCAAACTACTACACAAAATAATCATTCATCAGTTTGATAAATGTTGCTAAGCATTTGTACAAAGTTACAATGCTAACACACACAGCATACATAAAATCAATACATAGATTCAAAAATGTGTAAAACAGAGTTCCAACTCACTTTTCTTGGGAATGAACAGTGAATGACTTGAGATCAAAGAGTTACCAAGAGTTTACTAGGCCTTCTCTGTCCCTTTGTCTCTCCTCTGCTCTTGTCTACAGGCAGTCCTGAGGGGTCAGTGAAGTTGCGCCTGTGTGTGTCTGCTATATGAATTTCTCGCTTGCCGAATGAAATTTTGACAACATGTCATTCACCTATCAGGGGTGAGAGAGGGAGGGATTTAGTCTAGTCACCAATCGCCTCGGGAATTGTTTGAACCTAATCAGCACGGGATAATTTATGCATCCGTATATGTGGCCGTGAGCGCCAGTTAATTTATGCGTCCGCCTAGGTGTTCGCGAGCACATGTAGGTGGTGTCTGCGAGCATGGGAATCGTGGGGTGATTGCCTTTGTGTCAATTAAGGCCGCACATGGCTCAGGTGGAGGGGGGGGGGGGGGGGGGTGGTGGTGGTGGTGGTGAAGGGTGGTGGCAGTGAAGAGAGCGGCAACATACCTTTGGTTCGCGGGATAGAGAGGGGGGTGGGGGTGGAGGGTGAGACGGGCTATTGTTAGAACGCGCACATCCCACGCTGCGTAGTATCGCACAGCATGGAGAGGGAGGGTTGAGAGAGGGGAAGGGAGGTAGGCCGATAAGAACGAAAGGCGGCACGCATTTCCCATGACGCAATTTTTTCCTGTGTCATAGATCGTGTCAGTCGGGCCTTTCGCACGTTCTAAGCAAAAGAAAGAGGGGGGGGGGGGGGGGGGGGGGGGGTTTGAGAGGGGAGAGTGGGCTTAGATTTGAAATGTATTCTTTGGTTTGGTGTTTTAGTGGGACCTATCGGATGGTTTTGTCAAACGTCACGTCACACCTGGGAAGAATTTATGCATTACTTAATAGGTACTGAGGATGAGGTGTATCAGTCTTAAAGAGAAAATAATTGAAATGGGGTATGGAATAGGACATTTTGTTTGTCCAAGATTTGCCCAATCCTTCCTGTCTCCCAGTTGTAATTTTAGGTGTCTTATGTTGGTTGATTGTTTTGAGTCCTTCCCCTTCCCTCTCTAACTCCCCGTTCCTCAATCATTTAAATATATTAATTAATTTACCTCTCCTTACCTCTGCCCCCCTCTGCAATCTCAACCCCACCTCTCTTTCTTGTGCCTGTTATTTTCCTCCAATCCTGTTCCAGTCCGCATGTGTGTGTGTGTGTGTGTGTGTGTGTGTGTGTGTGTGTGTGTGTGTGTGTGTGTGTGTGTGTGTGTGTGTGTGTGTGTGTGTGTGTGTGTGTGTGTGTGTGTGTGTGTGTGCGTGCGTGCATACGTGCATGCGTGCGAGCGTGCATGCATGCGTGCGCGTATGTGCGTGCGTGTGTGCGTGCATGCATGTTTTGTATGTGAATTTTCAGGCTATTGACCTAAATAAAGGTAGAGATGCTATAACAAGTCCAGTCCTTCCAGTTAGCCATTAAAGACTTCTTTGATTTGTTTCTGAATGTCCGTCCTTCACCGTGGCCCTCTTGAGTGGATTTGGACAGGGAGTCCCTGTAAAACACAGGTGTTTCCTGATATGCTAAACAGGCAGGCTTAGTTCATCTCACAACTGGGAGGAGGAAATTTTACCTGCCACCATGTGTAGTGACCTTGCCATGACATAGTCATTTGACTTACGTTTTATGTGTGGGGTGCCATTTATTCTGATTATATCTCACAAATATCACAGTGTATTGTAATAATGTCACCAGACTATGCATGCTGAACTTGTTTGATTTCATTTCATTCTGTATTAGAATATAGATCATATAACTGCTGTATTGCAATGATGCAGACATTGAGATCCTACTAAATTCCTGCGACCGTTATTCACCATTGGGACCAAATAAATGTATAGTGTCAAATTCCAGATGTTACAAAATGCTCTGTTATATTCATCAAATGATTTTTTTTTAAAAACATTGCACATAATGTGGACTTTTTGTGACAATGTAGAATCTGCATATGAAAATTTGGATGTATTACAGAGAATCACATAACTCCATGGTATGATATGATGTACCTGTGGTGGCAGACTGTACATGCAGATGCTGAAGAAGAGGAAGAAGCCAGGAAGCAGTCAGAGGAGAGCGAGGCCCCACCAGAAGAAGCCAAGCCTGCCCCACCCTCTTTGTCACCCAAGGAGAAGAAAGGGGGAAAATCTTCTGCCAAGTAATACTTTTTTGATGTTTTGTACTGTGTTGGTAGGTGGCTCACTGCGTCAGTCAGTCTTATCCAAGGCAAAGCAGTTTGGAACATTCTATCATGTATCTAAGTTGAGACTTTTTAAAATTTCTGCAGCATCACTGTGTGATTGAATGTAGGAAAAAAGCAAGGCAAATGACATTAAAACTTTATTAATCCAGATGCTTATAAAGTGAAATTTTTATTGTTGTTCTTTCCCATGGTTCAAAGTGAAATATTTGTGCACATGCACTACCCATACACACCACATTCATTCACTGCACAGCCAAATAAAAAGGAGTGTTCTGGAGACTGATATAGAGAAGGTTTAGAGTTTTAGAAACCAACAAATGAACAGCTGCAAACTACCATGCTTACACCCCTCATGAGCCCACTTGATACCCACCCTCTATTCTAAATCATGTAAATACAAGTGTACATACTCACTTAAAATGACATGTGATCAATGCACATGCATCCCCCCTATCCGCTCCCCCCCTCCCCCCAACCACACACATGCATGCATACACACATACAGCACATGTACACACACACACACACACACACACACACACACACACACACACACACATGCATACACACAGGCAAACACACACATCTATACATGCATACACACATGTGTGCGCACACCACACACACACACACACACACACACACACACACACACACACACACACACACACACACACACACACACACACACACACACACACACACACACACACACGTACATACACACACTATACAGATGAATCAGCCTCTCATTCATGATTCCACCTGACAGAGGCAAAGGAGGAGGAAAAGCCAGCAGCGCCCAGGTGATACCGGAAGAGCCCAGGAACAGTTTGTCCAGGGTGCTGAGCTGGTGAGCGCTGTCAGCCAGGCAGTGTGTGTGGCCGGCGCCCATGCCTTGGGACTCCCAACCTACCAGCACATCGCCAACATGTTTAACAGCGAGGTATGGGGAACTGTATGGAAAGGAGATTGAGGTGACCTTGCACACAGAGCAGTGTTGATTAGGGTATTAATGTTTTTGGCCCTGTCTGTCCATATACTGACTAGAAAACAGGTGGAATTTTGCAGGGTTGTTTGCAAGGTATCTATTTTGTGGGATGTAAATTTTGAAGATTCTGTTCACAGTGGTTCTGAGACTAAGTTTCGTCGTCAGCTGGGGGCCTAGTAGTTGCACCACTGAATGCCACCAAAATGACAGCAGCAATGCTGTGTCTTACCTAGTGAGGTGCCCCATGATGACTTGATATTGATCAGCTCCCTGTAGACTGGGGCACAGGGGTTGCAAAAGGATAAACCTGGGTGTGATTGTGAATGGGGAATTGGAATGAAAGGTGTGAAAATATCACATGGAAGGAGAGTCAGAGGGGATGATGAGGGCAAGAGGGGGATCAAGTATGGTTGAAGGGAGTCTACAGAAGATGAGATAGACAACAACAACAACAACAAAATTAAAGTTTGCAGTGCAAAACTGAATGGATGCCAAAAAGGTGAAAAGTGTAACATTTTACTATTATCTTCATTGGATGCAAAAAGGGGAAAAGTGTAACATTTTACTATTATCTTCATTGGATGCAAAAGGGGGAAAAGTGTAACATTTTACAATCATCTTCATTGTTGCAAGAGATTTCATTTGTGTGCTCAGTCTGCCTGTTTCCCGCTCATATACTGCATTATTATCATAATGTTTGTTTTTTTTACAGGAGGGATTGTAATTCTTTTCATAATATCACTTAGTGACAACATAAGCAGTGCTGTCTTATAGGCAGCATTTTAGGAAATTTGCTATTGTATTTGAGGCCATTTTATCATTGCTACTGCTGCTATTACTGTTCTTGCTGTTGCTATTGTTGCTGTTTCCCTTATTCTGTTATTGTCTGCTTAAGGCAAGTTGGTGACTTGAATAGTGCTGAGTGTGCAGAATTCAATTAAAGTTGTGATGATAACATAATGTCATCCATGTGATGTGTATTAATATTGAGGTGTGTAATTATGAAGAAATGTGTATAAATATTGAGGCACGTCTGTGTCTGGCTGGAAAGGTGTTGTTCCTGTTTTAATTGTTCTCGAGAAGATATTATGAGTGATGTGTGTTTGTATGTGTATTCTCTCTCTCTCTTTCTCTGTGTGTGTGTGTGTGTGCGCGCACATGTGCACGCACGTGCATGCTTACATGCTCACATAGGTGAATACTAAATGTTTTGCAAGTGTGATGTTAGAGGTGGTGGACAGAAAGAATTGAGAGAGAGCGAGAATAGGGGGGCGAGGGAGAGAGAGAGAGAGAGAGAGAGAGAGAGAGAGAGAGAGAGAGAGAGAGAGAGAGAGAGAGAGAGAGAAAAAAGAGGGGTCTTATCAAAGGTGGGAGGTCATATTTTCAATCTGATCAAATTAAAATGGTGCTACTGTTATCTTATTTAAAAATAGCATTCATTACTTCTTCCGCAGTAAACAAACTCTCATTCACATCGCTGTGTTTGTTTGTCTGTGTCAACCCAAGGTTATGCATACATTAATGAACTGATTCTCATTAATTTTGTCAGAAAGATGGAAAGTGGCTAAGGGAAGAACCTATTCAAAGATTGGCAGGAATCCAGGTCAATGAATGGATCCAGGTTTTTCTTTCAAGAGGAGTGGTTATCCCAGGCGGAGATTTGTGGTCTCCTTGGCACTGTATCTGCTTACACCTGAACTGAACTCCAAAAATCTGACCTGAAACTGACAGATATAAGTGAAGGCCAAGATCAACTGTTATTCTCGGAAAGTTTTAATCTGTGAGTAGTCTGGAGATCTGATCTTTACTTGTATTGTGTGCAGTACTGTTTGACTTCATGGTGTCTATATATGCATTATCTACATCAGGCCAGCCAGCTGAGGATGCCGTTACCCATGGTGACCATCATGCAGAGTGGCAAGGCGGCAGCAGGAAAGCAGAACTGTATCAAGGAGTTCATGATCATTCCCAGCCCTGGGCTCTCCTTCACACAGGTCAGTTCACGATCATCTCCATGTATGTTCTGGAATGCCTTCCTCATGGGTCACTCCATATCATCATGAGAGTGGGGCTCTCATGTTATCAGGTTTATCTATGCTGACCTGTTCACCCATACAATTTGCTGTATTTTGTACACATGTTTGGAAAAAAAATGTGATTAATACAACGAACCGGAAAAATACATTAAAAAAAAAAATCTCGAGATGACAATCTTGAGTGGTAGTTGCACTTGTGGTGTATGTATAACTATTGTTTGAGTGGTACAAGCAAAGAGTGGCAACTCACACACAAAATCGTGCGCGAGGACTTGCAATAATGTAGTAATGTAGTATTCCACAGCTGTGATACAAACAATACATGTTTGCCGCAGCGTGGTTTAAACTTTCTCATGAGTACTCCTTTTTGCAGAAAAAATACTCTTATTTTGAATTTGGAATACTCTAACTCAAATTTTGGGGTAAACAGGTCTGTTCATGCCAGTCCCTAGTGTAAGGCTTTCCTAAACCCAGGTTAGTACATGAGTGCCATCCCGAGTCCTGACATGTCTTCCTGATCATGTCACTGTATGTCTATGGTCATTTGAGATGTGATGCCAGCAGTGACAGTGGAAAGTGTTTCCTCGACCCCTTGAGTGTCTTAGGAAGAATATTTCCGTGTATGTAAAGGGCTCCAAGACAGATAATCCTATCCTTATCATCATTATACATTGTTAAATTTTTTTGTTAGAAATACATCATGAACAGAACTGTTACATGCACGTGCGAATACTATGAATGGATAGTGTGTTCATATTCCTTCCA
>JADBJO010001371.1:272500-275000 GCA_016801955.1 Conus betulinus | reverse complement strand
TTCCAGCAAAAATAAGCGGGAAAATTGTATGTGTACAAACTTAAACAGTATAAAACTAAACAAATCAAAAAAAAATCATTAAGCTGGAAACATTTTACAGGTGATTTTGTGGTTAACTGATAATTTATATATGTTTTCAAGATCAGTGTGTGCTTCTTACCACAAAACTTTAGAAGCCATCTCTCTCTCTCTCTCTCTCTCTCTCTCTCTCTCTCTCTCTCTTTATACAAATTAGCTGTGTTTTTCATTGAATTTCTTTCGTTTGCTCTGATCATTCTGACATTGTGAAAGTAACAATATTTCTGCATTTTATGTATAACAAGTATGCATCCTCATAAGAATAAACATGCATACATACATAATGACATCACACACACACACACACACACACACACACACACACACACACACACACACACACACACACACACACACACACACACACACACACACACACACACGTGCATGTACACACACACACACACAAACACATATGCACGCATGCATGCATGCACACGCACACGCACATTTACATATTAATATTCTAAATAAATGACTTTGTCTCTGTCTGTCTGTCTGTCTCTCTCTCTTTCCTTCCGAAATTCAGTGATTTGAAAACTGTTTTCCATCTACACATTGAAGGCAGTTTAATCAGATGGTTCTTCTATGGTAACAACTGGTGCACTTTTGGAGAAGGTCCTGCGTCTCGGTACAGGCTTGCACCGCTCCTGTTTGAGAGCTGGTGTGTCTGCTTCGTCCCCCCCTCATCCTGTAGAATCTTTATTTCTGGAACGTCTGGCACCCTGTTCTGATCCTGCCTGCAGTCTAAAAGAAATGGAAGTATATGTGTGTGTAAGGGTATGCACACCAGCACAGGCCTTGTTGATAAACTGAGAAACACACACACACACACACACACACACACACACACACACACACACACACACACACACACACACACACATGCGCAGACCACCTGCCATGGTGCAGTGATTAGCTTCACAGACTCATAGGTGGAAGGTTGTGAGTTCGATTCCCACTGGAGGCATTCAATAGCAGGATTTTTTTTTTTTTTTTTGTTGCCCTCTGATCAGCTCCTATTCAGATCTGAGTGTGCCATGGGCTCCAGTGGAAGATGGGAGCCAGGACCAGGGTTCATTCACCAAATGCATGCATCTCTGAAAGTGTTCCACAGATGTCTTTACCTCTTGGGCGTGGCTGATGCCTGAATATATACGAAGGAAGCATAAAATAAGGTCTGTCATGTAGTCCTTTACTGGCATGGAACTCAACAGCATGATCATCCTTGTCCACATGCTCAATGACCATCCTAACAAAAAAAACAACAACAAAAGTGTCAGATTCTTTGCCCCCTCATGCCCTGCTCTTGTGGTAACTTCTGTTTTGATTTGTTATCACCGTTCATTGTGAGTTTGCATCAAATTTATCACAGTTTACAAGTTCACTGGAACAAGTGGTGGAAGCACATGGTATTCCCAACCATAAAGCCATGTCAGCTCATGCTGGGTTGGCGACTAAGCAGCCATTGTCAGTAAGGGTCTGTTAGCAGGTACTGTCTTGCACATGCTGGATCAGGAAAGGCACCTCAGCAGAAGTGAAGAGTTGGCTCGGGTGGGAAGTCTCAGGATGACCTGATGTTGAGTGTTTTCTATGGAGTGTTGCTGTTGGTGCTGCGACAGGATAACCCTGTGTAGAGCTCAGTGGAGGATGCTGGAGTGAGTGGCGTGAGAGTTATGCCATGGGGGAGTGGGAAGGGGGGACATAAATCACAGAAAGAAATCAATAACAAGGAGTGTGCGCACGCACGCGTGCGCGCACACACACACACACACACACACACACACACACACACACACACACACGCATGCACGTGCACGTACTCTCTCTCTCTCTCTCTCTCTCTCTCTCTCTCTCTCTCTCACACACACACACACACACACATACACATTTCACACTTAGATACACTCACGCTCACATACAAAGACAGAGAGAGAGAATGCAAATATTTTATTCAGTTTACTCTCTCTCTCTCTCTCTCTCTCTCTCTCTCTCTCTCTCTCTCTCTCTCACACACACACACACACACACACACACACACACACACACACACACACATTCACACTCAGATACACTCGCACTCACATACAATGAGAGAGAGAGAATGCAAATGTTTTATTCAGTTTAAGGCCACAGCCCCAAAGAGAGAGAGAGAAGAGAGAGAGAGAAGTACTGGGGGGAAAAATCTGCAAGTTATAGCCTCTTACCGTTACTCTCTGCCTCTTGCGGCTCATTGTTAGATGACTTCTGGCGTTTCCTGAAGGCTTTCGCCAGCTCAGAGTTCTCTTCTGCCGAAACAGCCTGGGGCGGTGAGCCAGCACTAACCGTCATTTTCTTCAAATTGCTCTGAAACACCATGCAACTGCCAGTTGTGCTCTTAGATTTACAACCAGAAATTAATCTCTGTTCTCTCCTCACCAGA
>JADBJO010001371.1:245000-262500 GCA_016801955.1 Conus betulinus | reverse complement strand
GTGGTGGTGGTGGTGTGTTTTCGGTCATTATAAGCTATGTTCAGTTTAACTCATTCTGTGGCTCAGTTTTATACTGTGTGTGTCAATACGCTCTCCAGAGTTCTAAAGCGTTTAGGTGAAGATTCTTCCGTGTGATGTGTGTAGCCATATGCTATGCATTATTTTCCTTCTCATGGAGTGTTCGCGTATTTATGGCTTTCTAATTCAGTGCAGGTCATGAATCCACGAAGACGCCAAATACGATGAAAGAGTGTCACCCAGAACAAACCGTCATCCGCTACGGAAGGCATTGCCTGAAACTGAAAAGCGGATATGTTTAGAGCTGTATGGAAAGCAGGAAAACATTAAGACGAGACGAGGAAAACGTAAGACAACTGCGCAAGCATAAAGGGCAACACAGTATACTGCATTTCAATAACATGTACCACTGAATGTATGTTTCTACATTCAAAAAGCTCTGCACTTTTCATCTTTGCATACAGCTCCTCTTACACATCTATTTAACACATCTATAATGACATGCATACGAATGGTAATTAACTATTCTGACTCTCTTTCAGACTGATGGTACTTAAACTATTCTCACTCTCTTTCAGCCTACGGCTGTCTTGTTCAGTCTCTTCAGAACTGTATCTCCGAAGTTAAACGACGGGTGTCCAGCAGCAGTCTAAAATCATGTGATGGCAAGACAGAAGTCCTGGCATTTCTTTCTCCGTCAGTGGATTCCTTCCCATCTGCCCTTCAAAGTACATACCACCATCTCCTTTGATCACGTTCGTTTGTTTTTGTTTGTTAATGAGTGAACGAGTGCATGAGTGAGTGAATTGCTTACCTGTTTACTTACATACTAACTATCTCTCGCTAGTTAGTCAGCCAGTTTGTCACTTACTTAGTCAGCCAGTCAGTTAGCTAGTTAGTCGGTTAGTTAAACGTCAGTCGGTCAGTCAGTCACTTAGTCAGTGAGTGAGTGAGTGAGTAAGTGATCGTGAGAGAGTGAGTAAGTAAGTGAGTGAGTGAGTTACATTCAGTTTTAACGTCCCCACCTACTACCTACTGTGATAAGGCAGACAGGAAAAACCATTCCAGGAGAGTAAGTGAAAGAGATCTCCTATCTTACACTACACCATACCACCAGAACGACAACACACCCAGAACCGACCAGCTTCCATCGGCCACCGGCATGATGCGATCTCGCAGCATTTGACAACGAACTGGGTGCATTAACCCAGTGAGCTATTCAAGAACCCACGTCAGATCACCTGCGTGACCTTTGTTTTTTCCTTTTTTTTTTTTTTTTTTTTTTTTTTTTTTTTTTTTTTAAATAACCGTCTCAGATCGGACAGGGACCGGTTCCCCTGCGAGGTGGCATGGCAGCGGACACCAAGGGAGAGGTGGCAGCTCTTCTTTGAGGGGCACTGATGATGTGAGAGGTCAGTATCAGGCGGCGCAGTGAACCTTCCAGCCGTATGGGTGACAGCGGGTCTAGCCTATGACGCTGGGGGACGACTCCTGAAGATGTGAGGCGATCGGTGATGGAACGCTGCCTGACTACGATTAGCGTGGCCTAGGAAACCATACTTTTGGCCGGGCATGGGAGCACCCCTCACGGGACTGGACTGAAAATTTGCCCTCTCGGCTGAAGTCTGCGTGGGCCACAGAATAGAAGGGACTCGTGCAACGCTTCAGCGACTTTCGTCCTGCTCCTTCTTTGAGCCAACCTCACGCGGCACAGGACCATCGCCACCCGAGCATGAAGAAGGCCGCCTGGTGGCTCTTAAGACAGGCCGTTTGAGAGGCATAGCGGCGAAGTAGACCGACACCCATTGTCGACCGACCAACACCTGAAAGTGAACGCAAGTTCAAAAGGAACCAAAGCTGAGACAGCGACAGACGACGGCCCCCCCACACGGAACCAGACCAACTATTGCCAACGACAACCACTGCCACAAAGCGTGCAGACTTCAGTCTGTGTGTACATCCTGTCCTTGAAGGCCTCCGCCCGATAGCATGTTAATCCCCTACCGACCGGAGAGGGAGGTGGTTAGAGATCACTGTCCACGTTCTTAGATCAAGACCTCTCAAGGAAAAAATGGTGAGAAGGGGAGGGGTGGGAGAGGGAAAAGTTGGAGAGTGGGGATGGGAGAAGAGGGTGGCACGCCGGCGTTATTTGGTCTTTGTGTCAGATGTATGCGTTTACTGTAAAGCGCTGCGAGGTGTTAGAAAGGACGATGTAAAGAAAAACAAAACAAAACGTTGTTATCATTGTTATCGTAAAAAGAAGATGAAAAAAAAAAGGTAGAAAGCCTGACTCACCGCTAGCCAATCTTTGCAGGGCATCTCTGTGCTGCTGCAGGGCTTGCTGCGTTTGCTTCAGCTCTGCTTTCAGGTTCTCGTTCTGAGGAGGAAAGAGTCATTGTCTCGCAGTGTGTGGTGGTGAGACCACGTAGATCGGCAGAGTCCACAGCCCGTCAGGCATGATCAATTTTGCCATTTGTCGTTTCAACAAGTGACAATACGTGAGATCGGTATTCCTGTCGGGGACTCTAATGTCCAGTACACGTGATCCTGCTCTCTCTCTCTCTCTCTCTCTCTCTCTCCCTCTCTCTCTCTCTCTCTCTCTCTCTCTCTCTCGTCTCTTAATGCTCTCTCTCTCTCTAGTTTGTTCTCTCTCTCTCTCTCTCTCTCTCTCTCTCTCTCTCTCTCTCTCTCTCTCTCTCTCTCTCTCTCTCTCTGTCAGTCTGTCTGTCTTGCCGCTACCACTCATACAATATAACTGACTGAACGCGTGCAGGGCACACGGACATGTGCGGGCTAATCTTTGCATGAACGGTTCTGAAGAACATGTGTAATTAATTGTAGGCTGATATGCGCAGCCGTTTCGACGTCAATGTGTTATGAAAATTTCCTTGTATGAGCACACACACACAAACAAACACGCACGCACGCACGCACGCACGCACGCACACACACACACACACACACACACACACACACACACACACACACACACACACACACACACACACACACACACACACGCCACGCGCGCTCTCACACTCTAACATGACTAATTTTATAGGTGTTGGTTCAGTTGTCGTGCCATAACCAACGAATAGCAAAATACAGCAATAAGCGCAATACACTGCAGATGAATTGAGACATACACACCATTCTGCGACAGTAACAACATATAACTTTTCTGTAAGATAACATCCCTGGGGAAAAAAATGGTAAGAAGAAAACGGCGCAGAGAGAGAGAGAGAGAGGGAGAGAGAGAGAGAGAGAGAGAGAGAGAGAGAGAGAGAGAGAGTCAAAATGTGCGTGTGTGTGTGTGTGTGTGTGTGTGTGTGTGTGTGTGTGTGTGTGTGTGTGTGTGTGTGAGAGAGAGAGAGAGAGGGGAGAGAGAGAGAGGCAACTTATTTTTACCTGATTAGAAAAAGTCGTCTTCTTCGCTTTTTCGGTCTCAAAATCTTCTCTCAGTTCATCCAGTTCTGCTAGTAACTCAGCGTTTTGCTCCTCTAGTTCTGTATAGATATCACAGTATATAAAACGAACTTCAGACAATAAAAAGATAAATAACGTAGTGGTAGTTGATATCAATCAAACGCACATGTTTGGGATGGGATACTTACCTCCTAAGGGCACATTAAGAACATGAGCACTTAAATCTGGAGAAGAAAGTAAAACAAACAAAACATATTCAGAACAGCTCAACCATCTAAAAAATCTTTACTGTGGACGAACTCTACCTTTCCTTTCGAAATAACTCACACAGTTGTTGTTATTGCTGTTAGTTTGTTTATTCGTTTGCATGTCTTACTTACCTAACACTCCATGTCTCTGAGATAATTTTTGCATATCTTTCTACATCTTCAGATCACAGAGTATGCAAGGAACTTTTTTGTTCAGGAGGCCTACGTAGTTTCAATCAATATCTTCCGCATTATACATGTGTTATTATCCATAAAGGGTACTTGCCAGTCTAAACGGATAAAACATAAGTCGAATTCATGGATAGGAATATTTAGAAAACGCTTCATGGCAACAATGTTTTTTGTTTGTTAACATTCCCCAAAAGAAGCACGCATCAAAAGAATTGAGCTTTTGCTGTAACTTAAGCATTTCCCTTTTCTCTCCACATAATTTATCCCAAGCACTTTTATTAATCATTTCTAAATATTTGTAAACATAAACAACTTCTACTGCTGTGGTGTAATACAGCAATCTCTCTCGCCCAGACAGGTGACCACGTCAGGGGAAACTATCATGATTGTTAAAAGTCAAATCTACTTGGTCATTATTCCTTCAATTCATTTAGCCGATTTTGTAGACAAAAGGTTATGCTGGACGACGGAATGACGTCATCCGCAAAATGCAATCCAAAAACCTCCATAGTTCCTGATATAAATTGTATTCTGTGCTTTCCATTTTGGATAGTTTCCGCTATTAACTCGTTTATGAAAAAAAAGGAGAACACCAGCAGGCTCAAAAAAACACCCTGTTTTATCACGTGCGCGATAAGAATGTTCTGTAAATGTACTTTTACTTCCAGTATATGCAAAAGCAAGTCATAAACACTTCACACAGCGCCATACAGCATGCCATTCACACCATTTCTACATAAAAGGCGTCGTAAAACGTAACGATTCACAGACTCGAACGCCTTCGTAAAATTCACAAAGCCATTATGGTCGCAAAGCCAATATAAAGGTTGGTATTACACAGTATTTTCCTACCAGTGTGTACAGAGCGAGAGTGTAGTCTACATAATTATCAGTAGTCTGATCTGAAACCAGCTTGCCCTTGAATCATCTTTTTCCCCTCAGACAGATTGACAGACAGAAAGCCGACAGAGAGAGAGATGATGATGATGATGATGATGATGATGATGATGATGATGATGATGGTGATGATGATGATGATGATGATGATTTTATTCCATGGGTAACAGAGAGAGAGAGAGAGAGAGAGAGACAGACAGACAGACAGACACAGACAGACAGACAGTAATGAGGGAGCAAAGAGTGTCTGCTCACCAGCCATCTTCTCGCTGAGGCTGCCATACTCCTCCTGCTGCAGATCCGCTGCTATCTCCCCACCGGCCCTGGAATGACCCTCGCCGTCTTCCTCACACCGACATCATCGTCATCATCATTTACCTCCACCCTCACCTCACTGCTATGGGGAGGAGGCGAACTCCTAGTCTTCTCCTCCAGCTTCGGTGTCTTCTAACAACAAGTATGCGGAGTACATAAGCCTACGTCGCTTTCGAGGTCACACTGAAAACGATGTGTTTTTTGTGCAGGATGAAATAATACCAAACAAACAATCAAAACAAATTTTAAATGTAATTAATGGCGAACCGCCAAGAAAATATGGACAAACGAATCACAAAACGAAACACGACGCATTTCGACCTCTTTGGTCTTCTTCAGGCAAGATACAAAACACTCAGGACAACGAAAATCACTTATCTTCATTCACTTCAGCGCAAGGTGGGCGTTGAATTCTTCTCTCTCTCTCTCTCTCTCTCTCCTCCTCCCTCTCTCTCTCTCTCTCTCTCTCTCTCTCTCTCTCTCTCTCTCTCCATTTTTTTGTTGCCTCATCGAGGGCAAGATGTAAAAAAGCCTGTATTGTGCTTTATTCTTTATCCCTCATTAAAAAAGATTCGTTCGTTCGTTCGTTCTCTCTCTCTCTCTCTCTCTCTCTCTCCTCTCTCTCTCTCTCTCTCTCTCTCTCTCTCTCTCTCTCGTCTCGTTTTTTTCTTTTCTTCTACTTTTTCTTCTTCTTCTCTCTCGGTCTGCCTCTCTCTTTCTCTCCGCTGTCTTTCCTTGTCTGCGCGCGCGCGCGCGCGCGCGCGTGTGTGTGTGTGTGTGTGTGTGTGTGTGTGTGTGTGTGTGCGCGCGCGCGCGCGCGCGTGGCTGTGTATGAATGATGAACTTTCAGATTGTAATAAACTGTAAAACAAGACAAACAAAGAAATGAGGTTTCCATTTTCCCCATTGTGCTGTCACAATGTTTCTGTTGTATTGTCCAGACTCATGACTATAACCAGCAACCGGAACAAAGTTACACACAACAAATGAAAGAAAACATCGTCGGCAAAGGAATCAGTTTATTATTATCATTATTATTATAATTTTTATTAGAACTGGCACCGATGCATTTTCTTCAACAAAATATAGCCTGCTGCTACTTCCGCAGTTTCTATTTTCTCCCTCCTGCCTCATTTACTTGTCCGCATTACAAACGTCCTTGAACTCAGTGTACACACACACATGCAACAATGCATTATGGTTTGAAAAGACGCGCATACGTGCATGCCAACATAAGCACATATTCATGCGCACGCACATGAACAACACACATACATATTCTGTGCGCTCTCTCTCTCTCTCTCTCTCTCTCTCTCTCTCTCTCTCTCTCTCACAGAGACACAGACAGACAGACAGACACACACACACACACACACACACACACACACACACACACACACACACACACACACACAGGGCGAAGGAGGGGTGGTGGTGGAGATACAGGGAGGGTAATGTTATTGCTATCCATACCTGCCTGTGTGCGTGCGTGTGTGTGTGTGGGGGGGGGGGGGGGGGGGGGGGTGGGGGGGGGGGGGGGGGGGGGGGGGGTGGGGGGGGGGGGTGGGGGCGTGCGAGCGAGCGCGCGAGTGCGTGTGTGTGTATATTTGTGGGGTTAGGAATGATTTAGGGGTGGTGGTTGTAATGTGCTTTTCCAGTGTGTGTGTGTATATTTTGTGGGGTTTAAATAGGTTTGTGCCTTTTCCAAAATAAAATTCCAACCAAACTTCCAGAGAGTTCTCTCCCCTCCCCCGCCCCCCCCCGGAAATCAACCATTCTAATAAACCCGCTTTATTTTAGCATAGATCCCGATATATTTCGTAATGTCATAAACATTGTTGAAATAATCTGGACCTTAATAAACGGCCCATTTATTAAACAAACGTTAACAGTTCACAGGTAGATTTACCAAGAAAAAAAGAGAGTGTAAAAGTCCCCCTAGGACACCCTACGTTCGCTTCACACCTAAACTTTTTATTATCTCCGTACTTTATAGTCAATAAATCCGGTTTGTGACTTTTGTACGGATGGAGAGAGAGAGAGAGAGAGAGAGAGAGAGAGAGAGAGAGAGAGAGAGAGAGAGAGAGAGCACTAAAAAATTACCTGTTCCCCATCAAACTGGTAGCTCTCATACTCATCCTCGTCTTTTTCTATGTCTGGAAACAATCAACAGAAATAAACGGGATATAAAGCAACAGCTACTACAACTCAACAACTTGTGTAAAAGTAAACGCATCACCAGGATTTTAGGGGACATGCCTTTAAAGATGTGTAACCCTCGATAATCCACGTACAATATTACAGGTGAAAATCTCATTGACCAAAGTGTTCTATCTTTTATGAGCGTTCTCCAATGATGTGACTGAACAACGGAGGATCAAGCATTCAATACAGTAAGGGCACTGGATTCATGAGTGAAATACCCACCAGGCTACATATCACAAGCTCTGTAAAACTTCACCCGAATAATTTTAAAGTGAAGTGACTGCACGCTGAAATTGAAACAAATTTTGAAGAGCAATGAAGACCAAAGAGGTCGAAACGCGTCGTGTTTTTTGTCTTGTAATTTGTGTGTCCCTTCTGTGCGGCCGATAAATTGTAATTTATCTTAATTTTTTTTTTTTTTTTATCACCCATGTATCCGAAAACCAGGGAACGGATCAACAGTAGCAACAGCACGTGGTGCATGAACGGAAACACACTCTCACTCTGATGATATTTCTAAATCCATCACCCCCATCGTGGCCATCATTACAAAATCCATCAGCATGTCGCTCTATCATGTGGGACTACTATCTATTCTAGGATTGGTTGTTTTTTCTTTTTTCCTTAAACCGTTTATTATCCGAGGAGTTGTTGTGACTGATGCACGAACACAAAAACTTTGAGAAATATCAACATCGATATGACAGGATATGATTGGCCGTATAGGTCCGCGTTGGATGAGTTGCGTCGTATGTTGATGTGATGTCAGCTGCATGCGTGATGGCAGTTTTTTAGGGGAGGGCAGTGTAGTTTTCCAATGTAATTTGATGTAAGCTATTATCATGTAATGTTCATGTAATGTGTGTATATGTACGCGCGCGCGCGCGCGCGCGCGCGCGCGTGTGTGTGTGTGTGTGTGTGTGTGTGTGTGTGTGTGTGTGTGTGTGTGCGCGCGCGTGTGCGTGCGTGGGTGTGCGTGTGTGTTTCCCATAAGAAAAAGAAAGAAACGAACAGATTTGTGAGTTCCCATAAGAAAAAGAAAGAAACGAACAGATTTGTGAGGCGTCAAAATCAAAAGCGGAACGTGTCAATAGTCTAAGAGCAAACTACAAACTATACATGGTTAAAAAAAAAAAAAAAAAAAAAAAAACTAAAAGAAAAATTACTGTGTTCTGCCAAACGAAAGTGACACAAATCCCATTTTCAACCCACGTTCATTTTGCGTCCAGTTTGTGGAGATAAGCGATTGTTCGTTCTTCGTTTTCATTGTCTTGGACGTTGTTTGTCTTGCCCGAAGAAGACCAAAGAGGTCAAAACGCGCCGTGTCTTGTTTTGATTTGACTCTTTCATTCGGCAGAAGAATAGTTTTTTCTTTTAATTTCGTTTCAGTTTCCGCCTGCAGTCATCTCACTTTGAAACTGTATACATGGGTAAATCTACACATGCAAGCCCTTTGAGGCTGAACATTGATGCCGTAAGAGGAAGCCAGCGTGTTTATGAACTGTTACTGTGACGAATGAAATTTCCGCAACCCGGTGTCGCGTGAAATCTGGGAACGTGATATCTGGGAAGGCTTCCCAGATATCACAGGTTTTTTTTTTGTTTGTTGTTTGTTGTTGTTGTTGTTGTTGTTGTTGTTTTGTTTTTTCGAACGCGTTCCCAAAATGTACTGTGATATCTGGGAAGGCCATGGTATCTCGGAACGTGGTCTTTCAGAGCTCAGAAGGGCAGAAAGAAGACGAAAAAGAATGGATTTTCGAGATAAAGTAGGAAACAATTTATTTAGGTGTAATTGAGATCTTTGGCCTTCTTGTCATTTTATTTTTCTTCGCACGCGTTCCCAGATTTACCGTGATATCTGGGAACGCGTTCCCAGATTTCACGATTGAAAGTTCAGGAAATCTGGGAACGCGTTCCCCAGATATCGCGGTAAATCTAGGAACGCGTTCCCAGATATCGCGGTTCCCAGATATTATACGACACAGGGCCGAACAACACAAAGGGTTCAAAGGCAAGGGTAATGTAGGGATGAGGAACTGAATGGACAACCGAAAGCAAAGCCTATCACATTGACAGATATATGATGATTGTGGAACAAAAGAAGAAAAAAAAAAAAGGTGAAAGAAAAAAAATCTTCCGGGCTTATTGACCGCGGTTAGCACAGACTGCTTCATTTGTTTTTATTGCTCACGTTTTAACAAAAAAACAACATTGTTTTGTTCTTATTCCTATTGTTTTTTTCATTATTTTGTACAATGTTGGGCTACATTGTATTCTATCGCTTTGTATGTTGTATCATTATAAAAGGCTGCGCTTCACTCAAGCTTATATGTCTCGTGCTGCATGAAGCTGCGTTTGCGCAATTGCACTGCGTGGCGATGCAGCAGACAGTGGAACGAGTTAATTAAGATACCCCTCCCCTCCCACATCCCCATATCTCTAGCCGCTTCTTCATCGCACTCCCCCCCCCCCCCCCCCCCCCCACCCCCGTCCCCATCCTACAAATACTTCCCTTCACTTCTCCCCATCCATCCTTCTTGCCCCCTCCCTTCTCTTATCTCCTGTTTCCTGCATAATTTCCTGCGCCCCCCCCCCCCCCCCCCCCCCCCCTTCTTCTTTGTGACCCAGTGTAACTTGCTATAATTACTCTATTGCCCAAATCACTCTCCGGCAGATAAGAAAGGACACATGCCCACATTCCCATTCCCCGCCCCCTCCCTCCTCCTCCCGAGGATAAAACCCGAACTTACTCCACTCCATCCAATTTCCAAAAGGCTCGCAAACAACAAACATATCGATCAAAGCACATTCCACCCGAATTCGATGGAGGCGGGAGGGAAGGGAGAGAGAGGGGATGTTGATTGTGGACACATGCGATAATAATTTATCCCCCACCCTGTTTCAAAACTGCCCCCAGTGAGTAACCTGGGTCATGGTCCAGAAACAGCCCACAGAATGAACACAGGCATGAGCCCGGCTATTTCCGCTTCCCCCTGTCATGCAGGCCGAGTGAGTTAGGCCATGTGCCTCTTTTAATCCGCCGGGGAGTGATTTGGGGCGTGGTGTGATTTCGGCGCTCTACACCGAAACTGTTCTGATTCGCTGCATGTGACACTTCAATGCAGGTTACAACGATAACTACGAAATAGGAACACGAAAAAAAGTAAAGGCAGCTGTTAAGAAGATAATAATGAAAAACTAAAAATCTGAAGTTACAAGAAGAGACGTGAAGAATTAGCTGCAGAAAGTTACAGTTGAAATTGACTACACAAGACTCAACCGAACATTTGACTTTTTCCCCTAATTAATCCCTTTTCTGCGCTCCAAATGTACCCAGTACGTTCACTGTGTGGTCTCAGTTGTACAATGCTATTTGAACGTACAATGAAACTATGTACTCTTGCGGGCAAACATGCCAACACAAACGTTACTGCAACAGAGATAAAATCTTAACCTTCTTGGCGACAACAAATCCTTCAGTGATAGAATCCATAGGTACTTCTCTGCCATCACAACATTGGCACCATCCCAACATTGATTGAAATGAACACTAAAAAAATAAAAAAATAAAAAAAAAAAAAAAAAAAAAAAAACATCGCCATCGTGATCGCCAAGTCGCCGGTCACTTTTTGGCAGGAGCTGCTTTGATAACGACGACAACAACGCTACCAGAAATCATAACAGCTACAACTTTTACCCGTAAGTTTTTTTTGTGTGATCAGCTTAGATTATCTTAAAACGTTTCATTTCAATGGGAAGTCCACCTCCAGCAGGCAGTGGGTATGGCAAAGGAAAACCTCAGGACAACGGAGATAACAGGACATACACAAATTAACAGACAGGGGCGCGGCTGGGGTCGACGGAAATGAAGTGGTGGTCAAAAGCAAAAGGAAAAAAAAAAAAAACAAACAAGAAAAAAAAAAAAAAACAAAACAAAAAAACCCAGAGCCATGGTGATACAGGAGTCGAAAGATGAACCAGATGAGGATGCCAGGAAACTCCAGAAGGCAGCTCAGCAAGGCCGACCGGGTGCACTACGTTGTAAAACTCACTCCAACGAAGCCTCGGCTGGAATGGACTGTGGAACATGGAACCTTTCAGGAACAGCTTCATCTACAGATTGTGTATAACCTTCTGCCATCGAATTCAAACCTGGTAAAATGGAGAAATCAGATGACCTTGCATGACCGCTCCGTCGTAGAAAACGAACAGCGGAACATGTGCTGAGTTAATGCAAAGCAGAGCTAACCCAGGAAAGGTACACACGGAGGCACAACCAAGTGCTCAAGGAGATCACACATACTGGTGGCACTGCCAGAGGAGACATTATGCCACCAGAGATTCCAGGGACGATTGTCTACACGGCAGGCGGCCACAAATCATGGCCTGGAACAGCTGTAACACCATGAGCACGCAATTTGGGATTTACTGGATGGAGGGGACGACTGGAAGTGGACAGCAGACCTCTCAGAATGGGAAAACAATTGAAAGATCATCAGAAAGAGGTGATTTGTAGGCTCACCGGCTTGTGATCTCATGAAACACTAGAACCCTGAAGCCAGTAACAGAGGCTGCTGAAAAGAATCAAGCTGGATCAGGTCGAGGACTGAGGAACAAAAGTCAGCTTCATCAAGCTTGAACTTGTAAACGTAGAACAAGTCTCCGACAACGATGTGTGTAAGTCACCCGTCTCAAAAGACAACGCTTTAAGACTCCCACTCATGCAGAAGTTTTCAGTTCGAATCCCGGCAGTGCATGGAAGGAGAAGAAGAAGAAGAAGAAGAAGAAGAAAAGAAGAAGAAGAAGAAGAGGAGGAGGAGGAGGAGGAGGAGGAGGAGGGAGGAGAGAAGAGAGAAAAGAAAGCCTGACAGGAGCAGGGCATCTATGGGTCATGACCTGGATGAGGCCCGGCCTCTTAGAGAGAGTAAAGGAAGTTCATGGCCAAAACACTTGTCTATCAAGCTTTCCCTTTAAATTCCGTGCTACTCGTAAAATGCTTCATTTCATTATAAAAAGTCGATGAGGGTACGGAAGTTTGCGCTCGAGTTTTGAGATTCATGAGAGAGAGAGAGAGAGAGAGAGAGAGAGAGAGAGAGAGAGAGAGAGAGAGAGAGAGAGAGAGAGAGAGAGAGAGAGAGAGACAGACAGCAGACAGACAGAGAGACAGAGATAGCCACAGAGTCGGTGAAAAGAGAGAGAGAGAGAGAGAGAGAGAGAGAGAGAGAGAGAGAGAGAGAGAGGAGAGAGAGAGAGAGAGAGAGAGAGAGGCTGTCTGTGCTGCTGGGTGAGATAAAAAGAAAGAGCTTAAGAAATGCAGAATCAAATCTTCGCCTAGACTCAATGGAATATTCTATATGCCGTTTTAAAACAATGTCCCATTATCCATGAGTGGCTCTTCAAACTAATAAGATCAATGTGGAGGGAGGATTTTGATAATCAGCGACCAGTGGATGAAACCTGATTGAGTGAACATTCCCAAAGAGCAGAACTCGCGTGATATCGATCAGTTCAGACAGATATCACTTCAGAACATTGGAGGGAAAATATTCTCCCCTGTCATGCAGCGAAGATGACGAAATGCCGCACAGAAAGCTAGTATCAGTCCCGGAAATATGCATCCCTCAAGGGTCTGCTTGTGCAGACATGCCACTATAATTTGGGAACCACTCCAAATAATTAAGATAGAGAAAATAGGCATCGATCTGGTATTGTTCGACCAGGCAAGTACAAATGGACCAGTTCCACATAAACTGAGTCAGCTTACCCTCGAAATGTATCATGTTCCAAACAACACCTGAGAAATGCTCAAAAAGTATTTCAGAGGGTTTTCAGTGAGATTTTAACTAAGGAGTACACAACACACAGGGTCAAACTGGCAGTTAATACAGTACTGAGCTGCACATTTTTTTCCCAGCGCTATTTGTGTTGGCAATGGGGGTCATCTTGAAAGCAGCCATGAACAGCACAAGTTCAGCAGACCTCAGGATTGGAAACAAAATGACCCCCTGTACAATCCTTCATGTGTGGAAAGGAAAAGTCGCTGGAAATGCATTCCAAAAAGTCTCATCTGGAATGAAATATGGCATAAAGCTCTTCCTAGTATCAGCTTCATTCTCACATCTGTATATGAGCTTCTGCTCTCGAATTCAAACTTGAGGTGAAATGAGGAGATGGCCCTGCATCTGAAGGCAAACAAACCATGGAACATGTACTGAATTCACGCAAAGCAGCGCAAGGAAGGCACACTTGCAGATACAGCCAAAGGTTGTACATGCCGTTAGCACTGCCAAAGACACTCCATCACCAGACCCTACAGCAACGACATTCTACACAGCGGGAGGCTACAGACTGTAGTCTGAAACATCTGTGACATTAAGAGCATAGAACTGGGCTTAACTAAATGGATTGGGTTATTGCAAGTGCACGGGCAGACCTTCAGTTCCAGAAGAAAAACAAAATCCAGTATTCATCCGGAAGTGTGGCATATGATCGGACATAGTACTCACCCGAGTTGATTTAAACCAATGATTCTGATTTGAATTCACTTTGCAGTGTCGAAGCAGAATGGAGGAAGCTCACGCCTACAAGACGGAAGTATGCCAGTCTTACCAGCAACTACAGAGAATCTGGCTTCCAAGCCAAAGTCCTCGCTACAGAGGTTGAAACAAGGGGCCTGTAGGCTCGACAGCCTGTAATCTCATGAAACAACTATTGATTTCTGATTGAAAATAAAAGAGGACCAGAACCCTAGAGACAATAGCAGAGGCAGCGGATAAGAGTTTCGGCTGAAATCTGGTTGAGAAAGAACAAACATAAACTTAATGAGACTGAAATTTCCCGACTTGACTTAGAACACATGTTCGATAGCGATGTGAGTAAGATATCCGCTAAAAAGGTAGCGCCCTGAGACGCCCAACCACCCAAGAGGTGCGAATCCCGGAAGCGAAAAAAAACGACAACAACAGCAGCAGGAGCAGCAGCAGGAGCAGCAGCAGCAGCAGCAACAACAACAACAACACAACAACAACAACAACAACAACCCCACTTCCTGACAGTAGAAAGGCACGTAGGAATCATGACCTGGATGTGGCCTGGACATCAGAGAATATAGAATTTTATAGCCGAAGCTCTTGTCCAAGGGGAGCTCTACTCTAAAGAGCGGCTATCAAACTCTCACTTAGAGTTCTTATATGGGCATATTTTTTCTATACAAAGATATTTCAAATAACTATACAAACAGTGGCAGCATACCGGTGCTTTTTTTTTTTCCTGAGAAGATCCGCAATGACCTATCAAAAACAAAACAAAACAAAAAAAAAACCTATACAACAGTGTCTTTTTTTAACGTATAAAGAGTGGACAAAAAATCATAAAAATACTCAGTCTTACAGTACAAAATTACCGGCACTGTCACAACAAACTTAATTACCTTCGTAAACGTGAGTAGACACAGTTGTCATCCTTCTATCCATTTCAGCGCAGTTCCCATCCTCCTCCACGCTGTCGACGGGTTGTTCGTACATCTTCACTGTGACGACAGTCGTCGACTGAAATGAACAGGCGCAATGTACTCAGAGCATATTCATCTGACTTAAGCTTACAATTCAGTTCCGTCTTTAGTCGGGTCTGCCACAAAAAGACAAATTCTTAAAAGATTTCCTGAAACGGTAGTCGTTTGTAAACTTCTTCGCGACTTACTCAGCGATGGAAATTCCTGTCACCTGATATAGCTTCAAAACAGCTTACTTGATTTATATGCTAATGAGCCTTTCTCCCTTTTTTTTTTCCCTTTTAACTCTCTTGATCAGTCAACACTGCGCTTTGTTTTCAACAAACTGAGACGAAGGCAGGCCCGGAAAATACATCATTCAACGTGAACGCCAGGCAGTAATTATTTCCTTGTGACAGGCGTGTGAGCGGTCACCCTCTCCTCCTCCTCCTTCTGCCTTCCCCCCTCTAGCGCATCATCAGCTTTCTTCCTCGTACTCTCCATCGTACGAGTATCGTTTTCGACCAGGTTGCCGGCCATGATGTTTCCAAAAAAAGCAAACATGGGGAAACTGAAACGAAAGACGACACGCACTACACGCATGTTAGTTCGAGGCTACATACACTAAATTCGGACGGAAAGACAACGATTTATGGCGAACTGACGTATGATAGGCCTGATAGCCTATTTAGCAACAAAATGAAAACAAGTCAAAACAAAACGCATAAGCAGTATTATATAAATATACATATCCGTCAAGGTCTCCGCGCGCTTTGCCTGTTAAAAAAGATCACTGATGATTAATAGAAACAATTATATTTGTAGCGTTTAATTCATGTGGGTCGCACTTTCTATTGATGCAGTTCAGTTATTAACGATATTTACAAGTAAGTATAGATGTATTTACAGACACACAGACACACACCGAGATCTCTGTACGCTCAGTTTGTGCTGTAAGGTCATCCAGACAGGGTTCAGGCATTTTCCAGGTGGAATGCTGGATAATGATGACAACAAAATTGCGTACAAAATTGCCTGATATAAACTTCACACACACACACACACACACACACACACACACACACACACACACACAGACTGACTGACTGACTGAAACCATTTACTCTCAGATTAACATAGTGTTGTACTCACACACACACACACACACACACACACACACACACACACACACACCTCGCGCTCGTGTGTGTGTGTGTGTGTGTGTGTGTGTGTGTGTGTGTGTGTGTGTGTTGTTGTTGTTCTTCCGTTTAACGTCTTCCCACATAAAGTGATTTCAGACGACGGTTTGTAGTGATAGAGTGTATGATGAAAGTAGTATTAATGCGTGCAATCATATAGTGTGTGTATGAGTGTGTGTGTGTGTGTGTGTGTGTGTGTGTGTGTGTGTGTGTGTGTGTGTGTGTGTGTGTGTGTGTGTGTGTGTGTGTGTGTGTGAACAGGTACGTTTATGATATGATTTTTAGAGTGCTACAGTTTTTAAAGAAATACAGTAATTTCACCATGTCCAATGTAACTAGTTTTCAGTTCTTCAATAGTGTCTCTGCACTAGAGGTGTATCTGATGAAGTTGGAAGCAGTCCTTTGGTGTCTTCATCACAGCACATTTCCGGTGTTCACGTCACGTCATATTTTTTCCCGTTTTGAACACTTCATTTAAGCTTACAGTTGAGAAGTTAAAGAGTGTATATAAATACAATCTTATGTTGTATCTTATTTGTAAGCGGCGTCATATCAATAATTGAATTTAATTAAGATGAGCATGTGTTTGCTCAATATGTCGGTAAAAAAAAAAAAAAAAAAAAAAAAATCTGATAAAGTTAAGTTATAATTCAAAGGAATATTCCAACTGGGCTTTGTAATAAATGTTTACAAATTGAACACATGAAAAAAATAGTTATTCAACATGTAAGGCAAGTTCAGTGAAGTCGATCCATCAGATAAAATTTCAGCACCTTCCCTTTGCACTACTTTTTTGTTCTTGCACAGTCCAGTAACAGATGACTTACACTGAGAGGTTCCCCACACATACATGAGACATTTTTGCAATATTTAGTTCGAGGTGAATTTAATCGCATGCGATGAATTAAGCTTTCTACGTCTCTGGAAATTGGAGTTTGGATTTTTCTAAATGTGTTTTCGGGTTAATATCAGGGCTTGGTTTAACACACTTTTTATAATATAGACAATCTGTGCTTTTCAATAAATATTTAAATCTGTCGTTTGATGCTTTATTTATCAGTGCATAACATTCTGACAAATCCAAATCTATATGCATGAAGTTGTGCCTTCAATATTGCGAGCTGCTCTTCGAGCAGCTTGGTCAACTCTCTCATTGGATGAAATGCCGCAGTGAGAGGGCACCCAGCAAAAAGTAATATTGACTCTCTTCATTGATAGAAGGTGCGTTACGTAATTTATTTCCGTTATTATCTCATTACGAATCTTTGAATTTGGAGCTTGTAAAGCAGAAAGCGCTGATCTAGAATCACTACAAAGCAGAAGTTGACAATTTTTAGTGGAAGAATTTTGAATATACTTTAGAGACATTAGAATGGCTACTAGCTCTGCGGTAAAAATCGACAAGTTTTTTCCAAGATGATACAATTTCTCCACTTTTAAGGTTGGTATGATAAAAGCTGCGCCAGTGTTACGATCATCTAGTACTGAACCATCCGTAAAACTTTCAAGTG
>JADBJO010001371.1:237500-242500 GCA_016801955.1 Conus betulinus | reverse complement strand
ATTTCTGAAATATTCCCAAGCCGTTTGTTTTAAAATTTGTTGACTCTCTTTCAAAGTGAACGGTATGGTAATAGTTTATACCATCGTTCCATTTTCAGCGCCTTTTTTTCGCACATCTGCAGCAACTTTCATTGCCCGAAATTCCACAGTGTGAAGGAACCCAGAAGAAAGTTATATCTGTTCCTTTACATATCAAGACGTGGATTAAATGTTGAATTTCCTTCTAAATAAAGTTATCTGAATTTGAATTAAAAAAAAAAAAAAAACTTAATCGATTTTAACAATGACAGCGAATCTACACAAAACAACACCTGAAAAAATTGACTGCGGTAAATCAATTAGAAATGTCAACGCCGAAAGTATCGCTATCATATTCAGCTACGAGTGTGGAGCGATATTTTCCAATGAAATATGCTTTATCTACTTAAAGCGATGGAATAACAAATGCTGATCCGGCCTCTTTGTTACTTGTCAACGATCTATCGCACGAACGGATATTGCGTGTGTGGGTCGAAGAACTATTATACAAAAGGAATTGAGCTCTGATGTGTTAGGGGAAACATACCAAACCGAGGATAGGATGAGCAGAATATAATCTAACATCCTTTCAACAAACAGGCTCTTAGAATTTAAACATGTATTTATTTTCACTACAAATTATAAAGACATTCCCAGGAAATATAACTCTCAACTAAGAGCTTCTCTGTCTAGACTAATAAAAATAGATAACAAAAAAACACAGAACTCACATACCTCCCATGATCACTGTGGCCAGGCCCGAAGGCCGAGAGGCCCAGCAACACCTTGACACAACTAGAGGATGCCAGGGAGGGGAGTTCTGGGAAGTTAATATCTTTAGTTTATAGCTTTTTTGCCTGAGTATGAATTGAATAACTGTGTAGCGTGGCACGTCTTTGACACAGTCAGAGCAAAGACTGTACGTCCTACGGGGTAGGGCGAACTATCTTTGGTCAGAGAACGCCAGGCACTGGACATTATCGAGGTCTGGTTTTCATTACTGACCCACTGCTCAGGGATGGGGGAAGGGGGAGGGGCGTAGCAATGTGGGGGGGGGGGGGGAGCAGGAGAGGGGACCTAGCATGTCAATGCATCCGGGTAGGTAATGAATTGATGTATCGCTCGGGGGGAGGGGGGGGGGGGGGGGGGGAGGGGGCTTAGAATGTCTCTCAGGCGTCACGCTATAGATCAAGGCAATCAATGGCTCGGTCCATCCTGGGTAGGTAGAATGACCGGATGTAACTGCTCGGGGAGGAGGGGATGACACTGGAGACGCTCAGAATGTCTCTCAGGCTCTGTGTGTGTGCGTGCGTGCGTGCGTGCGTGGTGCGTGCGTGCGTGTGTGTGTGTATGTGTGTGTGTGTGTGTGTGTGTGTGTGTGTGTGTGTGTGTGTGTGTTGTGTCTGTTTGTGTCTGTGTGTCTGTGTGTGTGTAGCTCCTATGTATATCACTCTGTGATAATTGCTCCCGCCTCCCTTAAAAAAATGTCCTCATTTTTGCAACAATTGGAGATGAGAAGGGAAGGGCTGGACTATTTTATAAAATACGGTTGTGACTTAATATGTCAGTACAGGAATGGCATACGATCGGGGTGTTTGGGGTTAGGGAATGTTAGACGCCTTTAGTCATGCATAAAATTATTTGAAATCTGCATAGAGACTGCATTGCACATAGCTGTAGCCAGCACTACCATTTGTCACACGCCAATGAGTCCATTTTCTCTGGGAGGATAGGCAGTAATATGTCACTGCGTTTCATTTGTCACTTAGAAGCAAGAGTCATGTCACATATGGGGAAAGTGTCACAGCACAGCACTTGAGTCGCAGTGTGATCGACATTTTGTTGTAGATTAGTACAGTTTCTAGAACAGTTCACACGCCATTTAGCGTAACTTCTGTGCAGCGTTGAGAGGAATGGTTACAATTTTGAGCATCCTTAGCTCATAGTCACTCTGTTAGCAGATATGTCGATCGAACATTGTGGTGCGGAAGTCAGTCGTGAATGGAAGAACGTGCGGCGTTATGAAGTCACCACACGTCGTCCTCACAGTGAAGTGACGGCCTGTTCATCGGTGAGAGTCAGATGGCGAATGCTGCCACATCACACATGATGGCCTGGAATCACGTTGTGTGGGAAGACTGCACACAGCGGGGAGGGTGATCACTTTGCAGACAGTCTGGCATAATGCCTGCCTGTGCTCAACACGGGAGGTATACAGATGATTGCCAACCACCTTCGTCGGAAACGATGATCACGTACCCACAGCTGGGCAATATGACGTAGACAACGGATATTGTGACAAAATAGGTATGCTATTTAGCTGATGTATATGCAGTGCATTATCTTGTAGGAATGGAGGGGGGGGGGGGGGGGGGGGGTGAACCACATGGAAAGATAGATAACTATAAAGTGCAATCGCATGCCATCCGTGTTCAGTTACATGTAGCCAGCGTACATTCATAATGGGAAGAGCTACAAAATCGTAAAAATAATGCCAAAGTTGCAAACATACAAGGCAAAGAGATATGAATTCCACATGTAGCTCACTCAAAACTGCAAAATATAAGAGAAAGGCAAATAATACACCTTCGGTAAAAAAAAAAAAAAAAAAAAAACAAAAAAAAACACGTCATACCACATTCACAGTAAGACGAAGAACTAGTGATAAGTAAGCCCTGAAATAAAAAAAAAAGAACTCAGTACTGAGAGGGGCATAGTATGGATCAATGATGAAGGGAGTTTAAACAAATCATTCACGACAATTGCAAATCATTCACGGCAAAGGCAAAATAATGCGACACACGTACGATCCGACATAATGTAATGAAAAAGGACGAAGAATACATCATCGGCGATTGATACCAATGAACAGACTGCGAAACAATAGCCTGCGAAACAATCATAGACTGCACATCATAAAACTCCTCTTTGAATAAATATGTCATTTATGTTACTGGGGCGATGAATTCACATGTTCTTTACATACAGCAGCATCATTGATGAATTGGAACATGGCTAATAGCCGGGCAGAACAAAGCAGTAACTTGCTTAACAAAAAGAAAAAACAACAACAACAGTGAATATGTTCGACAACACCTGCAGTGACGAATGAAGATGAACAATGATGAACATGAAGATGATGTCCATGGCCATGGACAATGAGATGAATATGGTTTGTGGTGACAGAAACAACTCATGCATGATCAGATGAGTGAAAAATGGATGACACATAAGCATGCAGACACGTCGTTACGTCAACGAAACAAAAGTACTTGAACAAAAGTACTTGACAAATATTACAATTAATGGTCCTTGACGAATGGGTGGGGGGGGGGGGGGGGGGGGGGGGGGGGGGGGGGGGGGGGGGGGGGGGGGGGGGGGGGGGGGGGATCGGCACAAATGAAATTAGGGGGGGATGAGGAGGGGAGATGGCAGTGATCGGCACAAATGAAATTTATCTGAACGTTGACAATGGGCCGGATGTATTACCAGCAGCGAGTCGCCAGCGCATAACTCTCAAATGCAATGCTGAGTAATAACAAATATATACAGAGGTAGGCAAGATTCTGGACCGTAGCACTTGGTCATGCGGCATTTGCGCCGAATAGTAGTAGAAGTAGTAGTAGCAGCCATGGCAGTAGTATTGCGAAGTCACGAGGCCTAATGTGCCGTTAGGAGTAATAGCAGTGGGTGGAGAAGTAGGATTATGTACAATGGGTTGTCAGCGCCCAGTAGTGTGCCATAATAAACCGACCGTCGATCAAGGGAAAGGGAGGTGGACCATGAATAATGACAATAAACGAACAGAGACAACTCCGACCTTGCAGGAATATTCATTACGTACGCACGTGGGCGTTTGAATTGTATAGCAGTGACATAGGCCTAATTAGCAGCTGAAATAGAGTCATAAGCGTATCTGTTTACACATGAACAGGTAAATTGACTGATAATAAACGTGATACGTTTAGAACTGAAGCATTATTTTATCACTGAACGTGGATATTGCAGTCGAGACGAATCAGACAAACAAGACGCGACAAGACGGTCTGACATGTCAATGACACGGGAAAATGTGCAGGGCATAGGTCAGTCAGGCGATGAACTTCGACACGGTCGACACCTGTTCTCAGTCTACACAATTGTTCCAATAGTGTTACGCCAGTAAAACCGGACCCGAATGGGGCTTGGGCAGGGTGTGGGTAGTGACTTGGGGAGGCAGCATAAGCGCCATTCAATCAGAAGAGAAATTGTTCCAGATCGATAGGCTGATGCAAGAGTTATAACAAGGTGACAAAGAGGGAGAAAGAAATAGTCACACCAGCACAAACCAACAGCTGACGGGACGCTATCAGTTTGTACACATGCATGGTCAGACCCCCTAACCAACTATACACATCGTGTGATCAATTTCAGTCTCCGGTCATCGAAACCCTATTGACCAGCCTTGCTAACCACAAACCATGGGAGCGGGTGGAGAGGGTGTGACAGTGGGGATCACATAGATCCCAGTCCACTGAAAAGTTAGTGGCGGGAGGTGGGAAGGGAACACTTGGGCTGACAGATAAACAATAAATGATAATACGTATATCGGAACGCTTCACAGGTACGAACTGAGTGCTTTCATTCAAATGACGTTTCTTATTATAGGCTGAAAATGTCAGACACTGCGAAGCATAAAACCAAAATGAGACACGAGGAAAAATGGCGCTAAGCATACCCAATCTTTTTTTTTTTTTTTTTTTTTTTTTTTTTTTTTTTTAACTGCGGACATGATGTTAACTTAATTTGGAGCGATCGGTCGTCTGGCAACTAGAGGTTAGCCGCTTGCTGGGGCGGGAGCAGAGCTGCCTTTTTTCTTGTTAACAAGAATATTGACGTCATTTAAACGACGAAATGTGACGTGCGTCACTGAGCAAAAAAGAATTCCTGTTTGGGCAATTAACTATGCTATTTGTAAAGACGTATTTGGAGTAAATAAGTGT
>JADBJO010001371.1:177500-230000 GCA_016801955.1 Conus betulinus | reverse complement strand
GTGCAAAGTGTATGTCTATCAGACATGTAATACAAGGGTTTTTTTTTTTAATGCTATTAAGTTCGGCTCAGGTTAGTTGAAATGTGCTGAAGGCATTGTGATTACCAACAAAGGCTGCATGTCGTCAGTTTTGAGGGTATGGAAGGGGACAGACTGACACTCCATTTACAAGCGACTTCATTGCTTTAAACATTCCTTCTGAAATTGAAAATATGTGTTCTTCAGCAGACACATGCACACACACACACACACACACACACACACACACACACACACACACACAAGTTTGGGATGTTAAAACAAAGGAAAGATGTAATCTTTGAAATAAAGCATCTAATTAATTACATTATTTCCACAGGAATAAATATAGTCTGCTGGGGGTCCCCTCACACTGTGGTATTTATTGGAATGAAATAGCAGATAAACTAGCCAGACGCGGGGTAATGGGCAATGCTGCAAAAAAATAATTTGCAAAAAATAATTTGAAGTTAGATATATATGAAATACATTCGTTATTGGAAAGCTGTTTCGGAATTGAGAAGTCTCAAGATAAATGTGTGATGGAAACATATCCTAGACATATTTCTAGTTTAATATATAAGATACATTTGAACTCTTGGAAGACCAAATATTCCCAAAATATAGTGTGTGCATGTTCTAAACCATTATCTGGTGAACATATACTTTTCCATTGCCCCATTTTGAAATGCTCTTTATTCAAAAGCAAACATTGAAATCTCGAAATCTAAAAACGGTTCACGCTATTTCTTTCAGTTCAGAAATTGTTGATGTTGCTCCGAGCAGGCAATACAAATATATATCTGCCTTTAAAAGGGATTGCGATGCTTCCCTTACGCAGCCAGTGAAGAGTTTTCATATTATTTTCTTAATTCATGTTCACAGGTTTTACATCTTCAACCTCCTGCCGCCCCCCCCCCCCCCCCCCCCCCCCCCCCCCCCCCCCCCCCAACCCCCTTCGCCCTCCTTAAGTTCAAAGTTTTGCCAAGTCATTACTATGAAGACAAGTAAGTGTTGGCCTGCGCTTGTTTTCCCCCCACTATTAGATTGTTCGCCTTTGTATTTGTCTGACTTTATTCAAGTTTAAAAGGCTGTGCCAGTCTTGAATAAAAGTTACTTTGTGTTAGGTTCCTTATGGGAGCAAAGACTACCCCACTTGTTTACTGTTCAAATTAGCATATTTTTTATGACCATGATAGTATAGTTTATATTTGAATTTGTACTGTTCCTGACATTATTTCTCACCTTTTCCTCCCCTGTGTACTCCTCCTTCCCCCCTCACCCAACCCCCCCCCCCCTTTCCCCCTCACCCCAACCCCCGCCCTCCCTCTAAAGTCTAATATCACCAAGTGTGAACAGACTATAAATCAACAACAACCCCACACACACACACACACACACACACACACACACACACACACACACACACACACACACACAAAAACTATAACACTACAGTTAATTACAAAGAATTACAGTGAAACAGTTTGTCATGTAAAGCTGCTGGTGTGAAGGCTCACAAGAGCACATTAACCAGAAAGGAGTAGGTGTGCACAACTTACCATCACAAAATAGGCAAGCAGAAACAGTTAAACTAGGCAAGTATGGCATGCCACAGGTTGGGAATCATGAATTATTTGGAAGTATGACACACTCTCAGACCCTGCCAGCAGTCTGCAGCTACAAAGCAGTCACAGGGCAGGGTGTGCAAGCACTGGTAGCAACAGTGTTATTGTCGTACACCTAATCAAGGTGAGTGAAATTATAATGAAATTTGGAATGTGCGTTCGCCTTTTCATTTCAGGAGTACTTCAGCTGAGAGCCTGCTATGGCCAGTGGCAGTATCAATTGTGATTCAATCACACAGAATGATTGTTTACTCTGGACATGTGAAATAAAACAGCATTGAGACAGAGTTTAACCATTCATTTTTTTTTTTTTTTTTTAACAGAACTTTTTAAGTCTTGGTGACAACAGAAAACTGTTTTGAGGACTATAGTATGATTAAGAAGCTATTTTCATAGAAACCAACAGAAACCTTTGATTGCAAGTGAGATTTTAGCATATATGCATTCCCACATACCAGTCATTCATTGTCTCTGTCGGCCTGGCTAAAGTGTCTGCATTGATTTGGCCTTCTGTTCTGTTCTTTCTTCACTTCCTATTGTTACCATGTCTGTCTTTGCTTTGTCCTCTGCCATCGATAACCATTTCATATCAGTTTATCCCAGAATCTGCATGTTAGTTTGTGTTTTTGCCCCATTATATCCAGGATCTTAAGTGTTCCTTTGCCATGTCCATTGCCCCCCAAGCATTTCCATGTCTGCCAGTCTTCAGCTTCAACTGTATCCATTTTACACCTTGTATCCCACATCCTCAGGCATGATTTATTCTGTTATTATGGTTTTCCCATTCTGTGGCCCTGAAGAAGGATTTCATGAGCAATTCCACAGTTTTCATCTTTGACCCAAGCATACAGTAGAGTGTCGATGAGATGAGAACGGAGGAAGCCATTTCCTGTTTTTCCCCTTAGACGATAGCAAGTATTAAAATCAAAAGCACTCTGAATTTGAAAGATTATAGAGGAATCCTGGACAAGCAGTTGATTTAAAATTGCGTTGAGCAGTGTTTAAGTTGTGAGAATGATGACAGAATTTTTATCAGTGCAGATGACACTGTAAAGTCTTGTCACTTGCCGTTTAACCCCCCTTTTATCTACATTTTGCTTACTGTGTTGAAACTCTGATTTTAGGATTGTAGCTGTAGGTCTTTTTTTTGTTGTTGTTGTTCATTCTAGAGTGATAACTTCAGTTGCAAAGAGACAACCAAGTTGATGATGTAGCAACTGGCATGACAGGTGATTGAGAGCCAACCTGACAGTATCAGTTGGAGCCAGCTGTACAGCCTTACATACAAAGAAACTGTCTTCAGAGCAATGGGATAAAAACTGCATTTGCTTTTTGCGCAGCAAATGATGACATAGTTAATGACCGTTTCAGAACAGAATTAAAGATTGAAATCGAAAGCCAGTTCTCTGAAATGATTGGTACAGACAGCCTGACAGGAGGATACTTAGTTTTGAAATCAACTTTCCCATCTCTGTTTGCAGTTGCTGTGGGTGACTGGATGGCTGTATTTGTACACTTCTGCTTTTCCTTGTGCACTTGTTGATTTGGGCCTCTAATGATTCCACTGTGCTACTGCGAGTATTGTAAATTGGTAGAGGCCAGAAAAGCTTTGGGATCAGCATC
Source organism: Conus betulinus (assembly GCA_016801955.1). Classification (NCBI taxonomy): domain Eukaryota; kingdom Metazoa; phylum Mollusca; class Gastropoda; order Neogastropoda; family Conidae; genus Conus; species Conus betulinus. The sequence goes on along the minus strand of JADBJO010001371.1, from coordinate 226,731 downwards.
AACTGCTAGCACCTGACTTTTTATTTGCTGGGAAGCCATACTTTACACAGCAGGCTTTCTTCTGCCATGTGCTTGGTAGTATCATTGTATCTTTGCTATTTTGTTATCTTAACTCCTTCCAAAGCCTTTGCTTGGTTCTGTTACTGTGGAATGGGTGGCCTGACTACACTGAATGCAACTGTTACAGTTACTTTCCATTTGGAATGGAGAAGTTCCACGAGTTGTGTGTGTGTGTGTTTACTCTCATTCTAGACAGAAAGGCTAACTTGCCTAATTGCTTTAGGAAAATTTTGTGTGTTTTTTTCTCCTTGATGGAAAGAATTGTTGTGTCATCAGTAAAGGCTTTTAAAGAAAAGGCCTTTGGTATCCATACACAAGGATTCCCTCACATTTTCGGTGATGAAAATTAAGGACCAAGTTCTTCCGAAAGAATTTACAAACCCTTTAGAACACATTGCAACTTCCTTGGACAAACACTTGGCACACACATTATTGCTTTATGTTCCTGCACATGCAGCTCTTTTTAATTTTTTTTTTACCTATGACAGTGTATATACTCCACAAAGTAATGAGTTACTGCACATGCACCTTTTTTTTTTATTTATGATGATGTATACGTTACAAAATAATTAGTTACAGCACATGCACTTCTTTTTAATTTTTTTAGTTATGATATAGTATACTTTACACAAAGTGATTAGTTACTGCACATGCACTTCTTTTAATTTTTTTTGTATTTGTGGTAATGTATAGTTTTTACAAAGTAATGAGCCCATGTGCTTAATAATGCATAACAAATCTATCATCAGAATACTCCTCCAGTGGTAACGGCATACACAAGGGTTCCCTCACTTTCAGTAATGAAAATCAAGGACTTGGTACCTCCAAAAGAATTTGCAAAGCCTTTGGTTGAACATATTGCAACTCGTTGGACAAACACATGGCACCCACTTGTACTTAGATTATTTTTTATGTTGCATATGCAGATTTTTTTTTTTCCATTTATGATGTATACTTTTACACAGTAATGATCCCATGTGCTTAACAATGCATAATTGATCTGTTGTCAGAATACAACTTCAGTGTTTCTTACCCTCTCACTCTCTGAAACAAGCACATACACACATTTTCAAAGACCAGTTTAAAAAAAAAAAAAAAAAAAAAAAAATTTGACCAGCTTGTACATTGGCCAGTCTACAAGGAGTATGGGAACGCTAATACTTTGTACAGAGAGTGAGAGAGACCAACAGAAGTTTTCAAAGTGAAGGCAACAGATCTGTACCATGAACAGTTGTGATCAGTGAGATCCCAGTTTGCCCATCCAAAAAGCAAATGCAGTAGGAGATAACAGATATCAGTGTCTGGTGATAAGTTGAAATGATGAACAGTGTAAGAACAAATTCAGACAGAAAGAGAACTGAAAACTCTGGAATAAGCAAGCCAACTGTAAGTAGTCATATTGTATGCCTTTCTGAGTTTATAGCCTGTGTGGCCTCTCCTGCCTGGCCAGTTTGGACTGATCTGCTGGAACGGATAGGACACTGCCCATAAACCCTATCATCTCATAAAGTATTTTTACGTAGAGGCAAATGGCACGTGGTTATTGTGAAGTGATTTTACGGTGGTATGTAGCGGTTTCCTGTAACAGAATATGCTTTCAAACTTTTGATGCTTTGGTAAAGACATTATTTTATCATTACATAACAGCTTAGGTACTTCATTTCAACTGGTCGTGGGTTTGAATCCCATCAGAAGTCATGTGGGTTTTTCTGCCCCGACCAGCTCCTACCCAGAGTTGAGTTTGCTGCGGGCTCACTTGGGAAGACTGGGACCACACAGTCGAGTTTCATCCACTTAATGGATGCGTTTCTGAGAGTGTTGCTCAAATTTCCTGACCAACACTGCAGGTGTCTGTATCTCTCGGGCCTGGTTGACGCCGGATATATATATTAAGAAAGGAAGCGTAGAGTACAGCCCTGTCATGTAGTCTCAGACCAAAATGGAAATCCGTAGCATCATCTTAATCATCCTCATTCTCATCGATCAGCATAAAAAAGTCTCAAATTCTGTGGCCCTTCATGCCCTGCTCTCATGGTGACCTCAATTTCGATGTCTCTCTCCACGTCTGTGGCCTTGGTGGTTCCGTCCAGGTCACCGGTATCGGCGAGTCCATGGGGGCTGTGGTTGGACGGACGTGGTGGCGCCCTCTCCGGAGGGAGAGCTCACTCACGCCGGCTCCGCGACTAAGCAATTATTGTCGTCAGTAGGGGGCTTAGTAGGTGGCGTCCTGTGTATGTTAGATCAGAACAGGCGCCACTGAACACCACTGAAGTGACTTGGCAGCAGTGCAGTGTCTCCTCCGGTGGGTTGCCTCTTGACGACTTGACATTGACTGCTCCCTGTGGATGCTGGTGCCGGGGCTGTGGCGGGGCCGACCGGGCTGTGGTTGTGGACGGGGTGTCGGAACGAGCAGCGTGGGTGCACTGCCTCTGAGGTGGCGCAGAGGTCGGGACAGCAAAAAAAAAAAAAAAAAAAAAAAAAAGATGTTACTTACTTAGGCCCATTGCTCTTGTCAGAGCATAGGCCATCAACAACTGCCCACCAATGTCCACAGTCCTGGCAATCTTTTCTAATTTGCTCAGCTGTAACCCGTCTGCCTGGTGTCTGATTCTTGGTCCCGTCTCCAGGTGTTTCTTGGTCTTCCTCGCTTCCTTTTGCCTTGGAGATTCCAGGTCAGGGCTTTTCTGGCGGTGTTGTCCGGGGGCTTTGGGAGCATGTGTCCTATCCACCGCCATCTTCTTTTGCGGATGTCTTGCTCTACTGGCTGTTGGTTACATCTTTCCCGTAGCTTTTGTTGCTGATTGTCTCTGGCCAGTGGATCTGGAGGATCTTTCACAGCCAGCTGTTAACAAACATCTGCAGTTTTTGAATGGTGGTTTTGTGGTTCGCCAGGTCTCTGATCCATGTAAGAGGATGGATTTGACGTTTGAATTGAAGAGGCGGATTTTCGTCCTGGTGGTGCTTAGTCGAGATTTCCAGATGTTTTTCAGAGTGATGAAGGCTGCTCTTGATTTCCCTATTCTGGTTTTCACATCGGCATCAGTTCCCCCTTGCTGGTTGACTATGCTGCCCAGATAGGTGAAGCTGCTGACTTCTTCCTGTGGGGCTCCATCTAGTATCACAGGGTCTGGACTAACTGTGTTAATTTTTAGTTTTCTGCTGCTTCAAAGATTGACAGGTCTGATATTTTCTGTCAAGATGTGAAAACACCATATCATTTTAAAAAAATCAAAATTTTTGACAACATATTCATTGCTTGTCATATGACAAATTCATTCACTTTTTACCTTTTATGAAACTTGGTATTTGAATGTAAATGGTAGTAGACACAGTTTTATGCCAAAGACATCAACACTTTAACATGTTTTAACCAAAGCTTTATTTTTAGGTTTGTCCAATTTGAAAATTATGAGTAATACGTTTTTGGAGAGCAATGCTGGTTTCAGTACATCAGGTTTTATGCCCAAGCATTGCTCAGATGCAGGTTTCTGGTGCTGTTCAGTAGTGTCTAAGCATTTCTCTGGCACAGGATAGAACGAGTAAACAGGTAATTCCAGATCTCGTGAAGGTGGTGATTATGTATATATTTGAAACACGAATGCCTGTTCAGTGAAGATATAACATTTACATAACATGCTGTGCACCAGCTATGATTTTATATTGTTGAAAATAATAGATACTGCAGTATTTGTAAATGGGAATTTAAAAAAAAAAAAACTTTCTTCTGGAAGAATTATGTCTTCTTTATTTACCATTGCAATGTAAAATTTTATGAGTGTGCCTGATATGTGCAAATGCATATGTGTGTATGTGTGTGTGTGTCAGCACAGAAAGATGGTGAAAAACAGAACCAGGATGGTGAAAACAGACCCAGCAGAGACGGAGGAAGCTTTAACCAACCAAGAAGATGGTAGAAACAGAACCAGTGGAGACAGGTGAAGCTTTAAACAGTTCATGGTGGTGGAAGTGGAACCAGTCAAGATGGAGGAAGCTTTAACCACTTCAATTGTGAAAACGGAACCAGTAGAAACAGATGAAGCTTTAAACAACTCAGTGGTGATGTGGAACCAGTCAAGACAGAGGAAGCTCTAACCACTTTAATTGTGAAAACAGAACCAGTAGAAACAGATGAAGCTTTAAACAATTTAGTGGTGAATGTGGAACCAGTCAAGATGGAGGAAGCTCTAACCACTTCAATTGTGAAAACAGAACCAGTAGAAACAGATGAAGCTTTAAACAATTCAGTGGTGAATGTGGAACCAGTCAAGATGGAGGAAGCTCTAACCACTTCAATTGTGAAAACAGAACCAGCAGAGAAAGTGGAAAGGAAAACTATGTCTTCTGAGGTGCAGAAGTTGTTGATGAACAAGTTTGTGGTGATCCTTGGAGACAGTAGTAAGTTTACAAAACAAATTTCTTTAGAATTTTTTTTTCTTTTCATGATAATTTTTATCTGTGTCTGTTCATCTCTGGCTTGTTTTCTGTCTCCTATAGAAGAGAATGATTAACACGCTGACATGTTGAATTGGTTGGGGTTTTTAGTTTGTGTGTGTGCTGTGTATTGAAAGTTTTTTTTAACTACGTGTATTTACTGATTTGAAGAAAACAATAAAAAGAAGAATGGTATTAGCAACAGTAAGGGCTTCCCGCAGAAGTTCCATCCTCTGCATTTACATGATTGACTTTTTTGGTAAGGGTTCCAGCCCTCAATTCAAAGAATTTTTTTGTTTTGTTTTAAAGGCTGTTGTTTCAGTAATGTAGTCCCAAAATATGGGCCGATTCATTTCATTTTTTTTTTCTTAACCTTTAGTGATGCCAACACAGGAGAGATGGTGAAACTTCATGGCGCATGGTTTTCGCTACTATGTCAGGACCTTTACCTTTAGTCAGACTGAGGCTTACAGTTACACTGACGAAAAACAAAGATCCTGAAGATTTGAGGAGTAAAGAGGAGAGGGGAAGGGGGGAGGGGATGATTACCCCTCCCCATACTTTTCTCTGACCTCTTACCCCTCACCCACATATTGGAACAAAAACTGCATTTCTGAAGGATGCAGTTAATCTGAGACAAACCTGTTTGCTGTTTGGTCCAGTCATGATCTGAGCCACTTGTTTTTCAGTTTTTGTTGATAGCTGTCTTTGACTTTGTGAAATTTTCTAGTGAGCAGACAAAATGGCTGCTGCCCTCTCTCATAAAAGAGTTGACTTAGGTTTGTAATGTTACCATTGCTAGATTCAGGGGAATGCAACCTGAGCTTAACAAGTTCACTTCCCCCCTCAGTTTTACATTTCTGTGAATTTGTGAAAAAGTGATAGCCCTGCAGACACACAATTTGTATTTACACACTGTGCACTCAGCAGTTTAGTCTCAAGGTAAAAAATACTTCTTTTTTTTTTAGCTAACTGATTCGGCCTTCAAGTTTACTGCTTCAGATTGCATGAAAAATCACCTCTTCCAGATCTAGATGACTCACTGAAGATCAGATAGCAAGCGATTTGTTTTGTATAATGCCTTAGTTTTTATGTTTTCATTCTTTCTTCTTTCTTCTTTTTTTTTTTTTCTTTCTTTTTCTTCATCCTCTTGCTGTGGACAAAAGTTTAGGGTCAGCAGAAAAAAAACAAATGGTCTTACCCAATTTTTCTCTTCAGTTGCTGATACAGTTTGAGTGTCCAGATCCGTAAGTTGAAATTAAGACGGTTCTGGTTCTCATGAAATTTTTAGGGTTGCAGATGATGAAATATGACATGTTGGTTTCCGGTTCAGTTTTGTTTTTGTTTTTTTTGATAGAATTTTTGATGGCTCAGCTCCAGTCTTTGCAAGAGAAATAGAGTTTTTAGAGGATTCTGACAAGGACAATGACATCAGATCTTGAGATTTGTGAGCAGACTTGGGCCAGTGTTCCCGCTAACACTTAAACTTGGGATGTATTAAGTACAGATCTGAGAATTGATATCGATATTTTATTTTAAAAAGTGATTGTCATAATGATGTACAGGTATTTCAACAACACCAGGTCACTGGGATTGGTATCGAAACTTCTAACACCAATTGGAAAAATCTGGAAAATGAAAATGAAATGCTGTCCAGATGCTGCATGTTGATTAGTTCTTTAGGACTTGAGAAATGCTTACTCAGTTATGATTCATTTATGGTTTCCATGACAATCCTTTACGTCAGTTACTATGCTATAAGCAACAGTTGTGGCAAATTAAAGCTGGCTTAGATAATAAACACAGACCTGGTTGACTGGAAAATTGGCAGATGCTTTTTAAGAATTTTTTTATGGCAAAAACTAAAGCCCTAGAAAAATGAATCAGCCGCAAAGTACAGAGTGCTGATTTAATCAAGCATGCAGAGGTAAAAAAACCATAAGTGACAAAGACTGCTGAAGAATTGAAAATAACTCATAGAATTATGCAATTGCCGTGAAATTAATAAGATGTGATTCCTGTTAGTCGGTGTTTTTTTTTTTTTTTTTTTTAAATGAAGTCCATCAAATCATTTTTAATGTGACATTTCTGATATGACCCTCTGCTGTCAGCTGTGCTATGAAGAAGAAGAATTAAATTTACTTCTTTTTGATGAAACAATGTATTGGTCACACTGAAGTTCAGACACTATCTCACTGTTCAAGAAAAGCTTTACCTGCTTTCTTTCCCCCCTCTGACAATTGGCTAGATGTCCAGTACTTTAGTTTAAGGTTATTCAAACGCATGTTTTTATGAATAGACGTTGAACCTTGCATATTGTCTTCTTGTGCTTGTCATCACTTCTTTGTTCTGATTTACCAGCACTGTGTATGTTTTTTTTTCAGACCAGAGGTGTGTGTACAAAGACTTGGTTGCACTGCTACAGGGGGATGAGATAATGAATGAAAAAGAGACAAGAACAAAGTGCGTTTCCAGTCTGATGTTTGCCTGTGTGATTTATTGTGATCATAAAAGCTCAGTCTTGTTTACTTTCATTTGCATGTTACAGCAAGAAGTGTTTCATATTTCTGGGGCTGGAATCAGACTGGTATTCCCATGGTTACTTTATTTGGTAACAGTTTACATTTAGATTTTTTAAATTCTGCTCTGAGCGGTCCTTGGGTTTATCTTTCTGATCTGGAGCTTGGACAAATTGAGAACTGGTGTTTGAAATTTGATTACTTTCCGCAGAATGATTTATGCATGAATGGCACTTGAAATCAATCAAAATAGTCTAGTATGATTCTAGTTTGATCAGTCAGTGACCAGCAAAGCACAATCAAGCACAAATGCTGAAGTTGATGTGCAAAGCCTTTTTCCTGCTGAACTTGTTCTGTGTGTACCCAACTGTTCGTCTTTGTTTATGTGTATGGACCAGCTTCATCCACTCTCAGTATTCCTGCCAGTCCATAGACTGAATCACCTGTTGGCGCTTTTTCTTGGCTGTTGATCTGTAACTAACTCTGGCCTCTTATGTGCCTTCCTTCTTCTCTAGCAGTTGGGAGTGCATCAGTCATTTGGTGTACATGCCTTTTCATGATGATTCTCCCGCTGTTGTGGGTGGAGTCTTCTCTCAGTCTGGGTGATGTCACCTGTCCCCAACAATGTTTCCTCCAGGTCCTAAGCACTTGGCCACATTTCCTGTCATAAGGTGTTGAAGGTGGAACTGGATTCGAGAATGAGTCGGGTTGTCTGTCCCTTGGGACCCCTGGCTCTGTTGACCCTAGAGGTTCTGTCAGTCACTGGCTTGGGTTTACCTGGCAACTAGCTGATCAGCCTCTTGCTACGTCATGTTTGTTGCAACTTGGGGACAATAAAGAAAGTTTTGTCACTTACAAGAAAGTGAACAACTTGTAAACCACAAAATTCACAACAACAAGGAAGAAAAACTGTGTAGTTGATTTTTTTCATAGCATTTTTGTTTTTGTGCTGCCATTTTCTGTTTGTTTACCACTTCAGGATAAGTTTATTCTTCGGAATACTCGGACTTTGTATTTTGTTATGATCCTCTCTTGATTTATCTGTTCACTGCTATTCTTGTGTGGCTAATTAGCAGGTCTCTGCTAATATGTTGATATTTCTGATTTTTAAAATGAAATTGGTGGTTGCAGCTTACATACAGAATGCTTTGTAGCCCAGAAAATACGCTACATTTTGAAACTGGAGTCTGCTCCTGCTTGCCTATGTGAATGTTTACAATAACTTTTTAAATTGATCTGTGTGTGTGTGTGTGTGTGTGTGTGTGTGTGTGTGTGAAGTAAAATGTACTCAAATCACAGTTACAGATTTTTTGGGCTTAGGCAAACTGTTATGCCTTCCTTTCTTTTTTAAGGTTGCTGAAAACCCCTGCAAATTCAAATCACACAAAATTCGATAAAGAAGTGTAGTTTTGGGTATAGTTTGATATATGCTTGTGTTTTGTGAGTGTTGCTGATGTTTATGACTGTGAATCATTGGGACATCAGCAGCAGCTCACCGTAACTTGTTCACCAAGGTCATTGTTATCTAAGTTTTAGTCACTTCAGTCACATTAATATCATTAACATTCTTGTGCAAGTTGTTTCTGTTGATATGACAGCGCCTGGGCAGCTGAATCATCAGTACTTGTATGAAATACTGTCAGCAACACTCACACTTGAGACAAGGTAAAGAAGAAAGGGAATAAAAATTTTTTTTTCTAACAATTTTAAAAAGCAATACGAATGGGGCCACAGGAATTTCAGCTCCGTGCTGAAAATCCTTAAATGTTCATGTCTTTCCAAATGTATGGGAATGGAAGACAGTGTGGCCCTCAACAGGCAGACGGATAGTAGGCTGATAGTGGTGGACAGATGGATTGGTAAAGAGTAGCATTTACTCAGACATAGGTATTTTAAAGCATCAAAATTCACATGGAACTTTTAGAAATGCATGCTTGTAAATGATTTTGTGCCCCGATGTGGTATCATGTATGGGGGAAATGCTGGACAAGGATTTCTAAACGTCCACATATGTGCATAAATGAAGCATGGAAGTTCTTGATGCCTATAAATATCACTGACACACATTATTTTTTTTTTTTTTAGTTGAATATACTTGCTTGTTAGTCATGTTGTATTGCTGAAATAAGTATAGCAGATGACACAACAGGGAAAAAAGTTTATTTCTCCTGTTAAGCTAAGAGTGCGCGAGCCCACGTAATCTTGTGTCAAAATATTGCTCATCCAGTGGCACCCAAAACAATAAACACAGTTGAATGAGGCTGCAGGAGCAGGAGCAGAAACAGTTGTTGAGATGAGCCCATTGATACTGTTAAAACCTAAAGAAGTGGTGTAAACCTCCCCCACTGAAAGAAGCCCTTCTTGCGCTTCTTTCCATCAGCAGTTTAAACAGTGACAGCATTTGGATGATGCCAGATGCAAAGCACCACCTCCACCCCTGTGCTCCTACAAAAATCTGGAAGATGCCCCCCCCCCCCCACTCCCCTCACTGCCTAACAGTTTACAGTTACAAAAATCTATTGACTGACCATGTGAAATTGGAAACTGACCCTCAAAAATGGCAGTCAGAGTGAGATGATGACTGTCAGAATTTCTTACCAAGTGGGAACGTTGCCAGACAACTGAACTTTGATTAACCAATTTTAAGTGTCACGAGTCTTGTTTGTCAGAATTAGAGAGACCTATAAGCCTGAAGTGCCTGCAGTAGCTGTTTGTTACTGTATTTCAGTGTCTCGTATGACTGTCTCGAGACTACTGCAACATGTTGCGACAGATTCTGCAGGTGCGATATATTCCTTTGGATACAAAATGTATCCGTGGTGAAAGTTTTCATGTTTGCAAAGAAAGTCAGAGATAATACTTCAACATTATACTTATTGGGAAGAGAATTGGGATGAGGAGGGCATGATTATGACAAACTGAAGTACTTAGAAAATTGCCTATACACGAAGTTGTACATTGAAACCTAGTCCCATTTGTGATTTAATCTGGATCAAAATGAGCATTCCACTCGGCATCTACCTCTTTATTTAGTGTGTGTATGTTCTTTCCTTTGTTTTTCAAATCCCATAGCTTTATTTAGTTAATTTAAGAAACTGAAAGGAGAAAGAGAGACAGTTGACAAGAATGGTCTGGAAAGCCTGCCCTCGTGGTGCTTTCAGTTAAGTCATAAGCTACAGATACTAGTTGATGAACAGGACTTGAATATCCATTCCCTTTATATCACTTGCTTGATCATGGGCAGATAGAAGGGTAGATCAGCCCAAATTATTAGCGAAGCTAGTCTTATCGTAGTCTTTAAATTTTGCTTTTGTTTTTCATCAAACTATAGTGTATTCAGATCATGGAGGCACAAGAAGTATGAAAGAATTTTCAGCTTTCCCACTGGTAGAATAAGACTTTGAGCTTTCTCACTATTTTCCTTCCTTGTTTGGTGGATGGTGATGTTTGCCTCATTTCTTAATCACGGAAGTGTAGAGCAAATGACCATAGAAATTTCTGTTACAGGGAGAGATGACCTTTCGAATGATGCCCTTGTGGAAGGGGGTGTCAAGGGCAAGCTGACCAATAGTACTGGTTATGTTGAAGAGAGAGAATATGTGACTGCCAATCATCTTGTCAAGTTTTACTTTGTGACTCGCTGCTACAACGACTATATTGAATCTATTCTGCAACAAATGTCAACGGATCGTGCTCCTGATCTCTTGATCATGAACTCCTGTTTGTGGGACTTAACAAGGTAGGTGATACAACTGTTTTACTAGAATTATCAAGCTTGTGACACAAAAGGTAGCGAAAAAAAAAGGGGGGGGGGGGGGGGGGGAGGGTGCAGTTTTTATTGCAGTTTTTAAAAACGGTCATATGTTGCCAAGGAAATATGACTTTTAAGGTTCATGAAAACATGAACACAATGGTAAATTGCACACTGATTTTCTGTCAAAGATAACTATTGTCCAACAGTTGTTATACTGGACATTCAATTATCAACCACATACTTAGGTGAGTTCAACCTAGAGAGAATAATTTTCTTAGTATATGTGTGGCAAAAGATCACAGTTGAATTTCATACTAAAATAAATAGGATCTGTTGAAGAAGATGAAGATTACCATCAGATAGCATATCCAGCATAACAACCATTTTGACATAGAATATCCAGCATAACAACTGTTTTTGACATTTAAACTGTTCTTTCCAGCCAGTTTGGAAGAGTGACAGATGCTTTCTGTGATGATTTTCTGTATTGTTGGGTTGCATGTCATTAAGTGATCCTAAACACAGAATCCCAATAACCTTATTATTATCATTATTACATTTTCATCAGACTTATTATTTCGATGTTACTTTGGACATGCCCGAATCATGCAAAAATAATATACATTAATTTAACAAAAAGCATGTTTTTTAAATGCACAAAAGTAAACAGCCGTGATCGAGATAACCAGATATTGATATAATTGAAATAGAAGTGCATCAAACAGATGTAGTTCAGCAGATGGACATATCCAACAGATTGTGCATATCTTGTCAAGAATTACAGCTCATTTCGAATCAGAGTTGACCGAAACAATGTGGGGGAAAAAAATTGCGAAATTAAATATCATTATGGCATTTAATGACACAGTATATTGGTGAGCGCAATATTGATGTCACAAAAAGTTTAGCTCTAGAGATGTTTTGCTTGTACAGTTGATTGACGATTGTTATAGAGATTTTTTTTTCAATGTGGAGAGACAGAAAGTATCAAGCAAAGATTAACAGCAGAGTTTACCTTTTCAGTTATTACACTTGACAAATTCACAATGTATTGATTTATGAGAGTGAAAGAAAGAAAAGGTATTAGATGCCCATGTTCCAGGAAAAATAAAACTAAAAGGATTGTTGTTGAGATTTGATTTTTCCACTTTTTCCAATAACATCAGTTATAATTGAGATTCTTTTCTGAACAAGATCTCACATGCTGAAGATATTATTTCAGCAGAATGTCAGAGAAGAAGAATCAGTTTCAAACGATTAAGATTGTGTGCTTGATATGACTCGTACTTCTCAGATCCTTCTTCCGATGTTGTAGGGCTCGAAATACCCACCCGTCCGATTGTTTATAGTGACTAAAACATCTAGCGGACATTTGAAATTCTCTCCTTGTCCTTCTGGCAACCAGTTTTGATGGGTCAGTGAACAGATGGCTGAGAAGTAAGCTTGAGTGCAGACCAGTGGCACTTCCCTCTTTTCCATATCGCTTTCACACACTTACTACTACTACTTTTCTACCCATTCACCATATCTGTCCCCTCCTGGTTCTTATAGGGGAGTTCCCGCAGAGTGCTGTCATGTTGGAGCAAAGCATGGCCTATACATAAAATGTGTCAGCAGTACGCAGGACTTGGTCAGCATATAGATTTACTCCCTGCAGTTTTGTTTTGAATACATGCAGACAGGAAGTGGATTTATTTTGGAATGTGTATGTGATTAAGAGGAAGAGAGAGTGAGAGAGAGAGACAAAAGAGATGGAGAGGTAGACTGTTTTTACAATTTCATTTTGGTCCAAGAATAAGTGAAAGATGGAAACAGTTTTCTTCTGTTTTCTTCCACACCCTTAGAAGGCATTGAGCACAAAAGTGATTTTCATTTCTCTCTCTTTGGCCTTATTTGTAAGTGAGCAGAATATGCCATTACTGAATTATGTTATTTGACTTGTCACAGCACTGCATGCTTAGTTTTACTACATTTCAACTAGGTGTGTGGGCAAACAGAAATTCTTTTTTTTTTTTTTTTTTTTTTTGCTGTCCCAGCCTCTCAACCACCTCAAAGGCAGTGCACCCATGCCACTCATTCCGACGCCCCGTCCACAGCCACAGCTCGGTCAGACCCTACCGCAGTCCCGGCTCCGGCAATCCACAGTCAGGGAGCAGTCAATTTCAAGTCGTTGAGAGGCAACCCACCGGAGGAGACACTGCACTGCTGCCGAGTCACTTCGGTGGTGTTCAGTGGCACCTGTTCTGATCTAACATACGCAGGACACCACCTACTAAGCCCCCTACTGATGACAATAATTGCTTAGTCGCAGATCCGACGTGAGTGAGCTCTCCCTCCGGAGGGCGCCACCACGTCCGTCCAACGACAGCCCCCACGGACTCACCAATACCGGTGACCCCGACGGAACCAAACCAAGGCCACAGACGTGGAGAGGACATTGAAACTGAGGTCACCATGAGAGCAGGGCATGAAGGGCCACAGAATTTGAGGCTTTTTTTTATGCTGATCGAGAATGATTAAGATGATGCTACGGATTTCCATTTCGGTCTGAGACTACATGACAGGGCTGTACTCTACGCTTCCTTTCATAATATATCCAGGTGTCCAACCAGGCCGAGAGATACAGGCACCTATTTGAGCAACACTCAGAAACGCATCCATTAAGTGGATGAAACTCGACTGTGTGGTCCCAGTCTTCCCAGCTGAATCCGCAGCAAACTCAACTCTGGGTAGTAGCGGTCGGGGCAGAAAAACCCACATGACTCTGATGGGATTTGAACCCACAACCTCCCAGCCAGGAGTCCGTGACGCGAACCACTTCACCATGGCGGCTGGTGGCAAACAGAAATTCAGGAGGACAAGTGGATTTCTTATCACCTTGTCTGCAGGACAACTCAGAATTGCCTGGGAATTTCTACGCCTATTTTGTCAGTAGATTTTTGCATGTTTTGTGTCTTTCTTCATCTTTTTTTTTCTCTGATGATGAGAAAGCAAGATTTGAAGACCAGGAAAACACAAATTCTTATGTGAAGCTGATGATGCAAAAAGCTAACTGATATTTACCACATTTACTTGCTTGAAAACGTATCTGCAAAGCATGGAAGTTGATAAAATGAATTGACAAGTTTCAGGAGGTTTACTTTTTTGTTTTTTGTTATGTCATATTTTGCCTTTTCTTTCATTTCATATCCTTTTTGTTTTCATTTATGTATTATATAAATAGTTCAGAGTATGAAATAAGGACTTGCACTTCCATCCACATAGTAAATAGGCATCATGATGGATGTAAATGTTCCAATTGCTGTTGTTTATTCAGGAAGTGAGGTAGTGAAGATCATTGCTATTGACATTGACTGACAATGTTTTTGTCTGTGAGAGTATATTAACTACACTACTTTCCAGCTAATCTAATGATTTGAACTTCTGTAGTTTATCCATAGAAGAGGCAAAACTGAAAACCAAAGTTTCTTTTTCATACATGATAAATTCAGCATGAAAAACATTTTTTTTTCATTTGGTCTTTTATTCAGACAGCACAAGAATAATGTCTGAATCAAGAGAAATGAAGACCGCTTTTTAGTTACAAAAGAGATCTTGTAGGTCCCAACAGCACAGTTTTTCTGTTGCATATATTTCACAAACAAGTAGGAAAACATTAAAAACAATGTTGAAACGAAGTTTCTGTCTGTTTTTTTCTCTGAGGTTGTTGCATATCTGATAGCAGAACAGAAACAGAAATACTGGGCTGCTAAACAAAGAACAAATTACAAAACAAATGCAATGCATTTTGACCTATGGGATCTTCAGCAGGACAAATACTGTTTAAAACATTGAAAACAAAGGAAGAAGAGTCACTTATTTCTTTGCGCTGGATACACCCAAGACCAAATTTTGCACCCAGATTGAAGAGGTGAGTGACAGACTGTCTTTGGTTTCATTGTTTTGAATGTTATATGTCATGCCCAGAGAAGACAGACTGTTGGAGAGATATAAGTGTATATTGTTGCCATGTATCATGTGTGTGAGAAATAACCGCATTGTGTTTGGTCCAGGTATACGCCAGGTCCACATCAGTACAAACAAAAAATGGAATGTTGTGTGGCCGACTGTTAAAACTCTTGGGGCCAGAAACTATGGTTGTCTGGACGACCGCCTTGCCTGTCGACAAGCGGGCTCGGGGGGAGGATTCCTTGGTCCCAATGCTGAGTACAGAAGTCAACGGTTGACCCACGATGTCGTTACAGCCAACTTTGAGGCACGCAATGTTGTTGTTGACCACGGCTTCAGTGTTCTGGATCTTCACTATTGGTTTCGCAATCGGCTGGAATTGCGAGCTCGGGATGGTGTTCATTGGTCAGTTTTTTTTTTTTTTTTTTTTTTTTTTTTAATTAAGGGAGTAGTAATGCTTTGGTAGGAAGAATGTGGGGAGATACATATTACATTTAACACGGAACAAGGCAAAAGAGCTTCCAAGGGATCAGTATTGGTATTCATTCTGAAGAACGATCAGTATGGGTAATCTGATTTGTCAATTTAGATTTCTGTATATCATTTTCCCAGTCTTGGGGTCTGTGCTGTGCTATATCAGGCATGTCATTATTCACCTGTTGACTAAATAATGAAGCATTTAGTATCCAGGATGGAATATATATGTATGTAGATGTGTGTGTATGTATGTACACTCACACACACAGATATCATTTAATCTTTTTTTGCGTTCTTAAAAGAAGTGTTGGAGGGGAAAAAGCAAGGGGATTTCTCTTTGTTTTTTTAATTGTGGATTTTGTTTTTACAGTGCGACAGCCCAGATGGGTAATATGCGATCTGTGCGGCTCGGTTACAAACAAGAAGAAATTAGATGCATAATGATCGTGACCTCAATAAAGGATATTTTTCTTTGATTACCAGTCATATGTATGGCTGTCAAAACAAACTGATTTTTTTTTTTTCTAAAGAGTTTTATTCAAGTGCGTATGCCTATGTGTATGCAGTCAGTTATTTTCTTTTGGTTTCTTTACTTGCTGCGTAGTGATTTTCCTATCATATGAGACCTCGAAAGGGTCTTTGAAACCGCTTAAATTCAACTGTCCCCCTCAACCCCCCCAGTGCGTTGCCCCTGGACCCCATGGGGATCAAGGTGGCCCCTGGACCCTGGTCCTTTTCAGATATTTTTTAACTCGGCTGTTCTCCTGCATGTGTAAGTGCCCTCTGTGCGTTTCTGCGTGTGTGTGCAGATGTTTTTTTTTGTGTTTTGAGGAGGGGGAGGATAGGAAGATAATTGGGAGGGGGGGGGGGGGGGGGGGGATATTTGTCTTTAGAGATTGGGCATATGACTTTTGCATGTCTGTGAGTGCCTGACCTACTTTGGCATCTTCATGCTGTGTATGTTCCTTTTTTGTGTCATACCCTCCTCCTCTCCACTTCTGACTTTCTTGCATTATTTGTACATTCTCAAAGATTTTTCTTTTATTTGAAGCACATATGCTTATGTTGATGGAATTGGGTAGGGTTTATCATGTCAGTGATGTGTACCGAATGACGTTTTTGGGTTGTACATTTATGCTACGCTTTGTGTGATAATTTTTGGTCAGATCGGCCCATATTTTAGTTTCCTACCTCGGACTCTGAACACAGTCTGTCTTGTGTTTGTTTCCACCAGTCTGAAGATACATACAGCACTATGTAGGAGCAGCAGGAATTGAAAATTCTGCAGACAGTTGAAATCTTCCAATCATAGCTTTTTTTTTTCAGTGTAATGTCTTTGTTAAGGCAAGATGAGATTTGAAAAGCTACATGTATTCAAATAGGATTAAAATCTGCAAGCGTTCAGTCAATCTGTGCTGGGAAATACCTCACGACAGGTATTGGGAACTTGTGTTTGGCCATTCTAAGCTTGATGTTATTCTTTCTGTCACAGATGTGGCAGCTTGTGTTTGGCCATTCTAAACTTGATGTTATTCTTTCTGTTACAGGTGTGGTACTGCTCATCGCTCGCTTCATGAGTGTGCTGCTGTTGACCAGTGTAGCGCACCTGTGGGATATTCCTTTTCAACCAGTGCATTACCTTGACTCTCGTACTCCTGCCAGACCCAAAGAGCTAACACTATCAGAGCTCAGTTCACTGGCAGATTTGGTATTTCTGATGAGTGAGAATGTGCAGAGGACATCAAACTTTGGGCAGTCGCTGCAGAATGAGGAGGCAGAGCAGAAAAGCGTTGCTTCTAGCGCACATGTCCTGCTCCATGTCATCTACCTGTGGTAAATATGGCATTTTCAGGTGTCACGAATGGGGGCTGTCATCCTTGGCACGCAGACTTCAACAGAAACATCAGACGTGAAAACATGATGCGTAAAATGCCTAAATACAATGGGCCTTCAAACTTCAATCCCTGCAACGGATCTTTCAGTTGCGGTCCTAATAATGGACCTCTGAGCTTCAGTCCATGGTGGTTTGATGGACCTGGCATAAACCTGAATGTCAGTGGAGCCTTCTTCATAGAAGACAGTGGACCCATCTGGCCTGACCATTGGAGCACATATCCCGGCAACTTCGCAGGATTTGTTATGCCTCAGAACCCAATGCCTCCTGACTTCTTCAATGGCTGGTCAGATTACATGCAGGACAGTTTCATGGGAGCCCAGCGGCGTCGGTATCGTACAAAGTATGCCAGATATTGTACATACTAGACTGGTTTCCTTATTTCATAGCTTGTGCACAAGCAGCATCCCAGCAATGCAAGTACTGTGGCTTTGCTCAACAATTCGAAAAAGCTGTTATGATGCAGCGTTATTTAAAGCTAATTGCATCTTTTTTCCCCACCAGCACAAGGTGGTTTTGTTATGATGAATTGTCACTATAAAGATGATTGTTGCCAAGACCTGGCATTTGTTGACCTAAGTGAAGGAGGGAAACTTGTTTGAAAAAGGGTGAAAACGATGCACACAAAAACATCCTTCTATCCTTTCCCACTTCCACCCCTCCCTGTCACCCCTCCCACCCATTTTCCTCCCCATAAGACCCATTTATCTACTAAAGGGAATCAGCCATGATGCATTTAAAAATTATTTTGAAAAACATTAGAGAGAGAGGGCAGCTATGACAAATTCCAACTGAAGCATGGAAAAAACCTCTTGTCTGATAGCATCCTTTTGGAGCACTACATTCGTTGCTAAGGAATGTAGTTGCCAGGTGATGCTGATTAGCTTTTGTGCAGTGTTGACTTTTTTGTTGTGGCTCATAGCGCCTCCTGCCAGACAGAGCCTGGATAAGACAGAGCACTGTTAAGGCAGAGCCCAGATAAGAACTTTTTGTGGGTATGAGCCTAAAAAGTTTCGCTTCGTTTTATTCATTGTAAAACTACAGGACTGGAATAACCAGGGCTTAGCTCAATGAAGTTGGTCAAATTGTGCTGGTCTGCTTCTGAAATTGCATGTATTTATCTGTTACTAATGAACACTAGTAGTAAAATTCTCTGCTCCTTGGAATTTGTGTGAATTGAACTCTATAGTAGTTAAATAGTGTGGTCTCAAAACATTCCTAAGTAAATTTTGAGATTCCAGAACAAGAGATTGGGATAACATATTGATCAGTAGGTCTTGAATTACAAGTAAGGTGATGCGATTTGGCTGATACGCAAGACCAAGAAGACACGGAGGTGGTGTAAGCACTAGTGCTGGTGCAAGATGGTTGGGTCAAAGACACATAAGCACTTGGTCTTCTAATCTAATCTTGTTTGATAATATAGGTAGGTAACCCAAAAAGTTACATGAATATGATTTGCTTTTAAAACTGTTTTAAAACAAACATATAGTACAAGTCCTTGTGTTTATAGCATACTAACTACATCAGTTGTTAGCTGACAGAAAAGATTGTTACAAATTTGTTTTCTTTTTGTTGATAATGCTCAGTGCAGTTTGAAATGTGATGAAAGCAAAGGCTTTAATAAGATGAAACAATAGATCTACTAGAAGAATCAGGTAAAGTACCCCCACCCCATCTGCCTCCTGCCCCTCTCCCCAAGAAAGGAAAAAAAATGATATACTGAGATTCTTGAAGTCAACAGTTGGGTCGTTTTATGTTGTGTTCTGGCAGATCTTATCCACAGTAGCCCATTCACACTTTGCGTTGCTAATGATTATGTAGCAAATTTTTATGTGTCTTGTTTGGTTGTGCGAGAACGATTTTTTTTTTTTTGAGTGAGTCTTGCTTCTACTTTCAGTCACACAGACTCCATAGTGATGCTTCCCTGTTATGCAAGTTGTGTGTGCCAATCCAAGTTCATGCTGCCACTCAGTTTTCCTGTGATTTTTGCATGGTTTTGACGGATTTGCTGTTTGATGCCATCATTTTTTGTTACATACTTTCTTTCTCCGCTGACTATCTCACTTCCTGCATGATCCACTGTCTCACCATGGCTCGACGGAAAATAACTTTTCTGTTTTTATCAAATGTTTTTGTATCTTTCTGGCTGAATGGTTCCAGTAATCGTGATGTGAAAAGAAAAAGATTTTGTATCCAAAATTAATTAGACAATGGTGAAATCAACCAACAGTTGTTTTTTTTTTTCATGTTTATTTTGTTTTCAGTAATGATTTATGATGACGTGAAAAGAAAAAGATTTTGTATCCAAAATTAATTAGACAGTAGTGAAATCAACCAACAGTTTTTTTTTTCATGTTTGTTTTCAGTTATTTATGATGACGTGAAAAGAAAAAGATTTTGTATCCAAAATTAATTAGACAATGGTGAAATCAACCAACAGTATTTTTTTTATGTTTATTTGTTTTTTCAATTATAATTTATGAAATAGATTATACAATATGAACCATAGATGATATATTGCTTTTCTAATATACCTAGGTTTTCTTACCAGAATATTTATTTTGTTTTCAATTGTAATTTATGGAGTAAATTATATGAAGATGAGCCAAAGATTAAGTGTTGCATTTCCAAAATATTGTGGATTCAGAAAGTATGCCAACAAACTTGCTGATTTATGGGATGATTGAAAAAGACATTTTTAATTCAGATTTTAGTTCATTCTGAAGACTTGCATTCTTGCATTACTTCTGTTTTCTCTGAGAATCATAAAAGAGTATGAAAATTGTCCTTGAACATATAGTAGTTACCTGTGTTTGATTACTGCTCAATATATAAAATTCTGACCTCCCTCCCCTGTACACCTTTTAATCTCTTTATGAAAGATCTAGTTTTACAACACTTTAAAGCATTGCACTGATCTTGTTTGCTGTGTATTTTTGTTTAGTATTTTTCCCCAGCACTAATGCTGAAGGTTTCACATCTATAAGAATATGACATTTCTGTACTGTTCACAGAGTGTCCTCGTGGAATGTATGTGTTTGCAGAGTGTCCTTGTGAAACGTATGGTGACTCCTTTTTCTCCATGGGGGATGATTGATTTATTCCTGTACTAACAGTAACTTGTGTGTATGGTACTAGGAAATTCTAAGCAGCAGGCTGGCTTGTTTTGTGCACATGTGGAAAGTTTGTATTATAACAGGTTCCTGTGGATATATGCCTGATCAGTCATTAATCTAGTCATACTTTTGGTGCTTGAAATGTGAAGACTTTCAGCAGACTGATTACATCAGTTTGGTTTCAACATTGTCTCGCTATCCTTTTGACCAAATGTAATCGGCTGTCTGTTGTGCCATAACATTCATTGCTGTACTGAATTATGCCTGCCAGGGAATGCTTTCTTGCAGGTCTGAATCGTATCATCAGTCATAATGTAGTATACATGGTACACTTTTTCTTAAGGAAGCAAGATATTTGGTTCAATGCCGGAATAGCTGGGAGCCGGAGTAACGCCAAACTTGTGATCCTGGGGTTGCGGGTTCGAATCTCCGCTGGGCCGTTTCGGTACAGGGGGATTTTTCCTTCGGAGTTAACATTGGTTCCAACTCCATTTCCCATACAGTCCTTCAAATGAGACTATAAACCGAGGTTCCTTGTGTGATCGCACACATAACATCTTGCACACATGTAAAATCCCCATCACCAACTTTTGGAAGAGTAGACCAGTTTGGCTGTTGGTTGAATGACGCGTTATACATAGCATGCACCCTGCGTAAGAAATGGAAAGAAATGAAGTAAGGAAATTAAGTGAACGATATTGACTGGATGACATGGGGAAACGACTGAATGAAGAGCCAGCTGGCAACTCTTCAGTCGGCACTACCAAGGTAGGCAGCCCATTGAGAAAACGAGTGTGGAGTGTAAAGCGCTTAGAGCTTGGACTCTGGCCAAGAATAAGCACGATAGAAGTATTCATTGTTGTTATTAATGCTCATTTGATCGTGATGAAATATCAGTATGCATTTAAAGATGAGCTTGTTGTTTGAAGGCACATTGCAGTGTTTTTTGTTTATGCCAATGCACTGTTATGTATCAGAACAGGGACAAAAAAGAATGAAGTTGCTCAGTGATTAGCTGTTGTTTCCAAAACCTTACATTCCCAGCTAGTATGTGTTAATGTCACTGCAACATTCACCTGAAGTCCGTCTGTCTGACAGGGCATTCTCCAGATAGAAAAAATGAGCATTATAAAACCAGAATGACAGCTTCATAATATTGGCAGTACAGAGGCAAGTTCAATAAATCATGCCTGGGGAGGCATCTTCAACTTTGCAAGGGTATCTCTTTAGAATTTTGGCTCCTTTCATTGAGCAAATAAGCACAATTGTGCTGTAAATCGCGTTTGTGAGCCTGGATGTGTTCTCTGAAAACTGGCTTTTTCTCATTTGATCTACTCTTGCTGTTAGATGTTAATTTGTTGATATTCATGTACTGAACTGGCTTTTTCTCATTTGATCTACTCTTGCTGTTAGATGTTAATTTGTTGATATTCATGTACTGTTTTGAAGATTCCATTCCAAATGTCTTTTATGATATTTGCTCAATAGCTGTGTCTCCAAGGTTTGTTTTTCAGTGTAAAATGTCAGTTGCACAGTTTATAAATCAAAACGTCCCACTGAAATGTAAGGATCTTTTAATAGAACTGTGAAGATTTTTTACCTCTGTGTAATTTCCCTGTTTCTATTGCTCTGCCTGTTTTCTGTATATGCATGTGTGCTCTGTTGTGTACTTAATGTATTCTAGTCAAGTGAGATGTTCATTTTTGAGTCATGACTGTTTTGACAGGTTTGCTTTGTTATTTAGACTTTTATGCGAGTGATTACAACTGAAGTCTTCACTCTTTCTGTCGAAAATAAACTATAACGAGTGCTTTGGCCTTCTTTTTTTTTTCTCTCCTTTGTTGAAAAGTTTCTTCAGGTTGGCATTGTTTAAGTTTATCAACATCAGAGAGATACTCTGGATCCTTGTTTTATTTCATATTGGGCATTTTTATTTCAGTGTTGTAAGTTTTCAAGTTTCTGAAGCAGATTGGTTTTGGGTTTAACTGGTGTTAATTCAGTGTTGTTTTTTGTCATTGGGTTTATCATTTCATATTGTGTTTGTTACTTAACGTTATAACATGACCTTCATGGCTGGATGTGCTATCAGCAGTGTGTGTGTACAAATCTGAGGGTTTTGTACATGTTCAATTTAAAGACATAACTTTCAGATCTGGCATCAGTTTGATGATGTTGAGAATGAATGGTTCAAAAATAATTTTATAAATGCTTACAAACGATTCTTTGGTGATGCATCAGTCTCTTCTTGCAGCTGTTTTGTCATCATTCTCATTAACGTGTGATGTCAGGTTATTGTTACTATCATTCATTTCAGTTCATGGAAAAAACTGTAGCCACTTTATCCCTATGTTACCACATCCAGGCATGTGTATGTCCAGTTTGCTGTTGGGGTTTTTCTTATCTCAGATTATTTTCCTGAAAACTGGTGTACTTTGGAAACACTTTTAGATCTAACTGCTTTGAACTTTAAAGGAGTTCATTGAAAGCTGACGATCATTTGCATTTCAGCATCATAGTAACATAGACTTAATGTAAATGGTAAAAGGACGGTTGTATGTAAACTGACACACTGATTGTGAAAACATAGAAAAAGAAAGAGAAAATGAATAGAGCGAAAGAAAAACTTTTAAATGACTTAATTGTGAATTGGGGGGGGGGGGGGGGGGGGGGGGGGGGGGGATTTCATAAAACTGTGAGTACATACCACAGAATTTTTGTGAGATGGACTATATTTTGCAGTGTGGTGGGTTAAGTGTATTTTCATAAGATAGTGTAGAAAGACCAAAATTGTTTGGTGCACAAGTCTACATTTCATTCTTAATCATTTCCATTACTGTGTGAAAAAAAAGTCAATGGGGTTACTAAGGGCTCTTTTAGTACAAATAGTTTCCCTGCATTCTGGAAGTTAGGTTTTCTTCTTTTTGCCGCCAGTGTCTTTGACGTTGTTTTCGTTTTTGTCTTTCTTTACTCGATCTACTGTTTTTCTATGTGGACCTTTTCCCTGTCTGAGCTGGAAACTCATGTATCCTTTTTTTTTCTGATCACTTGTTTTGAGGTGCTAGCTTTTATAATGTTGTATTCCATCGACAGCGAAAGCTGTCAGGAGTGGACATTAGCTCTGTCCATTCTGCAATGTCAGTGTGTCCATATGACTTTTTTTGAAAGCATTTATCTGGAATTTGCTACTATTATTATTTTTCTTAATTTTTTGTTGTTGTAATAATTTGGAAGCGAGAAGGCAAGAAAGTGCCTAGCGTCTCAGCACAGCTTAGTTTTATTTCCCATAATACTACTTGGCTTCCACGACAGTTTTTGCTTTTTCTGTTTTTATTCAATATTAGTCTTTTTTGATGTGGCTTGTTTAACATGTTATATTTCGTTCAAGTACGAGTTTGACAGACCTGAAAAGGTTCTGTGTGGTTGGCTGTACTACCATAGTAAAAATTTACCTTTTGTAAAAAAAAAAATGTTGCTGTTAACACATTCCGATTATCATTTCCAACAGTTTTTAGTGATGAACTGTTGCTGTTTTATTCATGTTGCAATTCCCATGACTTTGCCTTTTAAAAAAAAAAAAAAAAAAATTCATTCCTATTACGCCCATCAGTTGGTGTAAACCTTTTCGGTTATTATGCATGTTTCAGTAAAGAGATAAAGAGCTCAGGGTGAAAATCCTTCATTGGAAATGCTACTGTGCCTCGAATTTGTGCTGGTACATGTGTTGTTTACTTTTGGGTGTAAAAGGTTTGATTTCTGAATAAACCTTTACTTGTGTTCCAACTGTTATCCTTGTTCACTGGACTGAATGGGTACCTTGGTGTTGAAGTGACATTTCATCTGTTGATCTGCATGTACGATTTTTCTTTTGTCAGTGAAGATAAATGGGATAAAATGTGTGCCTTTTATTCCACTCCATTAAATGGGGATCAGAGAGAGCAGGATGGCAGATAGATCTGACATAGAGGGGAGAGATAGAATGGTAAAAATCCATTAAAACTGTGGAAGGTCAACACAGCATAATCAGTGAAGGGGTAACATGAGTTTTCTCTAATTTTAGAAAAATCTTACAGGCAGTATTGTTGAGTGAATGAACTGAAGATGAGAAAATGTCTCGACAAGGATGTGGGTTCTGCGGGACTGGCATATGCCGGATTTTACCTCAAAACTTTTGTACTGGTCAACACTGAAAGTGTTGATACCATGTACCAGTGTCAAGCTTGTGTCAAGCCTCTTGTGGGCCACACAGTTTCTTCCACATCTGCCCTTCCACCCTCTGACTCACTGATAGCCAAACTGTAAACACCCTGGCTGGTAACTGATGCATTGGTATAAAATGCATCCGTGCCAGGTGGGATAAGTCTTCAACACACACCACTACAGTATCTCGCCCACATCCAAGTTATTCTGTACCTGCATCTCTAACCCTCCCCTTCTTCCACACTAATGGCATCCTCTCCCTGTGGGGGTCTGCCTTGGGTGTTTGGTGTATTTCCTCCCCCCAGAGCAGTGTAGTGCCAAATTTGGCTAGGTCTGATACCCTCCCACCCCCACCCCCATTTCTTCTCTCTGTTTCTTTCCGATGTCTTGAGTGGGACAGACAGTAGTTCAGACAGAACTCCCTTTCCTTTTCTTCCTGTGATCGACACCCAACCCCAAAGAAATTTTGAGTATTTACTTTATTCTGACTGGTGCTTTTTCATAACAATTTTACTGGTGCTATGTAAAGCAAGACTGGTTTATTTGAGAGGTGAAACAAGATGGATGGTGTTACTGTTAAGAGAGCTGAATCGAGTTTGTTCTCTTTGCGTACATGTGTGTGTGTGAGCAAGTGTGTGTGTATGCACCCTGCAACATGACCTTTTGCTGTCTGTGGTGTCTTGTCTGGTCAGATTCTATGCTGACTGTCCTTTGCCAGGAGGGAAGAGAAACTGAGAAGGTGGGAGAGAGGGCAGTGAAGAGGCAGAGGCATGGGGGGGGGGGGGGGGGGGGGGGGGGCATCAAACATTTAAGCTGCTTTGGTGGTCTTAACATTTGATAGTCATAACTGTCTGACAATACTAAAGTTGTTGCCAGCACAGTGCACTTGCAGTTTTTGAAAAGAGATTACTTGGAAACAGGAAAGTGACCTCTTAAATGACGGCTTTCAAGAGTAAGAAAGCTGTGATCTTATGTAAATCCCCCCCCCCCCCCCCCCCCCCCCCCCCCCCCCCCCGTTTTTATGGTTAGCAGATCAGCATATTTGACAAATGAGACCGCACATGAGCAGATTTGCACTGATCATGACACCGATATTCTGTATGGAAGCTCAAAATGAAATTTAAAAAAAACTCCCACTGTTTTGGGTTTGTTTTTTTTTTTTTTTTTTGTAAACTTCTTATGGGACATTGACTTTGAGAGCCAGCATTCAGTCTTTGTCAGAAGAGATACAAAGGGAGGCAATTTGAAGACAAGACAAATAAACTAAAAAGGGAGAGCTAGTACTTGTTTAATACTTTCACGACGAGCACCACAGAGTGACATTGCTTCCCTGCAGACGCGTGCACAGCATGTGTTTACAACTGTTGCAGACGCGTGATTTTCGCACTTTTTTTCATTTTATTTTACATCCCCAAAGATAAACCTAACTAGCAATTGTTATATATCAATGGAAAGGGTAAAACGTGAACTTTGCTATGAGCATAGACTTAAATACATTTTGGGTAAAACAGCAAAGCTACAGTTATGGAAACAATGTAAGTAAAACCTAGTAGAAGACAATCTTGTTTACATTTGTTTGGTTAGTATGACAACAGCAAATGAGGAAGAAAAGGGGCATAAAATTTTGCTCTTTGAATAGATGCAGAGAAAGCCTGAGGTATTCAATGTGTAATCCAAGTGAACTTTTTTTTTCTAAAGGAAGATAAATCATTGCACACTGTACACACTTTTCACTGTTCTGGCTTCTGACGATATGACATATAAAACTGTTAAATACACAGAGCAAATAAATCAAGCTCAGATTCTTTTCGATAAACTTGTACACCTTTACCCCCCTCATCCTCTGAACCACTTTGCTGAACCAGTTCTAACATCCCATGTCACTCTTCTGCCCGATTTGTTGGTGTGGCTGGAAATTCTGCACATGCTTTCTGCGAAACTTCCCAGTGCCAGATGGGTCTCTTTGTTTGGACTACTCTGGGGTCACAAAAGTCATCGCTAGTGCATGTAAACTTACCCTTCCAGTGGTTAGAACCCCGTTCTAAATATTTAGGGCAGCTGCATCCCTTAGACCGTACACAGAGAACAGGGAATTTTTGTTTTAGTTGTGCCATCACAGAGGCACGGCACATCCAGGGGGTACAGCAACATTGCCATCACCACAGAACGGCTCGTCATGACTGAGTTGCTGTCACTATCGCGTGTTGTGAAAAGGTTAAAATGAGAGAATGTGACAGCTCTGAAAGGGTCTAATGTGGCCAGTTGGGCTATAATTACACTGGAACAGTTGAGATGGCAATTTATTTGTGAGAGTTTCCATTCAGAGAACTGGTCTTGAAGTTCAAAGATCTCTTAACCCATTCCACTTGTTATGGATACTGGCTGAAAAACACTTAAGGTATGGTCCACGTCAGATGAAAATTATGCCATAGCAATGGCAGTGTTCTATTAAGAAATATGTTTAAAAGCCTTTGTTTGTACCTGTATCCCCTGAAAAGCACATGTGTCAGAAAAGGTCTAAATATTGAGGTTTGTTTATTTTGACCTAAACTTGAACCCAAGACATTAAAATCAATCCCAGAATGCAACATTATATAGTGATCGTCTATCACTTTAGCTACAGTGAAATCAATCTAGCAGTTCATGAGAAATGACGAGAGGTATATGCAAAGACATGTAAAAAAGTCATTGCCAAACCTCAAATCCTAATGGTCCTGATCTACCCAAATTCATAATGTAAAAAAAAAAAAAAAAAAAAAAAAAAAAATTCTTCACAACTGCTCTTGGTCAGTTTTCAACTATGCAACAAAAAGATCATCAGGGCAATTGAGCTTTTGAGAATTTTTATTCCAATAAAAACTTGACATCAGCATATCGAGTCTTCCAACTTACAAAGGGAAAAAAATGTTCTGACATGCTGTTTACCCATTGGAACAAAGCTGGTAACAATGTACATACTTAAAAAAAAAAAAAATTGGTTCAATACATCAATGTCAAACGGGTGTAAATCTACAAAAACAGCTGGAATCCACCTGCCTGCACCATAGACCACTGGGGACTGCCTCTTAGAAGAAAATGGTGGCTTCTTGTTTCCAACCTCGTCTATTTGTTTTACCAGCAGTAAAATGCCCTGCAGATTTTAATATATTTTTTTTCAACTCGTACTTAAAAATAGTTTACTTGAACAATACACTGCTTTTTTTCCTTATTCAATAAGCTGAAGGAATAAATATTGGCAAGTACAAGTGACTAACAATTATTGCTGTCAGTAGGGGGCTTAGTAGGTGGCGTCCTGCAAATGTTGGATCAGAACAGACACCAGTGAACACAAGTAAAGTTGACTCCACAGCAGTGCAATGTCTCCTCTGGTGGGATTCCTTATGATAACTTAATACTGTTTTCACTGGACTACTGGTGCTGGGGATGTGCCATAACAAACCAAGAATGGGCAGCAGCAATGAGTGGCGCTAGACTGATGTGGAAGATAGGACAGCAGAAAAAAAAGGGAAATGTTGACATAGAACACTGACACTGAACTTCAACTTGTGTGCAATTCTTACTGTTAAAGGAACCTCTGTGGAAGTAGTTCACTAGCTGTCACCTAGAATGTAACATAAACAGTAATTCCGTAGTGACTATAGTGTTAGCATGCAAAATGTGCTGCTGTTTTATGAACCTTGGTTGTAATGACAGCATTGTTCCTCTTCCAAGAGTGTCCAATTCATCTACACTGTATCCATGGCACATCGTGTTGCACAACAACTAACCGATGGCAAACTGTACAGCTCTTAAGATGCAGGCCTGTTCATTCTAACAGCAGCAGTAGCAAACAGTGCTTGTGGAAAAAAAGAAAGAATTGTCCACAGGTTTAGCATCAGCTGGCAGTGCACCTGTTTGTTCTCAACCAGAGCAATAATCATTCACTCCTGGAGTGGCTGTCATTGTGCATTAAGGAAACTGTAGTGTAACTGATGGCACATGGATCATCAGGGTCTTAGACACAACCATAACTCAACACCACCACCCCTTGTTCCAATATTCAACCCTGAATCTTATTCAAAGCGCTCCATTTCATGTAAAACCCTTGTTTCACTTTAACCAACAAATGAATGCATTATCATGGGCATTTCTTTCTTCATATTACATGTGAATGAAGAAGTGATCGGTCAATTGTAGGCCATTCATTCTATGTTGGAACCTTTTATTCACCCTAAGCACTGCACCTAAACCCAGTGACTTCTAGCTTAAGCATATGTCATGTCATGGAAATTCATCATTATGGGACAGGCAACCTGGTGTGTTGTGAGGCGGTTGCTGCCAGCCAGGCAGGGGTGTATGAATGCGTGAAGGTTAGGAGAGTCACTTGCTCAGTTTGGTTCCCAAGACTGAGTAATTTACCCACCAAAATGAGCCTTTGAGTGTGGCAGTCTGCCTATGTGATGTTAGATCATAACAGGCACTATAAATCAATAGTGCAGCCTGGTATTAGGACTGAGATTGGATAGACCTAGGTATGGGTAGGTGTATGGAGTGAGCTGGAATGACAGCATGAAAAAGAGGCTAACAAGGCGACAATGTGAAGATAGAAAGGGAACAAAACATTCAAATTTTTAACTTGAAAACCGCACATCTTCCTCAATCTTTCCTCCATTTTCTCACACTGATCCATCATTTTTACAATCTGTTATGCAACAGCAAAAAAAAAAAAAAATCCACTCTCTGTTACTCAGGATATATCACTGGATCATAATTCTATTTCTACACCAGCAACTTGCATACACAAACATCCAACAGCATATGAAGCAGAAATGAATATCCACAACAATAAAATCAACTCTGAAGGATGTGCTTTCACACTGGTCCACAGCTTTCTACTTCACTCGTGCGAAGAATGGCTTCCTGATTTGAGTGTACCTCAGAATCCTTGACTAGCATTTCTCACAGTTCATCACAGTGATTGCCACAATTTGACAGCCTCCTCCTTCACTTGATTGTTGCCAGCTGATCCTGAACCTCATCCAGATGGATTAAACTGTAAACAAACATCCCATCCTGGTTATAAGAATATCATATCATAATTTTAATATGATCGGACTCATGAGCCTACATTAACTTTGGAATACACACTGTAATGATGACAGTCTTTAAACCAGCAGGTTTACCTGAAATCCAAGGTACTAGGCTTGAAAATAGGACCAGACACAGATCATATGGATCTTTTCATGTATCCTGATAAATACAAGACTAAAACACAGACATTACAGTCTAGTATGTTTAACCTGAAATTGACTTGACCGATATTTTTCAGATTTGCAAACTCTGGGGCACCTAAAGAACCTGTTGAAACCAATCAATACATTAGGACTACCTGAAATTTAGGCGCATCAATTTTCAAGTGAACTGACTTATTCAACACACACACACACACACACACACACACACACACACACACACTTTCAATAACTTAAACCACATGGAAACCTCTCTCCCCTCTCCAAACCCAGTGCAATAACTTTTTTCTGTTACTAAGTTACATCTCCCCCACCCTGTCCCTCTTCCTTAACGTCCACCCTTTCAGACCCAATCTCATGATATTTTGTCGCTTGCATTTACCTGTCCAAACATCAGATGAGTATAAAAACAAGCAAGCCAGGTCTCCCCATCTTCCCCCTTTCCATCTCCATTCCCAGATGATATGATCCACCCCTAGTACTAGTACATATCATACAAGTAGAGAGGGATGGGTGTTTGGATGAGTTACCTATTCAGACACAGAAGAATGAAAACATAATTACCTCCTTTCGATGGCAGCTTCTCTGTAAAAGAACAGAAAGGACATTTTTTCAGCTGGTGGTACATGGAAAAGATGAAGTAATCCAAACAAATGAACACAAATGTCTTCAATTCACTGTATGGACCTATGATAAAATGATCCATTTGATAAGCATCATGGCTATTATTATTGTCTTAAACGGGTTCATACAGTACTATCAATGGGAATTTCAGGGACTTTTCTTCATGTCCCCCTGTTTGTTTTTCTAAGGATTCTAAAACTGATGTAAAGAAAGCCAAGTGTAATGCAGTATACACACCACTTACCATGTCATTAGTAAAACATCTGCAAGATAAGTGATCATTAGCAATTGATACCTGAAGCAGATGGGGTCCAGACTCCATCCCTCCCCCTTACCCCCCTTGCCCCCTCCCCCACACAAAAAAAATAAAATTACAAACGCGTAGTAAACAGATATTTTTCTTTCTTTTTCTTTTCTTTTAAATTTGTTTTCCTTTCTTCTCTCTCTCTCTTTTCTTTCTTTTTTTTTCTTTTTATGAAGACTAGTTCAAGAAACATGCTCCACTTTATCTAAGCATCAAATTCTGAAAACAGTACATAACAGCAAAAATCGTATACCCTCTTTCATTCCCATCTACCCTCTTCCTTAAGAAAGGAACAACTGTGTCCTTAAAAAAATTGGAGAAAAATCGCAGAATGCCCTGAAGAGATTCAGAAAATCAGTCTGTAAATCAAACTATCCAAAAACTATACTTTTTATTTCTAATATCTACTTCTGTCAATAGAACAAACAGCTGAGCAGGTCACAAACTAATTACATCACAATCATAAATGCATACATGTAGCAACGATTTTCATCCAACCAAAAACATTGTCAATTTTAAACCACAATTACCATCAAATGGAAACAAGTCATTATGGAGAGGAAACTATTGTCTGTTAAACTATTACTGTCAGATTTTCTGCCTATATATATATATATATATATATATATATATATATATATATATATATATATATATATATCTGTTTAAAAATTCAACTAGTTCATGCATCAAGTACCTCAGTTGCCTAAAAGCTGAAACAAGTTTAACTGTAATAGATCACTGATGAGTTTACTGTTGTGGCAAAGTAAGCTGACGACATAATTTACGATCAACATGTAATATGAGGCAAGCCTGAAACTGACTGAAATGTGTCCATTCCACAGACATTACACTGTTGAACAGCAGAATTAGCAGGCTCCCCTTACCAGTCATAGTCACCTTGCAGGCAAATTGAGCTCTTGAACAAACCAGCAAAACAATAAAATCTTACAACTGTCTTGCTTTCATCTTCTCCATTCATGTAAAATATAAAAAACTTAAATGTGCAATCAGCAAGAAATATGACTTTAAAATTTTACAAAGTTATAGCAATACCTACTGGAATTCAAGCTGTGATCTCACAATGTCCATCTTCTTCAGAGCCTGAAAATGAGAAAGCAACAAGTTTAATCACAACAGACAATGTCTTATCATGCATTTTAATGAGTTGACCCAATGATGATTATCAGCTACAATAAAAAAAAACTATGCAACATAAAACCAAACATAATAATTCAGAGCAAAAGGCGTATCTCTGATATTTACAACTTGTTTTACCATATCAAGATACAATAATCTAAAATACCGAGCCAAAATATTGACCCATATTCATGGCTTAACCCTCTTGCATTGCATTTTCCAGCCTAGAACTGCTCCTAGTATTCATATTGTTTTGAGAAATTTAACCTAAAACTCACCTACTGCCTTTGAAAGACTGTAGTGGACAAAGTTTCCACTGCAGGGCTGTCAAATTTAGTATGCAAAATCCTAATACATCATATTTCATAATGCAGAGATGTCACATGTTTGGGATGCATGTTGGTGTCATTGTCACCCTGTTTGTCACAAAACAATGGGACATCAAACGTTGACAATGTTACTATGATACACCAGACAGACAATAACATTGTCAGCATGCATTTGTTAGTATGAATCATCAAAGGGTGGCCTACCTCAACTTGTAAACAGCAGTCCTGGTTCAGTAAATCCATTTTGGGGTGTCACAAAGTGTCACATGATTGTCACATACACAAATATGCAGCCAGGTAACTTTACAGTTTTTTGTTTTTTTCATCCTAAAAAGTGTGTTTGTCGCTACTGAACGATTATTAACACCGGAATATACACAGTCACAGAAAGAAGCAAAATACATTATTTACACTCTGATGTGGTGTCTGGTCACACATAGCAGGAAGGTAAGTGTCACCACTGTCACATGTCACCAATATGGTGAATACTATTGTTGATCCATGGTTTCAACCATATTTGCCGCATGGTAGTCACAGAAACAGTCATTGTGCTGGCAGAGAGGGACGTCACAGAAGGAACATTTGAAGGAGGTATCCGGCTGTCGGCCTTTGGCTGTCTTGCGACCCACGTTGACACACTGACAACAGGTGCGCTTTTCGTCCTTCAATCTTCACCTGTTTATGGTGGTCGATTGTTTTCCTTCGCATCGGGGCCTCTGCCACGTTTGACCGTCTTCCAGCACTTTTCTTCCTGCTGGTAAAGCCAGCACGGAGCTGTTCTGCCACGTCAGCCCTGAACCACAGGCGGTCATAGGTCTTCTTGGGTGTCGGATTATGGGGCGACCTTCGCCAGGTGATGTAGGCCTGCATGATGATGAGGTTGACAAGGGAGTGGAAGAGGTAACGCCACCACTTCTTATTCTGATGACCAACCGGGTAGTAAGCCCTGTGCTGGTCAGACTTGTCCACCCCTCCCATGTTGTGGTTGTAGGCCTTGATGACATGGGGTTGCGGCTTGTCGTCGCTGTCAGGTGCAGGTGTTGTCTTACCTGGTGGCTGGTTGGTGCTGAGGAAGTAGATAGGGCGTTTATCCTTATATGCTGTCACCATCAGGGGCCCCTTCTGCATTTGAATCAGCTCTCCTTCTTGTTTTAGACGAGCCTTGGTCACCTCCTCTGGAAGCCCTTTGCGGTTGGACATCACTGTGGCACAGACGTATGTCCCGTGTTGTGTGATAGGTGTCGCATGAGTGGCACAGAGGTGAAAAAATGGTCGAAGTACAGGTGTCAATTTTGCCCGTAGTACTCGATGCCATTTTGTCCACTACTTCATGTCCGAGGGGTACATTTGTATTAGTGCGGCTATGTTTGCCTGTGTAGATGTCGAAGTTGATGCAGTAGCCAGTGTCAGCGTCGCACATCTCCCACACCTTTACGCCCCACTGGTTGGTTTGGCCGGCATGTACTGTTTGAAAAATACTCGCCCTTTGAATCCTATCATGGCTTTATCGACAGATAGGTCACGGCCTGCCTTGAAATTTTTCTTGAACAAGGGCAGAATCAAGTCGAGGAAGGTCCGGATCTTGTACAGGGGGTCATAGTTGGGACTGTCGCAGCCAGGTGCGTTCTGTGTGTCTCTCAGGTGAAAATACTGGTTCAACTTGAGAAACCTCGTTTTTTTCATCACCCCACTGATCCATGGCTCGCTAAATCTAAGATCAGTCGACCAGTAGCACCAGAGTCTTGGCAGACGTTTGATCCCCATCATGATCAGTACAGCTACGTAGGCCCCACATCTCAGCAGCTGTCGTATCCTGCCAAAGTGGGTCAGGTTGTCCCCGCTTTGCCACTGCTGCCTGGCGTACAGGTTCGTCTGGTCAGCAGCTGTAGTAAAAAAACAATTGCGGCAGGAACAGAAAAAAATATTC
Organism: Conus betulinus; assembly: GCA_016801955.1. Classification (NCBI taxonomy): domain Eukaryota; kingdom Metazoa; phylum Mollusca; class Gastropoda; order Neogastropoda; family Conidae; genus Conus; species Conus betulinus. The sequence goes on along the minus strand of JADBJO010001371.1, from coordinate 192,777 downwards.
AAGAGGTGTAGCTGTGTCTGGCAAATCATGATTTGGCCCAGTCTCCTCCTCAAAAGGCTGAACCACGGTGCGGAAGTCGTCGGTCGCCACATGGTCACAAACGCAGACAAAGGCACATCATCATCTTCATCACTTTCTTCCCCTTCTTCTCCCACTTCCTCTCTCCACACATCCACATCACTTTCATTTAACTCCTCTCTTTCATACCTCTCTACTTCTTGTAATATATCATCCAACTCCTCTTTCGTATAATCCAAGAAATCACTGTCGGTAGAAACACTAGCAGACGCCATTTTCAGAAACAAGGCGATGCCGTCTGCAGCAAAGGAAAATAAATGGTCAGTTCACGACCCTTGTCTTTGTGAATGAATCGTTTCCCACACCCCATACTACTGCTAAGATTTTTATTGGACCCTCTCAGGGATGCATTTATTTTTAGCCAGCCTTGACTTAAAACGAGCTCGCAGTGTGTGAGGGAAAGTAATGTGGCACGTGCGGCCGTTTGCGGCCGTAACAAACACCACAGGAGATAATCAGAGCGGGCCGGATACGGGCGAAACAAATGCAAGAGGGTTAAAATGAAAATTTGCATGCTTAGCCACATCAAGCCTTTTACAATGAAAGGTATGTTTTAATAACAAGCAAGATGTATATTAGACTTTTCCCATTTTATTAGTTTCTATGCTGGTTCATCATGTTACGGTCTTGTTTTGGTCCAAGATGAATTATTTTTCCGTCGTAACAGATTAATCTGAGGCATTCATTGTTTCCAGTGCTGCAGACTGCAGTCTTTCATCATGTTTCAGTTTTCAGTCAAGGCATGAAAATAATGTGGGTTCATGAGAAACAAAAACAAAGAACATACTCATAAATAATTACTTAAGTCTTAATCATAAATGCAAAATGAAGTTGCCTACAACTTGATCAGTTTGATTGTTAATGGCTTCAAGTCCATACTAAGAAAAGAAAATACTGTACCTCCAAAGAACCCTGAATATGCTGTTCCTGAGATGCAAAGTTCTTTGCAGCTTGAGCCAGTAGCTGAAACAAGAACAAAAAATCAACACTGTGCATTTTTTTTTCATTTAACTTCAATTGAATGAAATACTGAATCTGATCTTATACTTTAAAATGGTGGATGGGGGTGACATGGACACTGTAGAAAAAACAGATCTGCACATACTGATGTAAATTTATACACAATTTGTTGTGCATGATATCTGATATCCATCCCCATACATCCACTAATATTAAACACATGTACACAAAAGTTCACAATGAGGCATACAGAAAGGAAAGAATACACTGAGCTGAAACAGGGAAAGTGATGGGTGATACATTACATAAAAGTTTAGCAAACACATTCTTACATATGTATCAGTGAAACACCATTATTTGCATTGGGCAATGTAAACAAACATCAAGTCACATATGATAAATGTGAAGTAACTAGACATTTTCTGCTATCTTCTTTGATACAATAAAATATGTGTATTGTTAATGAGTTTCCAAAAACCCTATCAGGTAATGACTGATTTCAGAAACGTAACAACTGAAATCCTATTATGATGAAAAAAGATTCCTTATAGCCATTTATAACCATTTTTGAAATTCTTATTCATTTAGTTTATTTTTTGTCCAAAAACAAAGAAAAAAAATGAAGTCTTATTTTCTGGGTCTATGTTCTGACCACAGCATGAGTGCTTCTTTATTCTGCATACTAACCTATAGACCCCCCCACACACACACATACACACACAGAGTGTCAGGAGATAAGGGCCGAAACACTTGCTTGAAGGGGGCTTCTCTTCTGAGGACTCTCTGCTGCCATGCTCTCCACGAGTTTCTTCTACTGATGCATGGGTAAACCATTGACTTCTGGGAATAGGCTGGAGGACGTTCGGGAAAGACCAAGGGACACTGGGAAAGACCAGAACCAAGGCTCTGTGGGCAGGCTCCCCACTTTGCCTTCAACATGTGGCTACTAAGAACAAAAGGAAAAGATGCTCCCAGGATTCACCGAAAGGGGGAGAGAATGATGAATCCATCGGAGCTTAACCAATCATGACTGCAAATCCCAAATGGACTATGAACATGGACCAAATGGAATATCCATGTGTCTGTGGAAAGCATTTCACTACCACCCGTGGCATGAAGATCCACAGAACAAAGATGGGATGTGTGAAGACTCATCTGCATGAGCAGCAGCGCACTGCATCAGCAGATAAGACATCAGAAGATCAAGGCCAGGATTTAAACCACAGTGCCAAAGATATCCATGCTGTTGGTTTGGGATGAGGAATTTGCACAGGCCCTCGATGCCAGGCGCCTGAAACTCAACCTGCCACGAGCAAAGGAAACTGAGGATTGGGAGAAACTGGATGCAAAAATTGTCCAAAGACTCGATGCACCGACAGGGAAAAAGCACCCTGGAACACAACGAGCCAGATATGGGAACACTGTGTACGTCACATATCAGCTGTACAAGAAAGAAATGTCCCAAGCTGCTGGAGTGGCTCCACAGGCTGCTGCAATCAGCTTGGAGAAACCAGTAGATCAGTGGCCAGTGGATGATAGCAGATGGTGTGTACATCCCCAAAGAGCAAAACTCAAGAGACATCAGCCAGGTCAGGCCAATATCACTACTGAACGTCGAAGGGAAAATCTTCTGTCATGGCAGCAAGACTGACCAAGTACCTCAAGGAAAACAAGTACTTGGATGTGTCAGTCCAGAAAGGTGGCATCCGAGGCATGGCTGGCTGTGTACAACATGCCACAATGATCTGGGATGCAATCCAAAGAGCAAAAACAAAAAAGAGAGACCTGGATGTAGTGTGGTTTGATCTGGCAAATGCATATGGATCTGTACCCCATGAGATGATACAGCTGGCTCTTGAGATGTACCATGCGCCAAAGAACATCTACGACATGATCAAGAAGTACTTCAATGGCTTCTCAATGCGGTTCTCTACCAAGGAGTACACAACAGATTGGATCAACTTGGAAGTGGGCATTGCAATGGGCTGTGCAATTTCCCCAGTGCTGTTCATGTTGGCAATGGAAGTCATCTTGAAAGCAGCAACAAGCAACGCAAGACAAACAGACCTTGGTGATGGATACAAGATGCCCCCTCTCAAGGCCTTCATGGATGACACTACAGTGATTTCATCCAGAGAAGACGAGACACGTCACGTGCTGGAGAGGCTGGATGACACAGTTGCTTCATCCAGAATGAAGTTCAAGCCAAAGAAATCATGGCATCTCCCACTGAGGAAAGGAAAAGTGGCCGAATCTGTGGTCTTCAGTGTTGCCAACCAGGCCATTCCAACAGTCACAGAAGAGCCAGTCAAGGCCTTGGAAGATGGTATGATGATACCCTGAAAGACACACAAACAGCAAAAGAAACCAAAACAGATGTCGGAAGAAGGCTTGGAGACCACTGACCAGGGAGGGCTCCCCAGCAAATACAAGGTCTGGTGTCTGTAGTTCATGCTGATACCAAAGCTCCTATGGCCTCTGATGATATACGACATCTGCACCAGCATAGTGGAGGCAATGGAAGCCCAAATCAACCAGTTCACAAGGAAATGGCTTGGCATTCCACCCTGTCTCACTGACATAGCGCTGTACTGTCACCAAGCAAAACTGAAACTACCACTGAAATCCATCCTTGGGGAATACAAAGCAGGGAAGATCAGACTTCAAAGCATGCTGAAGGACTCAGGAGACAAGGTGGTAGAAGCAATCAAGCCCTAGCTGAAGACAGACAGAAAATGGAAAGTTCAAGAAGTGATGGATTCTGCAAAAGAAAGTCTCAAGATCAGAGAAATAAAAGGACACACACACACACAACAGACAAGGACTGGGGGTGACCAAAATTGAATGGTAGTCAAAGGCCAAAGGAAAAGCCAAAAGAGACATGATGATTCAGGAGATGAGAAAAGAAGAAGACCAAAAAGGACTCCAAAAAGCAGTTCAGCAGAGCCAACAAGGGCAATGGACAACGTGGGAGAATGCACTCCAAAGAAGTCTCACTTGGAATGACATTTAGCACATGGCCCCTCTCAGGATCAGCTTCATTCTCAGATCTGCATATGACCTGCCCTCAAATGCAAATCTGGTGAAGTGGGGAAAAACAGACGATCCTGCATGCCCCCTCTGCCATGAAAAACAAACAGTGGAGCATGTCCTAAGCTCATGTAAAGTAGCCCTGGCTCAAGGATGGCACACATGGAGGCACAACCAAGTGTTCAAAGAGATTGTACAAGCAGTCTGGGCTAGTACCAACACCACAAAAGGACTCCAAAAGCACCTGCAACATTCTCATGGCAGGAGGTAGCAAATCATGGCCAAGAACAACAGTGCTCCTCGGAACATGCAGGCAGAGTCTGCTGGACTGGGCAGATGACTGGGAGTGCACTGCAGACCTCCCAGAATGGAAGTAACCCAGAGATCATCAGCAAGAGTGGCATGAGACCAGACATAGTAGTCCACTCTCAGTCAACCAAGCAGCTGATCATGATCAAGCTCACAGTGCCATATGAGAACAGAATGGAGGCAGCTCAAATCTACAAGACTGAAAAGTATGTTGATCTGGCAAACAGCCTGATGAGTGAAGGCTATCGGGTCAAAGTCCTCACTGCAGAAATTGGAGCTAGGGGATTTGTGGGAACATCTGCATACAGCCTCATGAAACAGCTCTCAGTTGCAGGGAGGGAATAAAACAGAGCCTGAAAGCAATGGCAGAAGCGGCAGAGAAGTGTTTAAGCTGGATCTGGTCAAGGAGGAACAAAGTGAATTCGTAAGGCTTAAATTTACTACAAATATCTGGTGCCCCAGTGGTTCAGTGGAAAGAGTGCGAGTCATTAAGTGGAAAATGAGCCATGACTTATCCAAGATGGGAAAAAAAAAAGGGGGCAGCAAAGGGACATCTGGAATCATGAACCGGGTGTGGCCCAACCCCCCTAGAGTGTCAGGAGATAAGGGCTGAAACACTTGCTTGAAGGGGGCTTCTCTTCTGAGGACTCTCTGCTGCTAATATAAAAGTGCTATGCTCTCCACAAGTGTCTTTCTACTAAGAAGTTGTATGTGCGCACACACACACACACACACACACACACACACACACGCACGCACACACGCACGCACGCGCGTGCGTGCGTGCGTGCGAGCATGCATGTGTGTGTTGTCAGTACAACCTTGTGTTAATCTGACAATAAATTGGTTTCAGTGTTTCAGAGTGTGTGTGTGTGTGTGTGTGTGTGTGTGTGTGTGTGTGTGTGTGTGTGTGTGCTGTCTCCCAAAGATTTATCTTTTTTAATCACATTATATGCCGTGATACATGGCAAATGTGTACATGCAGACCGATTCCTGAAACACGCACGCTACCGCCTACCCACCCCCACCACACACACACACACACACACACACACACACACGCACACACAAACGCAGACACGGTGGAGAGGGATAGGGGGCGTTGGACATTTTTGCCATTTAAATTATTTGAACTTGAAAGCTTACGCTCTTAATCATTCAATTTAATCACTTAACAGGTATGCAATGCATAGCACTGTCTTTCATTTGTCTGGAGTGTGTGTGCATCACACGTGTGTGTGTGTGTGTGTGTGTGTTTCATAACCACTATATATACTGACCTCAGTTGATTTTGATCCTCTTGTAATCTGACGAACAAGCGATCCCATATCATTTATGTTCGAATTAATTTTCTCATTCAGCCTGTGTTTTGTTTCTTGGTTCCATACCGCAGACGCCATGTTACATCCATCAAGGGTGTAACTAACGCATCGTTTTGCAGAAAGAGGATGGATTTGCACTTTGCTTGCTTGCCTGTTATCCAGTCCATGTCAACTATAACTTCTGACATTATATTATGATTATCCCTTTTAAATAGCATAAAGTATGGTCGTGTAGTGTTAAATTTGGTGGGAATCATAATCAAGAAACTCCTCAGTTTGTAAGTTCAGTGTAAAAAGACAAATTTGATTCTTTCACCAACTTTCTTCTGATTTTGATTTAGCCTAGAGTACAAACAACAAATTGAAACAAAAAGGCCATGATTGAAACAAAAAAACAGACAAAGCTGTGAAATAAAATTAAGTATGTGAGGTCTTTCTGGCACACAGGAGGAGATGTTTTGATTTACGGGCATTAGAATAGTTTACGGGAGCATTGCATCCAAGTGTTCCGTCTTGGTGCAATCGAATTAGGGACATCAATGATCAGCTAGTGATCAGACAGTAAAGTTCAGGTTCATTCATACTGTTATTTGTTCAGATGTATAGATAAGAAAATGCCTCAGAGGTATAGGCAAATGATTAATTTTTAATCAGAAAACTGACTGGCTTCAGATCGACAAAAAGTAGGGGGACTCGAAACTTTGCGAAAGATGGTTCACATTTGAAATACTCGGGATCTCCGGTTTTTAGCGTATCAAGGCTGTTCGTAGATCACTAAACAGTTGGTTTGTGCAAGTCAGAGGGGAAGCAGAGGGATTAACTTTGTAGGGATACATGGGGTTAGGTGGGCAAGAGAGGGGAAGAAGGGTTGGGGAGGAGGGGTAAGGAAGGTTATCAAATTCAGAGTTTGAACATTACTGAGGATGATGTTATGGCTTTAAATGGAAGGAATTATTTCTGTAGGTAGTTTTGTATTCATAGGACATGGGCAGACAAAAGAGTTGTTCGTAGGGGAAGGCCTGTAGGGGGTGTTAATAGCATTCATAGCCTGTCCATTCTGGAACAACAAATTGAAATATTGTACAGCAGAATGAACTGCTGCCTGGGATCTTCTTTAGAGGGCACTGTCAACCATGTGGCAGAACCTTGTCTGTCTGGAGTTGTACTGGTTTTACCTGTCAGCAGAGTAACAAATAGGGTTGCAGGATGCGTACAGTAGTTGGTTTGGTGGTGGCTGCTTTTGCTGGTGGGCTCAGCTGTTATGAAATATAGGCTGACTGTCACCTTCAGCAGAGATTCTGTACTGTTGCTTCTAATGGCCATCCCACAAAGGCATCTGATAGGGAGCAGATATGTCCCTTGACGACTTAATGAAATGTCCTGTGCTTGTCTGCACCTGATGTCAATATCTTGCAGGCTTCCAAGGGTACCTTAGGATTGCTTCGAGCTGATTGGTTTGACAGCTGAGGACAGTACTTCTCTCTTAGTCAAATCTGGGGTCGATTTCATAAGCAAGCTTTAACTTTGTCATATGCTGAGAGTTTTTTTTAGAGGCTATGAAACCATGTGTGAGCTTGTGTAGTGGCTACCATTGTTTAATTTTTCTCCTAACTTTAGGACTCCTGTATCTTAACCCTAAGTACACTCATAGCCAAGTCATTTCAGTACCACAATAAACAGTGAGGAAAACTGCATAATCCAAAGCAAGTTTTGAATGATTATGTAGTGTTGCCATGCACACTGAATGGATTTTGTATTCCACGATTGACTGATGATAACTGATTCAGCTGAACATGAATATGCATGAGAAAGAAAAAGTAAAGAGAACTATGCACAGTCAGTAGGTATAAGTAGTCAGCTGAACTAAGTCCAGTTTCATTGGCTGGAGAAGAATAAAAACAGAATGTAGTGCGTAGTTGTGCAGGGTGGCCAGCAGTGAAAACTGGGTTCTGGTGCCAAACAAAAGGATTCTTTTTTCCTGACCACTATCAGGGACTTGAATGAGCTACCTGGTGCAGCCTAGTAGCTGACTTCTTTGCTTCTTCAAGTTGAGGGTTGCACATGTATATAAAACTCCAACAGAAACACTGCAGATGGATTGTGGAGGCATAGACATTCCTCCTGCTCTCTGTTCATCAAAATTCAAATTTCTTTTTCAATTTATTTTCTAAAGTTATTTTTAGATGGGGCGTGTGATAAGATGTGACAGGATCAACTAGTCCTTTAGGGTGAAAATAAATAAAGCAGCCTGCTTACAAAACTCATATTAAGAGGGACATAACCTGTTGTAGGTTTTTTTTTCTTTTCTGTTGAAAGCTTTTTCTGCTATGGATGCGACACACAAAGCAGCAGAATAATTATTAGGTTGATTGTGGCCATGCAGTGGATGAAGATGAATAGCATGTCATCTGCATTGGATATTTGGTAGTGCTGTTTGATCTCCCAACAGGCTGCACAATGCCACACGTTTTTCACTGCTAATGACGTTGGTATTGAATGGGTCCATGGCAGATACTGCGATAGATGATGAATACTCCAGTGAGGACTGTGCAGTGCTTTGTACACTTTCTCTTTGATGTTTTACTCTGCCCACTTCCAAATTTTGGTGAAGAAAGCCAAGGGTTTTGCTAACTTTGATGGCACTTTTCCAAATTTGGTGTCTCAACTGAGGTCACACTCTCATACACACACACACACATGCACACACACACACACACACACACACACACACACACACACACACACACACACACACACACACACACACACACACACACACACACACACACACACACACAGTACACACACACACACACACACACACACACACACACACACACACACACACACACACACACACACACACACACACACACACATACACACACACACACACACACACATACACACACACACACACACACACACACACACACACACACACAAACACATGCACACACACACACACAAACACACACACATGAAAACAATTACATTTTCGCGTACATGTATACTTCATGCATATGTAAAATTATCATTCAAAGCAATGTATCAGAAACAAACTACTTTTTTCTGTGCAATAACAGCTGCAGATCATGAATGAGAGACAAACTGGACCATGATCTGGCTAAAAAGCTGGGCTCACTGGTGGAAAAACTGACCACAACTGGTGCCATCTCACTGGATGCTCAACTTCTGAAAGAATTCAAGAAGATCTGCAAGTCAGTGCAAATCTTTTTTGCCTTGATAGACAAAGTCCACACATAGATATAGCAGAAATTGATTTACGATGCTGGGTTCGTTATCACTGTGATGGCTGAGGATCATGGAGCTAACTAGGACATGTTGATAATGAAAACCACAAAAGTATGATGTTTGTAATCTAATGTTGGACCGAGAGTACCAGACATTAACAGATAACTTTATGCTTACTGTGCATTTCTGTACATCAGCTTCAACATATTCACACTAATGTTTTTATAACAATTGTGTACACTTTCACACAAATGTGGTGGAAGCACACACATAATTATGTTCACACATATGGCTATGCGCACACACACATGTAATTCTCACACACACACACACACACACACACACACACACACACACACACACACACAAATATACATGCACATGCACTCTCAGACACATACATACATTCAGACACAGGCACATGTGTACATGTATACACACACACACACACACACACACACACACACACACACACACACACACACACACACACACACATAATCACTTATTATGTATTATGTTCATTACAATGATAATAGAAACTTGAATTTAGTGTACTGAAACCGTAGATATAATTCTATCTTTTCACCTGTATGTTTGTCTTGATCCCTTCTGTCTCCTCCCCCCCCCCCCCCACCTCCTCTTCCTCCCCTTTCTCCTCTATCTCTCACTCTCTCTCTCTCTCTCTCTCTCTCTCTCTCTCTCTCTCTCTCTCTCTCTCTCCTCTCTCTCTCTCTCTCTCTCTCTCTCTCTCTCTCTCTCTCATATCTTTGATATGTTCTCTATGGACACAGCCGCTCTCTGTGTGTTTACTGTCTTTGTGTGCATACCCCACCCCTCTTCCCCTCAAACACACACACACACATACACACACACACACACACACACACACACACACACACACACACACACACACACACACACACACACACACACACACACACAACACACAGTGAGTGAGACTTGCACAGAAACAGAGGTATGCATAGAGTTTGAGCCACACACAGTTGAGTATGACATATATGTATTACAATATGCACACGCACGCACACAGAGTCAAGGTTTCTCTTGTCTACATCCATCCAGTTTGCTTCCCTGATCATGACACATTTACACTGTCGTACATTACTGAAGGCAGAAAGTTGCAGGTAGAAGTTGCTTAGTGCCCAGGTATATCCGGCCGTTGGATGATGATGATGAGAATGACATGTTCCATGGTTGTGTTATTATTTACATCCACTGATACTGATCTACAGAACTGTTTGTGCAGAACATCGGACCTGTATGTAGAGCGTGCATATCATCTCCTGATGACACAGCTGAAACAAGGAGCATGCGGAGATTCGTCTGTCCACTTTCCAGGTCATTGAAGAACTGTTCACCAGATCACATGTCTTTCGAGAACTGCTGCTGTCGGAATTCCAAAACTTTCTTATACTTACTGTCGGTATGTTATCTGCATGTGTTTGTAAGTTAGATTGAAAAATTGAAAATGGTGTTTTAGAATTTGAAGTAAATGTTTAGAACATTTTTCATGGAGTTTTAACATGCATGTGGAATGCCATTTTGTATGTTGTTGTAGATGTTTTCATTGTTTGCTTGAATAATACTAAAGGCTGATTTGTGATTCCCCCTCCCCCCTAATTTGATTCTTTCATTCTTGAAGAATTTGATAGGCTTTTTAACACAAGGATGATATAATTGTGTAGTTGCCAGACTACACAATTTTTTTTTTTTTTTGGTTTGAAAATTTGTTAAGGCTGCCATATATTGTGATTGAGTGTTTGTGAAGTTGTGAAGAACTCTATCTGTGATAAAATCAGTTTTGAAATAACCTGTGCCATGCTTGTGTACTACTCTGACAGTCCAGTACCAGATTCAGTGTCTTGAGCCAACATCGCTGAAAAAGCCAATTGTCTTTTTTTGTAAGGGTGTATGCTTCAAATTGCTGTGCTAAGAATGGCCATTATCTTCTATTGCATCAGGCGTATGGCACATAAAAACTTAAATTACCATTCCAGTGAAAATATCATGGCTTTCTGAATTCAGATTGACTGGATTGCAATCAAGGGAAAAATAATGGTTGGACATACTTCCTGATGCTCACACACTGATGCTGTCAGTTCTATTACTGTAACCAGTGTGTTTGTGCTGGACTGCCAACCATGATGCTGAAATCAAGGCATTGTTTGATTGATGCAAAATTTCCACTGGAGATGATTGTAGGAGCAAAACAAAAAGGCTGTCGAAAGGCTGCTTTTGAGCTGGGTATAAATGAATTGATGACTTATAAATGGAGAGTCAATAATCAGCTTTCAGTCTGCCTCAAAAGAACACAACCTTTTGAGAACAGCAGGGAAGATGAGTATAATATAATGCACAGCAGCAAGCATACGGTGGTTGGCCTTTCAACTATGCAAATTTATGTAAAAGTAAAAGAGACTGCTGTTTAGAAAGACAAACATGAATTCAGCGGAAGGTCCTTTTTTTTTATTTTTTTTTTTTTTTTAATTAGAGCTCATAACTGTCCCAGAGGCTGCTGCCACAAATAGAATGACTGGAAAATGAAGTGATAAGATTGATATTGTGAACTATAAAGGATGTTCCCAATGAAACGATGTGGTATCACTCCAGGGGGACATGAATGAGGGGGCCTTTTAAACTAGGTCTCTGCCAGTTGAGAACATGCCATAGCATTGAATGACTGTGAACCTGTTACAAAAAAATGAAAGTGTAGTGGAGAGTCCAGGCTGGCATAAGGCAACCTGCAGTCTCCAGCTGAAAAACTTAAATGAATGTATTGCTCTGGAGATGCAGGTAAAAGGAAAAGCTGACAAATGTCTGGTAATGCAGCCATTACAAATGGTTTGCAATCTGCCAGATCTGAAGTGACAAGAAATTTGAAAGATCAACTTGAAAAGCAGGAGCAAGGTGAGGATACTATCAGTCATCTGACTGATTTCAAAGTTGAGAGAAGAAGGTACCACATCTCTAGAGTAAAAGAAGTAACAGGAGCCATCACCAACCAACCAAACTTAGGAAGTATCCCAGACCTACACTGCACTGACTTGCTGGAAGAGATCTATATTCTAGCAGCAGATGTGAACTTGATCAAAGCCATTAAGACTCTCAGGATGCCTGCTTCTTCCTTGCATGTGTGTGTGAGTGTGTGTGTGTGAGTGTGTGTGTATGTGTGTGTGTGTGTATGTGTATGTGTGTGTAAGTGTTCGCACGCGTGTGTGTGTGCGTGCGTGCGTTTTGAACTTTCAAGTTACATGTATTACATGCAGGGAAGTGTGTGCATGTAATGTGCATACATATTATATGAGTACACATTTGTGAGTTTGGGTGTATGCTACATGCATATGTTTGCATGAGCATGCTTCAGGAATTGAGAACAAGTGTATGTTTATTGCAGATTTGTCTTGTACATGCAACATAAAGTGATGTAAGAATTTATTTATTTAATATAATCCTGTTTGCACTTGCATTCTCAATGATGTGATGTTCTGTGTATGTACTAGTCAGCACACTTGGATACCTCCTTGCTGAATAAAAATCTAACTCAGGCATGATAATCCAGCAAGTGCTTCTGCAGCTTTGCTGTGTGTGTACAGAAACTGACCAGCACCATCAGCCATTGCCCCCTCCCAAAGCGGCCGCCAACAAGCTGAAAGCAGATACACTGAAAGCTGTTCAGCAGTGGCAAGATAAATATGGCAGTGCCTATAAGAAACTTGCCTTGGGCTACAAATACCTGAAAACCTGTAGACATGTGAGTGGGAACATCGGAAGTTTTTTTTTTTGTGTGGAGGGAATATGGAGGAAGCCAAGTACATGACATTTGTTGATGTTTTGTTCTGATTTCAACTTGGCTTCCACATGAGTCACAAAAACTAAGGCAGTATTTACATTTTAAGGAGGAGCAACTAACATGTAAGGTGGTTTATTACAATTTTTCTTCTTCTGATTTGGATTAGTCAAGTGACCATTGCAGCATGTTGTATGAAGGCTGCAGTTTTCCTTCGATGTTTAAGAATATTTTTTTATTTGTTTTGTGGAGGTCTCTTTCGCAGATTTGTGAATTTCAGATAGATCTAAGAATGAGAATTTTAAAAAACGTATTTCAGTAAATAGATACAAATCAGAAGAGAAGAAAAAAAGTGGCATTAGAATCCATTGAGTATTGGCTGCATTATCGTTGGGCTAGCAGATAATATTGAAGTCATGAAATCTTATGTAAACTTCTTTGAGGAATAGGCAGCCACCATTTTTATATACCCAGTTAAAAGCAAAATTGATGTTACATTCTGACATTGCATGTCAAGGAGATGCTGTAAAAGTGAAAGAGATTGACAAACACTGTAGGAACAAATGGTCCTAGTTATGGTCAGAGATGGAAATATGGTCAGTAGGACACTTGATGCTCAGATTTGCAGCAGTTTGCATAGTTTGGAAACAAGATTTGATAATTTTTTTTCCAGATGAGGGGGAGCATGCCTTTGGACCCCCAGTTCCCAACCCCACACCATAGCATTTGAATGATTTTTGCTTTTTTTTTTTTTTTTTTTTTGCTTTTGTTACGACATGTTTTAATGTACCAGGTAGTGTAGTACAGACATACACAGGAACATCATAGAATTGTTGTTTCACTTTCCATTGGTAAACTCAAATTTTCACTTTAGCTGCTGAAATTTTGAATAAGTACAAAAGATTGCAGTAGGGGAAGGAGAGATTACTTAATTATTGTGGCTTAGACCTGGGATGCAAGTGTTTGAATCACAAAAAAAAAAATCACAAAACTAAATCACTAGGTATTGCATGTGTATCAGGGTGGACACATTTGGCATGCCCTCCCTGAGTCACTTTGATGGCAAAGAGTGATTGATAAGAACAGTGGTTATATGTGAAGCCTCTCTTAGAAAGCTGTAAATATTCTAAGTGTTATTAACTCAAGTATGTACTAAAGGAGACTCAGATTTGCCAGCTAGGTTAGAATCTGCTGTCCAAAATACGCAGGTTTGGTCTGAAATTGTTGACCCAGTGAACCATAGTTACATCACTACCAAAGGTTATAGTTCTTACCACTTTGTGTAGTATAGTGTTGTGGTAATTTTTTTAAAAATCAAATGTTGTTACTAGACTCCAGTTTGAGTTTACTCTTCCTTTCAAGGGCATAGTTCAATAAGGCTATTCTCTGTGTTATTTTGATCTTCCACCTTTGTACATACTCTTAAAACAAAATTATTAAAATACCTGTAATCCATCTGCCCTTTTGGTATTGTTTGCTTTTGCTATTTAGACAAGCTAAGCAGATATTGATATGTAAATAAAATGATTGGAAAACAGTGATTTATATATGTACGAAACTTATTTTGACTGTTGGTTGGATGTGAAGTGATTTTCAATGTTTTTGTGTGTGTGTGTGTGTGTGTGTGTGTGTGTGTGTGTGTGTGTGTGTGTCTGTCTCTCTCTCTCTCTCTCTCTCTCTCTCTCTCTCCTCTCTCTCTCTCTTTTTTTTTTTTCCCATGTCTTTGTTGAACTGCACAGGTGAACTTCAGTGACATCAGGGCTCGTACTTTGGCTGAACAACGACGCCATGAGCAGCAAGAGCAGCGGAAGCAGCAGCAAGCTTTGGCAGCAAAGCTCGAGAAAGTCAGAAAAGAATTTTCAGGTAATGATGAACCAGGGATCTAGTATCCAAGCATACAACTGTACCGTCACAAGAAGGGATGAGAATCTTAATCCTCCTTGTAAAGTATGCCTGTTTTGTGATGAATCTGCTTCATTCAGCATCACTGAAATTGTTTGCTTGTTTGGGTTTTTTTTTTCAGAAGTGCAGAAAGAAATTGCAGACACGGCCACTGAAGCTGAGAACTGCATTGAACTATTGCTCCCAAAGCCAGATCTCCTGTTCACAGAGTCAGACTTTGGAGTAGAGGACAGTTTGGGCTCTGGTGGTTCTGATCATGTGCATGCTAAGGGTGAATCAGAGGCCTCTTCATCACAACAGAAAAATGGTGCTTCCCCTTGTAACTCTGGAAATGGTGATAGAGATGTCAGGATACCCACATCAAAAGAAGAAGGACAAACAAAAACACAGACACTACAATGACAATGTCAAGAACATTATCCGTAACTGAAAGCAGCAATCAGCCTGATTGTAACGCTAATCAACACAAACACCAAACAGACCACGCAGACACCTCACAAGGTACAACATCAGATCATCCTAGTGATGATCCTTGCACTGATGGTCACAGCGGATCAGATGAGAGCAGCGACGACGACGACCTGGAATACATCGACACAGAGGAAGCGAA
>JADBJO010001371.1:167500-172500 GCA_016801955.1 Conus betulinus | reverse complement strand
TGGTTCAAAAGCAATTAGTCTAAAGCTTATTGGATCAGGCATTTCTACATTAGTAAATTGAAGATAGCATATGGATTATAGGACCAAAAGTGTGTTTTGAAAAGATTTTGAAACATTGGCGCCAGTTCAGTTCATTAAAATATACAGCACTAATTCTATCACAGATATGGCATTCAGTAACATGATGATGCTGTGTTAACAAAACCTAGGATGAAAATGTAAAACTGACGAAAAAGAACAATAGAGAGTTCCAGGCATGAGATTGCCAAGCAGTTAGAGTGTGAGACGTAGGTGCCAACTAATGGACAGAAGAATACACTGACTGATCACGCAGACTTTGCCTTACTAACGGTGAGAATTGCCAGCATTGTTCAAGGGGATGTTGAGTATTTTGCAGACTGCTCAATTGCTAGCAAGACTAACTTGTTGAACTTTAGGTTTATTTCGTACTGTAAATGTGCAGTTATTCAAGTACAACAGTTAGCTTTAATGTATAAGGATGGTTTCTACTTTTTCACCCTTTTTTATCTGTTGCACAGCCACAGTCATCAAATATAACAGTGTCTTATTTAATGGGGGTTTTAAAGGGAGAACTTGGTGAAAGAAAAAGACCATGAAAATGAAAAACCATGGGAACTGTTCAACCGCTCTGTCAGTTTTATCACCATGTTACTGTTTTTTTTCACTTCAGGCCCCAAAGGAAGGGACTGGCTAATCTCAGTGCAGTGTCATCCTGGTTATTAAAGGAACAATGCATGTTTTCAAACACCAGTCTAGAGCATAGTCCGAACAGTTTCATCTTCTTCACAAAGTTTGTGCTGTATTTTTTTCAGGAATGACTCCTTGCACAGATTCTGGGTGCCCGCTGAAGTTGAACATGAAAAGCCCTCACAGGTTTGTGGTAATAGCAGTAAACAAGTGAACGTGCCATACTTTGATTCTCTTTGGAAATAGTCATTTCAAAATGAATTGGTCTGTCTCTTCAGCTAATCAGTTCGCTACATTGTAGAAAAAAAAAGAAAAGATAGAGACCCTTTCCATAGACATTTGTATAGTACAACGAGAACAAATGTGCCCACCAGATCATATGATTACACAATTTAACACCAAAAAATCTTTTTATGCCATTGGACTATACATTTTAACAAAAAAAACTTTTTTTTTTACGGCCGTTGGAGAACAGTGTCAAGGTACTGTATATAAAGCATGCAGCAAAACACAAGTCATGACTACAAAACCTAATAGAGAAAAAAAGGAAATCACAAAATTGTGTGGTCTCATTCAGAGAGTTTTGATTCTTGTACAGGTATACAAACCTGCAGTCTCTCGTAGAGGCTGACTCTGTCACCTGACTTAAACTCTAGGCTTTGCGCAGCATGTAAATATCGAGCAATGAAACTGTACGGTCAAATACTGTGACTGGTTTGTGAAACATGGCAGACAACTGTGAAAAGTCTCATGTATTTTTCTGGTGCTCCTTTCATTCTTTTCATTGATTTTTCACTTGATGACTGCAGGGTAGAGTCACAGAGTTAAGAGATATTTGGCAGTGCTGATGTGGAGATTATGCATGGCACTGAATAGTTTTATGTAAGACTTCCAGATGATAGATGTAGCCAGAGGTGACTCAAACAGTTGAACTTTGGACTAGACAAGAGAGATGAAAACAGCTCTTGAAGAAGTTCATCATGCTGTATGTGTAATATCATGGCTTTTGTTTTCGGCCCCATTTGTCTGTATGTCTGTCCACTGGATTACTCCAAAAACTGCTATGTGGATCTCTATCACATTAAGTGTTACAAGGTCAGCACCTTGAAGCTTCAATTTTGAGGTTCGTAGGTACAAAATTAATGAAATGCTAAACGAAGATTGTTCGAGACTTGACAGCAGAATGGCATTTGTATATCTGCAAGATCAGACATGAATCAACAATGCCTTAAAAAGTTATGCTTATCTATTTTGCTCACACTATCAGCAGCGTTATCCTCAAACAGAAAACTCATTAGCTACCAGCCAATGGTGAGATCAAGAGAAGTACATAAGGGTGGACTGGATGGCCCAGAACTGAGCCCTGGGACATTGTTGTAAGTGGCCTATGATCCAAGGAGGCAGTAGATGTTGATAATGATGTTGATCTGTAAGATGAGTTACAAACATCCAGCCTGATCTGAACCTTTTGCTGAATTTTTTTGTGGGATCAGTGTTGAGAAAGTAATTCAGGAATGAAGTTTCCAGATGCAAAATTGTTTGTCATTACAGCACTAGGGGTTGCAAGTTTGTGCCTGTCCTACCGTATGTTGTTGC
Organism: Conus betulinus; assembly: GCA_016801955.1. Taxonomy (NCBI): domain Eukaryota; kingdom Metazoa; phylum Mollusca; class Gastropoda; order Neogastropoda; family Conidae; genus Conus; species Conus betulinus. Next base: position 170,196 of record JADBJO010001371.1, on the reverse strand, counting down.
CATTTTTCTTGAAACAGTATTTAGTCCAGAAAATGAAGAGTTATTTCTGTTCGTGTTTTAATGAAAAAGCTGTTTGATTGTTTACTACTCTTTGCTTGCTTTCTGTTAGAGTTTCATGGTGTGTGTGTGTGCAGAATGAGATAGCTGCTGTGATGAACCGTACCTTCCACTACACCGGTGAATTTGTCCCAGTGAAGTGGAAATGTCGTGCCAAGCTGCCCAATGGAAAGCTGTGTGAGCGCATGGACAGAGTCAAGGTAATCACTGCTGACATGTGTGTTCAATGCTGATGGTGCTTCATGCCCAAGTGGCTTCATGGTGGAAAGTGCAGAAGTTTTAGGTCAGAATTGACACATTCAGTGTTTTTATCTGGTCAGTTAATTGGACAATAAAGTAGAAAGTCCATGGAGTAAATCCTGTTGTATAAGTTCATGGTGTCTACATATTTCTCAGAGTGAACCCCCAGGTAGAGAGAGTGACTGTTAATGCTGTGCCCATTTTTTTGTTTTCTCTTTCTCTCTCTCTTTTTTTTTTTTTTTTTGTCTGACAATGTTGTTCTGCTTTCAAAGTGGATTTATTACAGAAAGTTGCCAGGGTTTACTTGGTTACTGGTTTTAAATCAAATCACACGCTGTACTCATACCACCAAGAAAGGTCTAATGGAGAATGGAAGAAATGGGAAAAAAAAACTCAGTTGCTTGGTGAATAGGGAAGGGGAAAGGGATGGGAGGTGGGGGGGAGTAGGTGTAGAAGTGGTGGAGATGGCGTGAAGAAGGAAGGGGAATAATTGGGAGATTTTTTTCCCATTCTGTCATACTAGTAATATGTGTGGGAAATGGCTACGTCTTGACCATCCCCCCTTAATGTGCATATGCAAAATATGGGAATACCAACTTAAATGTTTGTGTTGATATAGGAGGGGTTGAGGAATCTCCAGAATGCTTGCTGTGCCTCCTTTTCCAAAGGAGTCATGCTGGCTTGAGTCATTCCACCCCAGATTATATACTTACTCAGTCTCATCAGTCTATATAAGAAATTCCAGTTTTACAAGGCAAGCATAACAGAAAATTCTTATTTAACCCTCTTGACAAGCGAGCGCCCGCTAGCGCCCGGCCGGAAATCACACAGCCAAAAGGCTGAGCGCCCGCCAGCGCCCAGTAAAACACGTGGCAACAATGGGCGCCGCCATGTTTCTCGTAGAAAAGGAAGTCTCGCGAGAATGTGACTTCCTTCTTCCTGTAGCCATTTACTTCCGTCTGCAAAAAAAAACGCGAGTCGATACGTGCCGTGGTTCTCGAGTTACGAATTTTTTAAGTTTTGAGGTCGAAATGCCGTTTTTCACTGTGGCTAACCTTGATTTCTGCCGTTCTATAATGAGATTTAGTGATGGAGATACTGTGTTTTGTAGGATTTACGGCATAAGACTTAGTGAAAGTGCTGGGTAATGAAGCTTAGAGTGGCCTAGATTTCGACTGGGATGAAGTTCCAGGTATGATGAACAACAATTCGGAAGAAAGTTCTGAAGAAGATTTTTTTTTTTTTTCCCGAGTAAATGGCTCATGTGACATTCTTCAAACTTACAATATAGCAACATATATATTCGTAGGAATTTTAAAATTATTTTCATTTCGTTATTTCCTTTCCTCTCTTTTAAATTAATTTTTTAATAGGGTAACCATGTTCAAATTATGGAGTTACTTACCTTGCCGATGGTTTTCGGTGTAACTAAGCTCAGATAAGAGATACATGTACACAGATAACATACTGTCCGTGGTTGTCCCTGCTGCCAGCAAGATAGTGGTCCAAAAGAAAAATGAATATTTATTGATTAAGTTTTGTGTTTTCAGTGTCCCATTCCATGGGAAAATTTATATCACGAGATGAAGACGGCAGTCCTTCAAATCCAGAAGACGTCAAGAAAGAAGTGGAAGAAACTGCGCCAGAAACCAAACTTGAACCCAGTGGTGCTGCCTGATTTTTTTTAGCATGTTTATTTGTGAGAATGTTTGTTGGAAACGAACTGGTATTTTCAAGGTCTTAAAATGTTTGTAAAATCTGAGCAGGTTTGCAAAAGTTTGTTAATATTGCCAAGTCAGGTAACCAAGACTTCAACAACAATCCATTAAAATGGAAATTGCTGTGAATATGTTCAGTATGGGCAGAAAAATGGTAAACTTAAGCAAAAAGTGTAAAGTGTTTGCTGGAAAGTGAGTTAGCACCCATTGTTTATATAAGCAGAGATTTTTTATTACCACAGTAGCTGAGTGACTACTTGTACAGCTGCTTGGCACCGTGAGCATTCTGTTATTCAGTTTTTGTTTCTGCGTGCTTTTTCCTGTAATACTTTCTGTTATAACTGATAGCATATCAAATGAACTTGTGCTAAATCAACTTGTAGATATTGAATATATGATGGCCTCTGATAAAGTGGTTTAACAATTGCAGCCCTGTAAATCTAGTACCCCTCAGTAGTTCTACTACTCAGCTGATTTCAGGTGTGTGCAATTGGGGATGTCTTGTTTTGAAAGGGTTAAAAGCTGTCATGGAAACACAGTTGGTGACAACTTGGGTCTGTGGAAAGCATTGAAATAAACCAGGAAAATGTGAGAGGGTGATATGAAAATCCTATTCAAATGTCATTTGCATATTTTCTATCGTACAAAATCTTTTATTTATGCAAATACATATAGGGGTAA
>JADBJO010001371.1:150000-157500 GCA_016801955.1 Conus betulinus | reverse complement strand
AGGGTGCTCATGCAAAATGACTTTTGTGGTTAATGATGCATCATGCTCTACAGATAGATACTCTGGTTCATCGACATCAGGACACCCATCTTTTTCAGGACAAAAGCATTTAGGTCTCCACACAGATTTAGATGATGTGATTAGACTAGTGTGACAGTTATTTTGTTTTTTGTTTTTGTTTTTTTTTAAATGAGCGAGGCACAGAAATTGGAGGAGAAACGGACGGATTGCAACAACAATAACGACGACGACGACGACGACGACACAACGACGACAAAAGACGACGACAACAAAACAACAAAAAAGCAACAACAACTACTACTACCACCACCACCACATCTACCACTACTAGTACTGGTGCATAGTACTGCTGCTGCTGCTGCTTCGGCTGCTGCTGCCACTACTACACTACTACTTCTAGACTCTACTACTACTACTACTACTACTACTACTACTACTACTACTACTACTACGACGACGACGACGACGACGACGACGACGACGACGACGACGACCAGCACTACAATTAATATAGCATCACACCCATGATGTTTACCACATCCATGGCACTTTCCAGTCACAGACGATAAACAAGGAAAACATTTCGTACACATATTGCGTTAGTTTAACGCAGCCATGAAGGAAAAAAAAAAACTTGCATAAACACACGTACACGTAACATGCACAGCAAAACGCGATAGTTATCATCATTAACAACGATATAAACGCACATATACTTGGATTCGTATGAAGAGGTCCCTGATCAAATAAAAAAAAAAAAGGCACACATACTTGGTATTATTTTCTTCTCACTCTGTAGCATCTTTAACAATTACCACAAACAGTAGCGGCATGTTTTAGTTGTTCTGGATCATTTTACAAAGTTTTCGGTTGATAGACGTATTGGATGACCAGCCTATTCATGACTATCAAACATTATGTAAAGCAATGACTTCATGATGTATTGCTTCTCTGATTCGATTTTTACATTATCCTGAAACACGACTGGCAAAGGAAATCTTAAAATTGCTGAAACACGAGAGAGGTCTCTTACCACCTTATTCATCTCTTCGGAAAACACGCGGAAAGAAGAGAAATCGTGCACAGATAACTGTGTTGAAAAGCCTCAGCAATGACAAACAAGCCAGCTGAGAAGAAATTATACTCTCAGAACTGCTGTAGGTGAAGTGACAACAGGCGGAGATCCTATATTTAATTTTACATACTCTCAAAATTTATGTTTCTGCCATTACATAGGTGATATATTAGATATCTTTTCATTGTATTCGTAATCGTCGATCGAGTTAATTAAGCTTACATGTCGAAAAACTTTAAGTATTGTTAATCTTCAAACAGCAATTAAAAAAAAAAAAAGCCTTACCTTGCTGCAACAGAGAACATTATCGTGGTGGGGGAAAGGTTTAATATGATCTTCAGCTCTGCACGATTGAGGTTTGTTAGTCCTGCTGATGCAGCCAATAGCCTATATCAGCCATAGGACATTTGGGAAATAAATGGATTGATGACATTTCAGTCATTATCTTTTTTAGCTACTACACAACATAATACAACAAAAGAAAAAAGTATTCAAGAAATGCTGCAATACTAACTTAAGAAAATTTGCGTTTAGTAACAGAGTGGACAATTTGCTGAATAAACTAAGATTCCATTAAACGTGCACCCAAAACTTGAATTTTTCAAATGTTCTTAGACTGTATTGAAATTTGAAAAGATATTTGATTTGGATACGATACTTAATAAACCCCACTGTAGATATCCTGGATGTGCTAGACCACACCTCGTTGCTTTATATATGATTTTGAAAAAGTGGACTGTGAAGCAATTGCCGGATTTGGACTACAACCAGAAGCCCACATGAAGGTGACGGTATTCACAAACAAGAAAAAAAAGCAGGTCTAACTGATTTTATCCAAAACTGCGGAGATGATTGTATAACAACACTTCAATGATCCAACTCCTGAGCGCAGGTCCATGTCTTTGTGTAACAGAACTTGTATGAGCACTAAACCTGCTTGAGGAAGAAGTTTCGTTGAGCAATTCGATATCCTCCCCCCTGTCTGGTCCAATATGTCACTGAGCTCAACAAAGTAGAAACCAAACTGTCTTCAAGGTGTGTAACAAACTTACAAGCAAATAGACTTACATGATATGTGTCCAGAAACCCCCGGTATTATTAAAAATGACCGATGGTGTTTTAGCCCTGGCTTTTTATATAGAAGCAATTGCCACTCCCGTTGTCATGTCGTAAAAGGTGAATCTTAGAATAGATGTTGCCGCCATCCCCATAGGTCTTGCATGTGCACGTTCACATTACACGACACTGATGTCAGATGTGTGCGCGTGTGTGTGTGTGTGTGTGTGTGTGTGTGTGTGTGTGTGTGTGTGTGTGTGTGTGTGTGTGTGTGTGTGTGTGTGTGTGTGTGTGTGTGAGAGAGAGAGAGAGAGAGAGAGAGAGAGAGAGAGAGAGAGTGTGTGTGTGTGTGTGTGTGTGTGTGTGTGTGTGTGTGTGTGTGTGTGTGTGTGTGTGTGTGTGTGACTGAAGGTCCAAAATATGGTTAATTTTTATGTGAACGAACCATTTGTTTTGCGACAGCACTCGCATAATAATGACAATAGTCACACATAGAGAGCACCTCTCTAAATTTGACACACATAAGAAAGCACATATCCCAACTCCTTTAACATGTTCTTTCGTGCGTTTCATTGCCCATCTTCACGTGTTCTGTGTCATTTTTTCAATTTTGTTTATCAAAAAAAAAAAAAAAAAAAATTGTCTGGCAGTTACATTCACATCACCCTATGTTAGCACGAGAGCAGGAGACATCTGTAAGTATCGCCCATAAGCTAAACGACGGACGTTTTTCAGATTGTGTGTGTGTGTGTGTGTGTGTGTGTGTGTGTGTGTGTGTGTGTGTGTTGTGTGTGTGTGTGTGTGATTTTTTACTCATCTATTTATTTGTTCGTTCATCAACTCATTCATACTTCAGTTTTCTTTCGTTCATTCGTTGTTGGCTTTTTTTTCCCATTCATTCTTCACTCTCTATGCATTCGTTGATTCATTCAATTCATTTTAGGTCCATTAATTCATTGTCAATTTTTTAAACCGATCGTCATTCATTCAGTGAGAGTTACGTTGCATTAATTAGTTAATTCATTCAATTAATTTTAAGTCCATTAGCTCGTGGTCAATTTTTTGCCCATCTTCATTCATTCAGTGACAGTTACTTTGCATTCATTTATTTATTCATTCCATTTATGTTAAGTCCATTGTTTGTACATAATCCCCAAAAGCTTTTTCCGGAATGGGAGGGGGGAGTGAGGGAGGTGGGGTAGGGAGGAATGGAGGTGGGGAGAGGAAGCAGAGTCTCTCTCTCTCTCTCTCTCTCTCTCTCTCTCACACACACACACACACACACACACACACACACACACACACACACACACGAAGTAAACGTCTGGCTAATTAAAAACCAACCCAACTAAACAATATCACACCCTGACTTTGACCGACGAATAACAGTAGGCCCGTAGCCTGCCTACTTCTTTCCCGCTCCCCACAAGGAATCTAGATCCCACGCCCTTGACCACACCTGTCAGTTTAACAGCAGCAAGTGGTGTTGTTTGTTGGATGCGCGCGTCATTTCGCTTGAAGGTGACGTCTTCCACCGGTGGGTGTTGTCGTCATGAAATACGGGCTGGTATACTCACTGGGACTCTCGCGTGGAAATTTCTGTCAGGTAACGTCCAAAGTGACATCTACCGGGGAACGATTATGTCCCTTGACTTCTTAATTGAATGCACTCTGCGTGCCTCCTGCTTATGTCAAGACAGTGCAGGCTTCCATGGGTGGTACACGAAATGCTCCTGGCTGGTTGATTTGGCAGTTGATGGCAGTACTTCTCGGGGCCCCAGTCACACCTTTAGGTGTGCGTTTTTTCTCTCGTCTGCCTTTCAGCCGTCTCTAGCGAAAGGCCCAGTGATGGTGAGAATAGACTAACTGACAGCAGGGAGAATGCCGTTGACAACAGGAAAGACTTCATCCAAGGGTCCTCTTCAGAGGACACGTAAGACCTCACGTGGCAAAAGTTCGACCGTGGATGGAGACGTGCTGTTTCCACCTATCTGCGGAACAGCAACGAATGAGGTTATTGGACGCATACGGCAGTTGCTTGACAATGATATCTTTCGCTGATTGGCTCTGCAGCATAAAATATGGGCTGGTGCATTTACTGGGACGCTCCCGTGGAGGTTTTGTCATATTACGTGCAGTGGCCGTTACACAGGGCATCTGCCGGGGACCAGTCATGTCCTTTGACATCTGAATGGAATGTCCTGTGCGTGTGTGCACCGTATGTCAACACAGTGCAGACTTCCAAACATGGTGCAGGATTGCTCCCAGCTGGTTTTTTCTGGTGCTCCTTTTTCTTGTCGGACTTTTTGCCGATTGTTGGGAAAAACCCATGACGATGGTTACGACCCACTGATCGCAGACAAAGGCCCCGTTGACAGCAGGAAAGACTGCAACACACACACACACACACACACACACACACACACACACACACGCACGCACGCACGCAAGCGAAACGCGTGCACCTGTGTAACGCAGACACGCGTGCATGTACACACACACACACACACACACACACACACACACCACACACACACACAGAGTTTGAATGCATGATAAGAGAGAGAGAGAGAGAGAGAGAGAGAGAGAGACAGACAGACAGACAGACAGACAGACAGACAGACAGACAGACAGACAGACAGAGGCAGAGACAGACATAGAAGAAAAGACTCGGAAGAGAAGAACGGAAAGAGACAGACGTCATGAACTGGAGCTAAAATTTGGACTGGAGCATGTGTACCCGCCTAAAGAACCGGCAGCGATGGTGATAGGTCCAAAAGCAACCAAATCACAATACTTTTTGACGGAAAGGATGGCCATGACAACTGCTTTGAGGGGGTTGAGCGTATTGTCAGGCCATCAGGTCGACGTCTTCCGTGATCCTTCACGTGAAGAGGCTGCAGACTATGGAGTAGCCTACTAAAGAAAGCCAATCAGTAGGAATTTTACTGGGTGTTTAGCAGGGGTAAGAGAAGGGGGTGTAGGCTCCACTGAGTACCAGCACCCTGGTTCAACAGCAGCGCAGTGTGTCCTGCGGTGGGTTGCGATGTGGCGATCTTCTATTGATTGCTCATGAAGACTGCAGATGAGGCATGGTGCTATACCAGGGTGAAACTGGGTGTGTTCAAGAGTGAGGAAAAAAAAAGAATAAAGTAAGCGGTGTGGTTGTAAAGCTGCTGTGGAGACGCTGACAATAAGACAGAATACGCGTGCGCTCGTGCGCACGCATACACAGGCAGACAGACAGACAGACAGACACACACACACACACACACACACACACACACACACACACAACACACACGCACGCACACACACACACACACACACACACACACACACATGGACACACACACATACGCGCGCACCGTGCGCGCGCGCGTGCACACACACACACACACACACACACACACACACACACACACACACACACACAGAGCGAGAGAGAGCGAGGAGAGAGACACACACACACCACAGAGAGTGAGAGGAGAGAGAGAGAGAGAGAGAGAGAGAGAGAGAGAGAGAGACTTATTTAGCGAGGGTACATCTACAGCGACGTCAGTAATCCTAATTCAGTGACTGCTGAAGGACGACGACACATCATCCATTCGGCTGCAGTGAGACAACGCCCCTCCTTTTTGATGCAACACACTCTGCCCACCTCCATCCACTCCCATCCCTCTCCGCCCACCGCGGCATTCCTCACCCTTCCACTCACCCTCCGCCATCCCCCTGTCCCAACCTTACTCTCTGCTTCAGCACTATCTTTTCATGCAAGCCCCCATTTTCATGCAACCACACACTGTGTCTCCCTTTTGATGCAGTTAGTAACCACCTCTTCGTTTCGAAGCAAGTACATACTGATTCATTCTTCTGATGGAATCACTAACTGCACTTTCCTTTTTATGCAGTCACACACTGACCCTCCTACCTTTTGATTAAAAAAAATCTCTTTGTTTAACAGTATTTTTCTGTTAGTTTTTAAACGAAGTAACCGAGGGCGGAAAATGAAGCAATATTTAGAAAGAGGGGGGGTAGTTACCGCCAAGGACGTAGACAAACAAAGTACAGGACAAAACATAATGCATTTCGACCACTTGGGTCTTCTTCAGGCAACAACAAATAACATTTAGGACAGTGAAAACGAAGAACGAGAAACCACTTATCTTCTCATTTTCGGCGCAAGTCAAATTGGCCGCTGGACGAAAACGAGTTTTTTTTTTTCATTGTTTTTTAATTAACTTTTTATTTATTTATTTTTTATTCATTCATTTATTTTTTTTCATTTTTAAATTCATTTTTCTGTTTTATCTCCCCCCCCCCCCCCCCCCCTTTTTTTTTTTATTGCAATTGCAAGATATCCTTTCATCACTCTTCTTTGCTGTGTTGCTTTTCATTTTGTTGGATGAATCAAAGTTTGATGGTGTTTTTGTTGAATGTTTTGAACAGTTTGTGTTCTTTTGGGAATGATGTCGTCAGTATTTTAAAGAATTCTTTTCCTGCGTTTGTTTTTACTCTTCCATCATATGGGGGGTTATACCATATGATCTTCCTTTTCCTGTTTTTCTTGTTTCTGTTCATGTTGTTGTCTGGGCTATATTGTAGTTTGTAATTGTAACCACTTTTTTGCAACGCTTCTTGGTATTCTGCTGCTGCATTGTTGAATACTCTTTCGTTGCATGACAGGTTGGATAGTCTCTTGTTTACACCATTGGGTATGGTTTTTAGTATAGATGGTGGGTGGTTGCTTTGATATTTACGTAGATGGGTGTGTCGTTTTTTTTTTTTTTTTTATGGTTTGTACACGTGGTCGTTGAGGTCTAATGGTATGTCTAGGTAGTTCACTACCTTTTGTTTTTGCTTCTATTGTGATTTTTAATTGTGGTTTTGGAAAATTTTGCACATTTTTTGTTGTTGTTGTTGTTATTTTCAATGATTCTTGGGTTATTGTTTAGTGCGGCAGGGCCGTCATCTCTGTATAGACCGACTTGTTTTCCGAGTTATTTCTGGATGTTGGATAGCATGAAATAGTCCGACTAGCTCACATGTTTCGGCTCCATCATACGATCCCATGGTCACATCAAATGTAGTTTTTTTCGTTTTTTTTTTTTTTTTTTTTTTTCCAAGTTTCATTTCTGCTGTGGAGTAGAGTTTTCTTGGTGTGGAAAATGATTTCCATTTCTGACTCTGTTATGTTTGTGTGTTTATTGGCGAATTTCAAGGTTTTGGTGAGCAGTTCTTCATCTATGGATGGGTAGAAGTCCACTATGTCAAATGTGATAAATAGTGTGTTTCTCTGTTTCTTAAGTTTCTTATACCATTGGATAACTTCATAGCTGTTTTTCCAA
>JADBJO010001371.1:127500-137500 GCA_016801955.1 Conus betulinus | reverse complement strand
GGAACTACTGTCTGATCCGGATCCAGACCAAAATGCAATGACTTTTTCCTTGGGCACATATCAACCACACCACATAAAACCGCACATCACTATTCCGAATATAACCACACCACAGACAGGTGTGTGAGTGTGTGTGTGTGTGTGTGTGTGTGTGTGTGTGTGTGTGTGTGTGTGTGTGTGTGTGTGTGTGCGCGCGCGCGCGCGCGCGCGCGCGTCTGTGTGTGTATGTGTGTGTGTGTGTTTTCATTTTTTTCATACCTGCTGCATTTGGTTCCGTGAATCATCACACCGTATCGTCTGGCAACCTGTCGAAAACCACCATGACAATGACATTAATAGAACGTTCCACAACACACCACACAGAGCCAATCTGCAAAAGACCCCATCTCACTGCACCACACCACATTACACCGCAGACAACCACATTACAGATAATGACATCACAACACACTGTGCATTACCACTACACCACACCAAACCGCACATCAGCACACCAAAGCTAATGAGGCCACATTACATCTACATATAACGACACAGCATATAATCATACTACACCAGACCAGAGATTACCACACCACTCCATAAATGAACACACATCACACCCCACTTGACCACACCTAAAATTATTAGACCACGTCACACGGAACATACCATAGGTTACTCCATCTCACCAAAGAATGACCACACCGTACATAACGGCTCCATGCCAAACTGTGTATTACCACACTGCATCACGGATAAGCACCCCATACAGGTGCAGTGCAGTTTTTCCCGTTTCATCAAGGACACACTTTTAATAATAATAATAATAATAATGTCTCATCAAGGACACATACTACTCATGGACCAGCTGGTAGACAACAATGTACAACACACACAATGGCAAACGCTATGCACTTATTCATACAATGTGCCGTATAGCAGCAGGAAACTATGCACGTTTGTACGGCATAACATGAATTCCTCGAGCCTAACATATGGTTGTGCCATGTCATGCCCTGGATATCCTTCTGCTCCCACTTGCAGAGGGGCATCCCCGGGCCATAGTCTCGGTGTGGCACGGTCCCCGATGAGTATGAAGGGTTAAGGGCCAGAACAATAGACGTGTTGTATATCAGAGGAAGATAATGCCTGACTTTCTATTATAACTAGAGTTACCTTTTTCTCAGTTTGTGGGTCAACAGAGAGATCTAGAGAGTCAAATGTATTATTTGAAGTGCTAGCACGGACAGCGATCGGGATATTGACAGTCCGCATTATAGGCACTCAGTTTCACACCCGTGTTTGGGTATTTTTCTCTCTCTGGTCGAACAGTTAAGCTGATTGGCGAGGCAAAATTGCTTTGGACGTGCCTACCGTGAAAACGGCGGTTTCACTTTTTCTGATTGTAATCCCTGTCAGAGATTACCTCCCTTGCAAATTTCCGCAGTTCGTCTATCGCATGAGCGGAGTTTCAGTTCATCACTTGTCCCTGAAGTTTCTTACTATCCTGTCTGCTTCGGTAAGGTTTGAGTGCCTTCCACCTACCGTCCGCTGTGGAGAAAAAAAACTGCATCATGATTTAAAACCGAAAGAAATTTGAGCCTCTATCAAGTAAGTAATTTGTTTCACCCCTTTAGTCTGATCCTTTGTTTATTTGTACTTTGAACAGATCACGCAAAACTACCGAAACAATTTTAAAGAAAACCAGTGGAAAGATGGAACGTCACCAAAAGAAGAACGTCGGGAATTAGGACTTGGATCTGGACTTACGTTCGGAACGAGAATCCATTTTGCAAGATTGCGCAACACTACTGAGCCGTTTGACAGAAAACTTGGTAGTAAGATGGAATGTGGCCCAAGGAAAAGTCATTGCATTTTTAGTCTGGATCCGGATCAGACAGTAGATCCAGGATCCGTCGACGGGATGTGTGTGTGTGTGTGTGTGTGTGTGTGGTGTGTGTGTGTGTGTGTGTGTGTGTGTGTGTGTGTGTGTGTGTGTGGAAAGCAGTGAACCTCAGATGGACCAAAAAAAAGAAGAAAAATACTGTGTATTCCGTCTTCACATTTTGAGTGTAGTGAAAACATGTATTTATCAACTGCACAAAGGATATTTCATGGTGTTTATAATATAACTTGTGTTGACAAAGTGTGTCACAAATAACTTCTTTTTTTCTTGGCTCACCTGTTAGTAGAACGACGGAGAGAACCAAGAAGAATAATGTCAACTTCTCCATTTTGTTCTGAAAATAAAGATGAGACACTTCCAAGTGACCATGTGATAAGAAAAAATTGTAAGCAGCGTATGTACAACACACACACACACACACACACACACACACACACACACACACACACACACACACACGAATACTGCTATTTGTAAGGACCATCTATAAGGAAAAATACTAGGTTTGTAAAATAAAAAATACTGGTTTTGTAAACACAAGAAATACTGATAGTTGTAAAACAGCATGTGCTAAGAAAAGAAACACCTGGTATTCGGAAAAAAACATGCACAAAGAAAAAAACAAAACAACAAGAAACAAATACTGGTATTCGTAAATACAATGTACTAAGTAAAAAAAAAAAATCTGGTATTTGTAAACACAGTGTACAAGGAAAAAATACATGTGTTTGTAAACGTCATGCACTAAGAATAAAAGAATGCTAGCATTTTAAAACACAATGTTTTTAAGCGAAAAAAGCAAATACTGGTATCTGTAAATGCCATACAAGAAAAATACTCTGGCCTCTGTAAATATCATGAAAATATGCTATTACTTGTAAACAGAAGTTCTAAAAATAAAGTGGGATTTGTGAACACCATATTTGTAAACACTATATACCAAGAAACAAAAACAAATACAAGTATCATAAACGCCATGTATTAAGTAAACAGGTACTGGTATTTGTGAACGCCATGTACAAATAAAAAAGAAAAAATACTGGCATTTGTAAACAACTTGTACTTAGGTAAGAATTCTGGTATTTATAAACAGCATGTACTGAAGAAAAAATATACTAGTATCTGTAAACACCGTGTTCTACGGGGCAAAAATAAATATTAGTATTTGTAAAAACACTATGTACGATGAAAAAAAATACTGGTATTTGAAAAAAATACCCATTTATTCTGAAGAAAAAAAAACACACCAAAAATGAATGGCATTGGCAAACACCATGTACTAAGAAAAAAAAAAAAGCATTTGTATTGGTAAATACCGTGCACTAAGAAAAGAAATGCCAGTATTTGTAAACAACAGGTACTAAGGAAAAAAACAACAAATATCGGTAATCGCTATGGAAAAGAAAACAGTCATATGTACACTTTGAAATGATATACTGCAATCCAAATTAGTAAAAAGACGTCTAGCTGTAGATCCAGACTGTGTATCTTATGTATGTCGTACTGCCCATGTCTTACAGTGGGGCCAAGGTGAAAGAAACCAGTTAGAAGCGACAACATGTATTCCCGGTATACAATCATAAAAAAAAAACATAATGCATCATAAAGCGTATGATAAAAATTGTACCCCAGGGAAAAAAAGAAACTACTCGTGAAGTTTTTCACTGGTTCTGCTAATATTTTTTTTTCAAACTGCTTCCCCTGTCGGAAACTTACTGCTTGTGAACGATCGTTTTTTAGGTTGCAGCTCCGAGTCCGACAGTCTTTGCTTCAGCATTTCGTGGACTTAAAACCCAAGACTTCACAGTTTAAATACCTGCTTATGCTAATCCTACAGTGGGTGTTGTCAAACTGGATGACGGTCTACGCAATTATTTTCCATTTGTCTTGCACACACACACACACACACACACACACACACACACACACACACACACACACACACACACACACACACACACACACACCACACACACCCAGAGTAGTGCAATGTAAAATAGATCCGCGACTGCCAGTATAATTATGTTTTCCTGGAATTGTTGAATCTGATTGCCCTGTCACCCATGGGTGGGTGCGGACGTTACATTTGAATGTAACTTATTTCAGAATTATGAACAGGCAATTCACCTCACCTAGATGACAAAAATACGGCTAAAAGTAACACCGTACAGATATCATTACACACACACACACACGCGCGCACGCACGCACGCACGCACGCACAGAGAGAGAGAGAGAGAGAGAGAGAGAGAGAGAGAGAGAGAGAGAGAGAGAGAGAGAGAGAGAGAGAGATCTATGCTTTCAATACAAAAAGTACAATCTTCTTAAAAGATGCAAATGTATCGGTTAGAAATAATTGCCTCCCAAACAAAGTCTAACCAGCAATTGCCCCCCAAACAAAGTCTAACCAGCAATTGCCTCCCAAACAAAGTCTAACCAGCATAGTAAAGACAAAATGACAAGCAGGAAAAAATTGCATATTTTGTAAAAAACAACAACAAAATGTCTTCCGCTAAAAAGTTTCCTGCAGTTGATGTGATTACGATGAAAGAAAACCTCAGTACCTGCTAGGGAACATATAGCTATAGCAATTTTTTTTTTAAAAACTAGTACTTGCAAGAGGAGCCTGTGGTCCAACAGTTAGAGAGTTTGTCTGCAAGGCTGACGGTCGCAAGTTCGAACCTCTCTCTGATTTTTCGGCTTGAGAACCCTCTCTGTCCAACCAGCAGTAACTAGCTATCTGATTTAGTTCTTGGAAAGTTAAATGCAATGCAAGGAAAAGGATGGGCACCCGCCTTTTGTTATGCCGTGCACTAGACACAGCAAACCTCTGACAGTACACTCCCCCTAAGGCCAATACACTATGGGAACCTTAGCTTAAAAAGATATATATCAGCATGGGACCATGTGACTTCGATAAACGAACACCCCAATACCTGGTGGGAGTGTGTAGCTATAATAATAACAATAAAAACAAATAAAACAAACAAACAACAACAACAACAACAACAACAACCTGCATGAGAGCGAAAACAGATTAAGAGAGAGCAACTCACATGAATGTGCCCAGAGCTGTTGATGTCAAAACAACACCTCAGATCCTTTTACTTCGGATTTATATGGAAGCGATCACCACACCCCCGATACGTATTCCCCCCCCCCCCCCCCCCCCCCCCCCCTCCACTCCACCCAGCCCTATACCTCTCTGGACATCCTAAAACGGTTACCACAGCGTAGGTGTGCTCATAAATATCTACTGCCTGTGTGCGTGCGAATGAGTGTGTGTGTGTGTGTGTGTGTGTGTGTGTGTGTGTGTGTGTGTGTGTGTGTGTGTGTGTGTGTGTGTGTGTGTGTGTGTGAGAGAGAGAGAGAGAGAGAGAGAGAGAGAGAGAGAGAGAGAGCTCGCGCGTGTGTGTATGTATGTGTGTTTGAGAGCGCGCGCGTGCTTTCGTGCGCGCGCGCACTCGTGTGTGTGTGTGTGTGTGTGTGTGTGTGTGTGTGTGTGTGTGTGTGTGTGTGTGTGTGTGTGTGTTGTGTGTATGTGTGTGTGTGTGTGTGTGCGCGCGCGCGCGCGCGCGCGCGCGTGTGTGTATGTGATAGCACGTATATATAATAGCGCGCGCGCGCGCGCGCGTGTGTGTGCGTGCGTGCGTGCGTGTGCGCGCGCGTGCGCGCGTGTGTGTGTGTGTGTGTGTGTGCGTGCGTGCGTGCGTGCGTGCGCGCGCGCCTGCGTGCGCCCTGCGTGTGTGTGTGTGTGTGTGTGTGTGTGTGTGTGTGTGTGTGTGTTCGGGCACGAACACGTGCGTGTTTGCAAACACATTCAACGAGGCGAAGAAAAAAAACACGTTACTTATACAGCGTAAATAATCCAGTGTAAACAAATTGTTTGCATACCCCCCAGAACAAGGATCTTGCCATCAAGCTAGGCGTTTCTCCCTAAGCCCTTGTCGGTTGACCTGGGCAAATTTTTCATTACAGCTTGCGTTCGCGTCACTGCTGATGGATTACCGACCTTCACCTCTTTTGGCTTTGTTATTAACGCTCCCGTGGCCTTAAAGTAAGATAAAATGAAACAAAGAAACAGCTAACACTACATTACAAGAACACAGCTACTTAGACGAATATATGACAAGGATGCAGGGGAAAAAAGGAAGACAGAGAGAAAGAAAGAAAATCAGAAAGAAAGAAAATGATGAAAGACAATAAGAATGGGGAAACGTTTATATCGTTATCATAGTGAGTAGTAAAGAAAATAAAGTACGGAGCAAAGAAAATCAGAAAAAAAAATTTGTGAAAGAAAGGGAAACAAGAGAGACGATAATAAGGAATGAAAGAAAGAAAGAAATATTAAAGAAATGAAAAAAATGAATGAAATATGTACTGCGGAACATCATTGTGCAAACAGTTCCTTCATCATTATGACACTGATTTGGCAAAGATGTAAAAGCAAAAAAGCAGGGAGCGGAGAATGAAGAGAAGAATGATTTTATTACAAATGAAGCAGAAAAGATGACATTAAGGTAAATGCTTGATTAATCTATGACACTCAATGTCAGTTTGTTAGAGTGTAAGTAAGAAAAGATATTCCTTCATGATGGTGGATTGATGTAAAAAAAAAAAAAAAAAAAAAAAAAAAAAAAAAAAAAAAAAAAAAAAAAAAAAGGCGAATTTAAAAGAAAGAGGAGAAAACCAGGGATAACTTTAATCAGGTCACAACGTTCAAACAATGTGTAAAGACAGCTGCATTCAACAGTATCAAACTTAAGGGAAAACAAACTTTCCATTGTCCTCAAACACATGACATGTTCTATGTGGCGATGCTCTGGGGTGAAAAGACACCGTCTTGAGCGATATTGCATCATGAAACTGAGGCTGTAAATGTCAACTGAATACACACTTACAGCTTTTCTTTTGTTTACTAAGTTCACAGTCTAGAGCGACACAGCATCATTAGACTGATGCTTTAAAATGCCAACTGAATACACACTTACAGATTTTTTTTTTTTACTAATTTGACTAAAATTTTTCAAAGGAAAGACACTGTCTTGTACATCGGAGATAAAGTGGGTTTTTTTTTTTTTTTTGTACATAGTTCGAAGTATTTGCAGGTATTCGACACAGTATGTTTGTTTGGGTAATTTCCAGTATTTCTATTCTTTCTGTTCCATGGTAGTCACCAACGCGTGAGCCACACTGTCTTGAGTCTCACAGAAATGTGAAATTTGTTAAAACTTCTGAGAATTTTCAAGTCACTCTGTTGCTACATTGCAAAAAGTTAAGGTGCTTGTGCGCATGAGGCATGATTTAGAAGACACTTGAAGACGTGATGTGCCCACTGTGGTTGGCAAGGCGATAAAGGAGAAGTCCTGACTTGGCTAGGAAACGAACGAACGAACGAACGAAATATTTTTTTAATGTGTTAGGCTTTGTGCCCATTCACATGGGGACGATGAGAGGGGAGGGTGGCGACGGGTAACTGAACAATACAAACATGTACAATCAAACTTAGATAAGTTAAGTCATCATGATGTGGAAGCCACATCATGGAAATTCAACTCATTTCATGATCAGTCTGCTAAAGTACAATAACAACTTGCAGTCAATAGTTTACATGAGCTTTTTGTACCAAGATCTTAACAAGTTTCAAATAATGATAACGAACATTACAGTCTACATCACATGAAGACCAAGATTTCCTTTTTTTTGACAAGAACTCTGATCACAAGTCTAAATGGTAGCTGTATGCCCAAAGTTGGGGGGCATATTTTAAGCATGATTTCCTTTTCCAACCCACCGATGTCTGAACAGTTGAACAAGGAGCTTCGTCATAGTTAGGTTGCTTCTAAACCAGATTTTCTTTGTAACCAGCACTGGTGTCACATCTGTCTTTTTTCTCTGATCTAAGGCTATTGATAAGGCTGTCCATTTTCTTTGAGGTGTCTTCAAAACACTTCGTAATTGCGTTGTAAAGATCCGTTACATTCAGTTGTGAGGTGTCTGCTGATTCAGGAACATCTGCTGTGTTGTTGTCTGTGGCTTTCTTTGCGTCAGTCTCCTGTGTGATGGAAAGTCAGGATTTCGCCGTGTTCCCCCTGTGTAGCCCACTGCGTATCGTTTTCTAACGTCATCGTATCAGTGGTGTTGTATTCCTCTGACTGGGCTTCGAAATTTTCACAATCGTCACTGATTTTCACTTCCTGAAAGTTAATGTCACTTGCAGCGGTAGGCGATGGACAGTGCTGTTGATCTATATCTGTCTGAAGGGCACAGCTCTCTACATATGTTGGAAATGTCGTGGATAATGTCCGACGTTTGTTATTTCCCGTGCCGTAAAACAACTTGGGGAGTAGGAAGAAATAAGCCAGAGCAGGGAGATGGGGAGAACCTGCCTTCTGTCGTATTCTGTGCTCCTCGGCCCGTCTCCTGTCCCTGGAAATCTGTGACGGACATTTTCGACGAAAGACGAGTGTTGTCTTGGCGAGTGAGCGCGGCGGCGGGTTGGGTTGGCAGCTGTGTTAAAACGCAGCACGATGACAGTCTGTGCTCCCCTTTCCTTCGATTTTGAATAACGACAGCGACAGTTCTTGTAACAAAGTGTTGAGCATACACTCCAGAGTCGTTGGGAGTCCTATAACTGGCATTGTCACTTATTTTCTTGCCAAAGGAAAACAAAATGGTCAGAGCTTCGTTGAAATGCTTCTTGCCCGTAGCCAAGCAAGGGAAGCCACCCCTGGCTAGGAAACACACAGCAGTAATGTCACCTTTACAGAGGTTTGATGGGCAAGCCTGACTGAAAAAGTTGAATCGAAGACTTCAGGTAGATTTAGCGGTCGATCATGAAATGGCAAGGTAGCACAGGCCCCTGGCTTTCCACATAGATATTCCAACATTTGCATAAACGTGTGAGGCTATTCCTACTATGAATATCAATGTTTTACAGACATAACAAACAGGGACAGACTCTCCACAAACAAGAGTACATGAACTTTGCATGCTATAGAGAGACCAGTGTTTATATAGAAAGACAGGAACATCTCTAAGGAGACATGAAATTCAGTGAAATAAAGACAGAAAAGTACTGACAGAAATTTACAGTCCTTATCCTGCCTTTTCTTTATCATGATCTACACACTCATAAAAAAAAAAAAAAGACTGAATAAACCCCAGACCTGAGCCTGGGCAAGATGTCTTAATCCAGTTGAATTATCATCCTCGATTCATCAGTCAACATCCTCCAGCGGTGGGGTGGGTGGGGAGAATATGGGAAAAAACGAAGTGAACAGTGTTTGACGAAAGTGTCTGGCAGGTGGAGGCTTGGCTTCCTCTTAGCGTTCAACTCTTCCCCACTCACCGTCAGAACGGAAAGGGTGGCTCCTCTCACAACACCTGCCAGGCTGCCAGACCCGGAGCGTAGTAGATGGAAATGGTGCTTGGCATCGTGAAATAGACTCGGCCTCACACACATGGAGGTTTTTACACGAGAAATCATTGTCAGCAGCCGAGGAACCCAGGCCTCGTCACAATGTGTGGTGAAGTTACAGAAAGTCCTGCACTAGGACCTCCTGTCACACACTGAGTCAGTTTGAGAGTTTGCGGGCTAGAGTTTCTTCCCACAAGTAAATTCCCAGGGTAAATTATCTCTCTATCAGAGGGATAACTCACAAATTAATGGGCGAAATGTTATCACATGTTCCACATGAGTTTGTGGGGTCAGCAGGTAACAGTGAATCTATTTTTCAAGTTTCTCGTTTTAAAACTGACAAAACAAGAAGTCAACGTGTGATTTGTCTTCACTGGTGAAAGGAAGGACGTTAGAACATGCAGAATTTGCGCTCCCACCCTTGCGTGCTTTTTGCTGCTCTTTTCTTTTTGTTTTTGTTTTTTTCTTTTTCTTTCTTTTTTTTTTTTTTTTTTTTTCTTTTTTTTCTAGCTTGTCTTCACTGGTGACATGAAAGACGTTAGAACACGCAGAATTTGCGTTCCCACCCTCAGCTTCTTTTTTCCCCCCCACCAGGTCTTTCTTTCTTTCTTTTTGCTCATCTGGAAACAAAGACTATTTGATGAGCACCTGGCATGGTGGAGCTCAAAGTCCCACAGACGACTGGACGAAGG
>JADBJO010001371.1:120000-122500 GCA_016801955.1 Conus betulinus | reverse complement strand
TCACAACCAAATTAATTACCTCTCTTGACGGAGAAAGGTTTCCGTTCCGGTCTGAACGTCTCAAGGACCAGAAGCTTTCCAGTGGCGCACACTGGAAGCGATTAGGAATAATGACCTTTTATCTCTGCTTGATAAAAGATCAACAATGTAAAACAAAAAAAGAAAGAAAGAAAAAAAAAAAAACAGATTCAGGTCTGACTTTGATCAGCTGTGGGATCCTGTGAGGTGGTTGATGCGTTTTAGGCAATGATGGGACGAAGTTTCACGCCACTGACTGCTGTTGGTGTCCACGATACAAAATGTAGAAACACTGACTACAACATTCCATGCAGCCATGACATACACTGTAAATGAAGTTCTTGCAGCGTCTTCGGATGAATAAGCCTTGTGTCATCGAAGAGATCGTTGACCTGTGTGACAAAAGGAGACACTGCGGGCTGAAAAGAAACAGGCAAAAGGCATAGAGATGCAGAAAGCAACAACAATGAAATGTCGAGCAAGAAGGGGATTATAAAAAAAAAAGCTGCTGCTACTGAAAAAAAAAATACCCTTCAATAAACTATGAGATAAAAAAAAAAAAAAAGAGAGAAAGCCATGGAAAACTACATAGACGAGAAGTTCACAAACGTAGAGGCCAGCCTCAATAAAAACAATGATCGAAAAGCGTACCACACAGTGAAGTAGCTGACAACCAGAAGACAAGGGCGAATCAACACCAGTAAAGACATGTGTGGGAATTGTCACATTGAAGAACAAGACATCCTTAAGCGATGGACAGAGTACAGCCAAGTACTTTGTGATTAAGTCCGATGGAGATCCAGATGTGCTGAAGTGCCCTCAGTCCATCAATGAGGATGACAGTTGTACAATCGTCCCAAAACGGAAAATCGAATGAAATAGACAAACTATCTGCGGAGCTAACACAGACTAAGACAGTGGGAGGGGTGGAGGGCTATCACGGTCTTGGATGTTATACGTAACAAAATCTGGCAGCCAGAATAATGGTCGTCAGTATGGACCCAGTCTTTGGTCATCACACTCCCCAAGAAAGATAACTTTAAACTTACGTCTGATTTACCGCACGGTCAGCCTCCGTAAAATAATGGTGAAAATTCTATCCAGCAGTCTGAAACCACGAGCAGGAAAGATTCTGGCTTGAGAACAAGCAGGCTGTTTACTACCTAGCACATTTGTTATGACGATGGACAATTTCTTCTCGTGCAGCAGCTTCAAAGAAAAATATGATGTCATTACTGTTTTTCTCACTTTTGCCAGGTATAAGTTCGCAGTGCTCCATTATGTAAAGCCATCTGGAGTAAATAAATATCGAAAGCAATAAATATATCTGTTCTTCTCTCTACTGTAATAAATTGTTTGCCACTTACAAAGGTTTAAAGATGCACTGTGATATATTAATTGATGATAATTTGAGAGCTCTACGCTGCGGTAGAGGCAATTGGGAAACTGTCTCAAGCCCATGAGCGGAAGTAATGTTTTCTGCATGCTCATGAAATAACGGATATAAACTCAAAATGCTTTTAATATAGCATGTTAAACAGGTGCTTAGGAACAATTTTTTTTAAAAGACATAGGAGTCAAGGAACAAATATTTTTTTTAAAAAACATAGGAGTCATAAGTGATGAAAATGCAGCTTTTGTGGACTGTATAAATACAGTACAGACCAAACGTTTTGGACGTTTATTTACTGCTCAGGGTTTCCGGGACACGTTTTCACAAGTCATAACAGAGAAATGTACCAATGTGCAGAATATACATCTAACAGAATCACTTGTCCTTTTAGAATTTGATGCAACAATCGCTATTGATTCTTCATTCTTCATTTTCTTTTAGCAAAACAATGTAAACGGAAAAGTAGCCTTCCACAAGCAGCAGGTTTACTGAAAATAATGATATTTCCATACAAGATTGAAAAACATAACACGTATAAAAAGATGAACCGTTAAGACTTCCATATTAAATGGCTGTTGTATGAAATCACTTGTCTCCTCTATCTAGTGGTTTAATTAGCTTCCTTGCCACAGGGAGCAATTGCTGGTACCATTTTTTTTTTTTCTTTTCATGACATACGACACTGCCTAAATGCTGATGAGGCTCCTTTATCAATGTAACTATTACTGTAACTGTTGAAAAACAGCGCACAACGTCTGCAATCTATCAGCTTGCTAACATCCAACTCATTCTGGTTGATCATGTTGTCTGTCTCTCTCTTCCCTTGTATAGATGTGTATTTATCTGTCTTTCCGCCTATGCTATATGCTCCCCCGAACATGCATATGCTGTGACATAATCTAACCTGCATACTTCATCGAATGATATCTTATTTCATATAACTTTGTAGTTATATAAAAGGATAGAAGCACGTATAAGCAATGTTCGGTCAACATTTCGTCAACAGTTTGATGAAAGGAAAGAGGGGAGGAGGGAGAATGGATTGGGAAGGGGGGGGGGGGGGGGGGGGGGGGGGGGAGCGGGTTGATG
>JADBJO010001371.1:107500-110000 GCA_016801955.1 Conus betulinus | reverse complement strand
ATGCTATCCAGAAAAAAGAATGCTGGTGTGTGCAATACCGTAGTGTGTTGTTGAGTTTTTCAAAAAACCAACCAAAGGTGTCACCTAAAAAGCAAAAAGAAAAATGATTAAAAAGCAAATCAAGCTACATTTTCTTGTGAAAAGTAGAAAATATAAAACGATAGCCTCTTAAGACACAAGTGCTGAGGGCCAGTTCTTGGAATGAATCCACAAGGGACTAAGTTACAATAAACTAATAAATTCCAAGGATAAGTACCGAGCACCATTCCAGCAACTTACAGAGCAGTTTGGTGTTGCAATGACTGCAAAAAAAATATTAATTATAAACAAAGCTTGCTCTTATGTCTTAGATTTGTAGAAATAGGGGGAGATCAGCATTCATATCTGTAGTGGTAGATCATTCTGCCTAACTAACAGTATGTGCTTGAGTGGGTGAATGGGGAATAATAAATGCTTCTTCTGTGTGTGTGTGTGTGTGTGTGTGTGTGTGTGTGTGTGTGTGTGTGTGTGTGTGTGTGTAACATATATATATACATACAGACATAGATATTTATATGGGATTTTCTACACACGTGTGTGTGTGTGTGTGTGTGTGTGTGTGTGTGTGTGTGTGTGTGTGTGTGTGTGTGTGTGTGTGTGTGTGTGTGTGTGTGTGTGCAGAGTATGCGCGTGCGCGTTCATGTGTGTGTGTGTGTGTGTGCGCGCGCGCGCACGCGCGCGCGCGTATAGGTGAGAGAGAGAGAGAGAGAGAGAGAGAGACGAGAGAGAGAGAGAGAGAGAGAGAGAGAGAGAGAGAGAGAGAGAGAGAGAGAGAGAGAGGAGACCCCTGAGAGAGAGCTGAGAGAGAGAGAGCCCGAGAGAGAGCAAGGACACGATATAAAGGGAAGCCAGTCCATATTTTGCTTCTTATCATTTATTCATCATCTTAATCTTCAAAGCGAACAAAAGAAGTCGTCTGTAAGGAATGGAGATAGGAAATCTTGTGTCCATTGACAATCTGCATCTTTTTTAAGTGTAACATACTTAAAGGCACAAGAAACAAAAACGACTTCGATTAGATATATTGTGAAACGTCCTGATCAGTACATTTTGTGTGCGCTATGACTTTCCTTTCTTCGTCATTTTGGCCCCGTGTACAGTCATGTTGTAGTGACTAACGGGCTGGGACGTTGTGAGTTCGAATCTCATCATGTCCTGTGGATTTTTTCTTCCAAAGCCGGCGCCATACAGATTTGTTTGGTATGCTATGGGCTCTAAAGGGGATGACTAAAAGATGTAGTCAAAATATTACCCTCTAAATGGATGCAACTATTATAGCGTTTTTCAAATTTCCGCCCAACACTGCAGGTGTATGTATCCCTCGGGCCTGGTTGACGCCGGGGTGTATTGAAGAAGATAACATACAGGACAGCCCAGCCAAGTACTGAGGGACTGAAATGGAATCCAAAGCATCATCTATGTCTTTCTCATCGTCATTGATGATCATGAAGTAAAGGCCTCGAAGTGTGTGGCCTCTTAGGCTCTTCTCTCGTGGTGACCTAGTTCTGATTTCTTCTCCACGTCCACCCCCACGATGAGTTCATGTCAAAATCGTCATTATCTGCGAGTTCACGTGAATGATCGCTGAATGAGTATGGTGGTACCCTCTGGGGCGGGACAATCGTCTATGCTCTGCGTGTGTGTGTGTGTGTGTGTGTGTGTGTGTGTGTGTGTGTGTGTGTGTGTGTGTGAGGGAGAGAGGTAAAAATTGTGAGGGAAGGGAGGAAAAGAGGGTGAGAACGAGAAAGGGAGGGAGTCGTATATAAAAAAAAAATCCAAAACCAAACCCACTTCTGCTTTGTCGACCTTTTAAATGATATCACTGAGTAGTTTGTAGTGCTTAAATAGTCACCAAGTGACAGAGAATGCAATAAACAGGTTCTTTTTTTTAAGTTAGAACAAATTAATCATCACCGAATGAAATTTTCGTTGTCAGAGAATGTTACACACAGTTCAATAATGACAAAATCACCCGATATACAATACCAAGACTAGGTTAATTGTATACATTCCCGTATAGGGTCATACATGCACATTCCTCTAAAATGTATCGCAAAAATTGAGAAGGGCGTTTAGAAAGTAGCCTGCCGTAAATTATCAGAAAGCGAATCACCCCGTGTGTTGTTTTTAAAAGCTTTATTCATTCGTAACGACTGTAGAACACAAACTTCACAGAGATTTTAAGTCAATAAATAGTATCTTGCTCAAGATACACCAGTTAATGATGTAAATGTGGCATCGCTGGCACAGTATAAATGATCTAGATCCAGATCACTGACAGAAATGCTGCTAACGAGATCTCGACGTGTTAAAACTGGTATAGCCTAACAAAAGTATCGAAGGTACTTTGCAGATCAGACTGGTTCTGTAGCGACTGAAACGAGATCTATGGCAGCAAATGCCCTGGCTTTTCTTTAAAGTAATGGGGGATGGTCATGCACACTGTAGCGTACCCTGTACA
>JADBJO010001371.1:95000-97500 GCA_016801955.1 Conus betulinus | reverse complement strand
CAGTCCATAATTCTGTGGTATATATATATATATATATATATATATATATATATATATATATGTGTGTGTGTGTGTGTGTGTGTGTGTGTGTTACTTCCTGTCTGGTTTCCCGCCTTTCTGTAGTGTCTGTTCTTTCTTTCTTTCTGTCTGTATACTTTCTTTCTTTCTTATTCTTTGCCTCTGTTTTCCCTTTATTCTCTTTCCTTGTCTTTCTTTTCCTCTGGTTTTCTCTATTATCTTACTCTCTGCTTGGATTTCATCCTTTATTCTGCACTTGCACTTGCATTCTGAACCTTATTCTGCACTTGCACTTGCATTCTGAACCTTTATTCTGCACTTGCACTTGCATTCTGAACCTTTATTCTGCACTTGCACTTGCATTCTGAACCTTTATTCTGCACTTGCACTTGCATTCTGCTTTTCTCACCCTGTTTCTTTCTCAAATCGCTTCATGCTTTTTCCTTTTTTTGTTTCATTTTTACTTCCTTTCATTCTTTATTACTTTCTTACTTCATTCCTTTCTTTATGCCTTTCTTTCCTTCTGTACTTTTTTTTCTTACTTCATGCCTCTCTCTCCTTCTTCATTTCTTTCTCTGTTGTTTGTTCATGCATTTCTTCCTCTGTTTCTCTCTTACTTGGTACCTCACTCCTCTCCTTCTTTCTTTATTTCTTTCTTACTTTATGCCTTTCTTTCCTTCTTGATCATGCTTTCCTTCCTGATTTCTATTTCATTTTTACTTTATCCCCCGTCTTTCTTTCTTTCTTTACTCACGCCTTTGTTTCGTTCTTCATTTCCTTCTTCATTCAAGTTGGCGAATTTTCTTCTTTTATATTTTCCTTTCCTACTTTTCTACCTTTCCTTCCAACTTTATCATTTTTCCTACAGTTTTCCTTTCACTCTACCAGTCTTTCTTTATTGCTCTCTTACATATTTCCCTTCTTCCTGTCTGTTTTCCTTTTCTTCTTTTTTTTTTTCTTTCTGTTTCCTGGTTTTCTTTCTTTTTATTTCCTGATGTTTAGATTCTTCCGTTCTCTCTCCCTCCTTCCCCCTCCCTCGCCCTCCCCCCCCCCCCCCCCCCTCTCTCTCTCTCTCTCTCTCTCTCTTTCATGCGCCCTTGCTTTGCAGAACGCTTACCTTTTACAGGAACGGAAAGTGCTACGCAGAACAGCAGACAAACCAGGCAGCGGACAGCAGAGCGAGCCATGACGAAATGAATGATCAGCAGCAGCCAGCTTCTATCCACTTCCGTCACAGACATCGACGTCACGCACACTGTGACACTGACTTCACCTTGACTGTCCGTCCTGTGCCCTTCACCCTCACCGTCACCATCCACTGTCAGGTAGGTCAATAGTGAAAGATCTGTCATGTCGCACAGGTGACAGCTATCTGATTTTTGTTTGTCTTCGTCTGAAGTTGAACGTTGAAGTTTCTTGCTGGCCTAACAATCGGTATATCTGGCATGACCGAGAAAAACAGATATAGGCTACAGGAGAACATTGACTATAGAGGGATGAATAAAAAGAAATTTTTAGCTCGAGAGATGAACCAATCGTTAAAATGTTTAATTAGTTTTAGTAATCCCCTGCTACGATTGTTGTAAATTGAATTGTCTTGGGGCGTGTTGAAGTCTGTTTTTTATTTTTTCTTTTTTTTTTTTTTTTTTTTACACCTGACACAATTGTTGGAAGAAGCTCAACAAAAGTTTTTTTTTTTTTTTTATCCGTTTCCTTACGCAAACGTTTCTTCAATTTACGTACCAAACCGGAACTCCATAATTACGCTGTTGATTCAATTCATTCACATGTTTGGAAAATACCCCTTTCCTTTCTGTGTAACAGGCAGTGGGGTAATTGTTGCTCCGATGTTTTTCTTTAGTCCTTAAGGTTGAATATTACGCACTATATTTTAATGCAGATATGTGTTATAAGTCAAATCCTGTGTTTTCAGGTAACAAGTCTTCTTTTCCCCTAAAAAAAATGTTACGGAGGAAAACACCTCTTTCATCGAAAAGTACGAAAATACAAGTTCTGTATCTTTTGGGCTTTCATTGCTGCGTCCTGTTTGTCGAAAAGCTGTGACGGTTTTGGCCAGACCTGTCTACCAACTGAGGGAGGTAACCTGTAGGTCTTCCTGCTTTAACTTACCTCTCCCGGTTCCGCAATATTTCAGACATTCTGTTCCCTGACAGTAAACATAGGTTTGTCTGTCTTCCTCGTCCACATAAAATTCCATTCACCCTGCTGGTGGGGGTTGTCGTTGTTTTTGAAAAGACAGTAGACATGGAACGGTGGCCGAGTACATAAGACGCCCTCTGGACAGCAAGGATATTCTAGATTCAGTGTTCGAGTCTAGTGCTGGCGCTGTTTCCTTTCGTTTCGTTTGTTTGATTGTCTGTTTATTTATCTCCCTTGCTGTCTCCTCATCCATTACGCCTATGTCGCATTGCTACACGCTGCTCAGTCTGGCTACCCCATACATAGCCACATCTGGATTCGT
>JADBJO010001371.1:82500-85000 GCA_016801955.1 Conus betulinus | reverse complement strand
AATACATAAGGAACAAAAACATACACAATATATTATGAAATAATTTACAACCACTCGTCCCCACACTCATTCCCACCCAACACCACGCATCACAAATACACAACGTCCTCCCCCCCCCCCCCCCCCCCCCCCACACACACACATTCCACTTCTACCCTCCCCCCTCTTTCCCCCCCCCCCCCGTCAACATCCTCTTACACATGTCCTCTTCCCCCACCCTTACACACCCCACACACACACACACACACACACACACACACGCACACGCGCGCGCGCGCGCGCGCGCGCGCGCGCGTTCTCTCTCTCTCTCACACACACACACACACACACACACACACACACACACAGACATACACACACACACGGACGCACGCAGGCACGCACACACACACACACAGGCGCGCACGCGCGCACGCGCACACACATTCACACACACACACACACACACACACACACACACACACACACACACACACACACACACACACACACACACACACACACACACACACATGCACTCTCTCTCACTCTCACTCACACTCACACACACACACACACACACACACACACACATGCACTCTCTCTCACTCTCACTCACTCACTCACACACACACACACACACACACACACACAAGAAGCCTATCCAATCCCACGTCACGATGCCGAGAGATAATGTGGGTTTTTCTGGAATGTCCCACAGCTGACGTCTGTCCCCATACTGGCAAGGCGCCAACTGCAGGATGCCCATGATGCCCGCTTCCGCCGCCGTCATGCACAGACTGGTGGGCACGTGCACGATCAACACCTCGGGACCCTGGATCGATAACATAAATAATGAAATAAATAGATAGATAGATAGATAAGTAAGTGAATAAACAAGCAAATATATAAAATTAAAAAAAAATAATAGACGAATAAATAAATAAACAAACAATAAATAAATAGATGAATAAATAGATACACAGAGAGATAGGTAATAGATAAATACGTAAATAGATAGATAGATAGATAGATAGATAGATACAGACAGATAAACAAATGCATAAATGAATAAACAAACAAATAAATAAATAAAATAAAATGAATGAGTAAATGGCAAATACAAATAATTAATCACTTGTAGGCCAGAGTCCCTTATGAAGGGTGAGTCACATTACATAACACATATGAAATAAAACTACCTCAAATTATCAAAAAAACTCTGCATCAGTTAATAGTGCGCGCGCGCATACACCACACACACACACACACACACACACACACACACACACACACGAAAAAGAGCGTTAGAATAATCACGTCAACTGTATATACCTGCTGATATACCACAAATCTTTCGAGACTGGAACAGTAAAAGGCCTGACTGAAAATAGCAGTAGTAGTCTCTCTTGGCGATTTTAAGACATTGATCGTTTGAGAGTTACGAGCGGTTGTCATGATATTTACTTGATTAAATTTATTGATATAGGATAGGACAACGTAAAACAACATTTGGCTCATCTTCTCTCCACCCCAGCTGCGTACACGACATAGCATTTCATATTCATTTTTTTAAATCGACATCTGTCACGATGAGAAGTGATGTCGGAAGCACCAAACTGGAGTCAATGCAATGTTGTTGTTGTCGTTGTTGTTGTTGTTTTGTATCTATTCATTTTAACTCCAGCATACAGCTCAATGGAATGGAATATAAAGTACTGAGCAAAAACAGTCACTTCTTCGAATATGCTCGATAAACATGGTCGTGAAATTAGCACACAAGAAATGAATCCAGCGTTAGACCAAGGGTTGCAACCTCAATACCACATGCTGAAGCTTACAAGTGAAATTACCTCCCCCTCTCCTCTCTCTCTCTCTCTCTCTCTCTCTCTCTCTCTCTCTCTCTCTCTCTCTCTCTCTCTCTCTCTCTCTCTCTCGCACTTTTGGGTAAAAGCTATAGCTTCCAATGATTCCTCCCTCCGCGTGTTGAATTTTGAGGCCATAAACTTTTGTCGTGTTGAATGATCCGATAAACGAGTTATCTTTTATCTGAGAAGAACAAAAATGTGTTGCCAATTTCTTTCTTTATCTTTTACAGAAATATCATAATTAAGTTAATCGTTAAATAACATTGCTCTCCTTCCACTGCCCCACACCTTCCCCTTCTCTCTCTCTCTCTCTCTCTCTCTCTCTCTCTCTCTCTCTCTCACACACACACACACACACACACACACACACACACACACACAGGCACCTCATGCAAACTCCGGTGTGTGCGTGCGTGCGTGCGTGCGTGCGTGCTGCGTGCGTACGTGCATGCGTGCGTGTGTGTGTGCGCGTGCGTGTGTGTGCGTGTAAAGGACAAAGCGGGTTCACAAATTATCAACAGGACCGGCAAAGGGAGTGGGTTTTTTTTTTTCTTTCGTAATTGACACTTTTTTTCCCCAGAGACCTAGTGATTTTGTTTCGGTTTTTTGTTTTGTTTTGTTTTGTTTTATTCTTCAACATCATCCAGAGATTG
>JADBJO010001371.1:67500-70000 GCA_016801955.1 Conus betulinus | reverse complement strand
TGTCAGAGAATTAATGATGGCAATATTCTTGAGTTGCAATGTGCAAGTCACCCATTAAATGTCGGTAGATGTTCTCAGGACAAGTCATTGAATAATTATGGTAAATTGTTATTAAATATGTGTACTGCTGTAGATTTGTGTATGCTTAATGGTTTGTGTAATGGCGATCTTGAAGGTTGCTACACATACGTGTCAGATAGTGGCTGCAGTGTTATTGATTATTTTTTAATGTCTTGTGAATTATTTGCGTGTTTTGGTGATTCGTGTGAGCTAAAAGTGTGTGCACGTACTGAGTCAGATCATATGCCTGTAGAACTCCATGTCAGTTGTGTAGAGGATAACTCAAACGCTAAACTTAATGATAACAGTTTCATCTTGGAAAAATTTGTATGGAATGATGATTATAGTAGTGTATTCTGTAATAATTTGTCACGAATAGACTTTCAGGTAAAAATGGCACATGCACTCAGTTTGATTGATCTTGATGTTAACGAAGCACTGCGTTACTTTAACATGTGTATAAAGGAAGCTGCTGTCTGTATGAAAATTCAAGTAAGGCATAAAGGAAGTAATCAGTCCCAAGATTGGTTTGATTCAGAGTGTGGTTATTGCAAAAAACATGTTCGTAGATTGTTGAATAAATTTGTGCGCTCACATGATGATAGAGACCGTCACGAGTATCGCAAGGCAAGACGTGAGTATAAGCATTTACAGAAGAGAAAGAGGAAACAATTTAATGATAGACTAATTTGCAGAATTACTGTCTTCTGTGAATAGTCAGAAACAGTTTTGGGACACAGTGAAAAGGATATCTTTGAAACAAAATCAGCCTTCAAATAACATAAGTATAGGCACTTGGTTGAACATTTCAAAACACTGCTGACAAAAGATACTAATACTGATAATATGTTACAGTGTGAATATAATGAAGAACTGGTGAACGATAATTTGAATCGCCCAATCTCTAAAGAAGAAGTTTTGTTTGCCATTAGGAAAATTAAACAACGCAAGGCTGCAGGACCAGATGGCATAATTGGAGAATTTATAAAATATGGTTGTAAATCTGATCTCATCTTGAATTTCTTGGTAACCCTTTTCAACTTTCTATTTGACAAGGGAATATATCCTGAGAACTGGACAGAATCTATTATTATACCCCTCTATAAGAAAGGAAACGTAAACAATCCCAATGATTACCGAGGCATTTCACTTTGTGATGCTACTAGTAAGCTCTACAGCACGATCATTAACTGTAGGTTACAGGAATGGGCAGAAGAAAATAATCTCACGGGAGAATATCAAGCTGGATTCAAGCGTAATTACTCTACTATAGACCATATGTTTACTCTGATGGCTTTTATTCAGAAACAGTTTTCTTTCAATCGTAAACTGTACGTTGCCTTTATTGATTTTGAAAAAGCTTTCGATTCTATTAGCAGAAGTATTTTGTGGCCTGTTTTGTTGAAAAATGGTATCCATGGAAAATTATATAAATGTGTTATAAGTATGTATAATTGTGTAAAATCTAGAGTGAGAAGCGGCGGTAAATTGTCAGATTACATTATGTGCACTAGCGGTGTTAAACAAGGTGACGTGTGTAGTCCTATTCTATTTTTCTTTATTCATTAACGAATTAACAGTTAAAGTTATAGATAATGGGAGGCATGGAGCCCAGTTCACGGACGACTTTTTAGAATTGTTTATACTTCTTCTGGCAGATGATATTGTTTTGTTGTCTGAAACAGTTATTGGTTTACAAACACAATTGAATAATTTATGGCATGCTGCTTCTTCTCTACAACTGACAGTGAATATGCAGAAAAGCAATATAATTGTATTCAGGAAAGGTGGCTATTTAGGTGCAAGAGAACATTGGAATTATAATGGAATACCTATGTCAGTCGTGAATGTCTACAATATTTTAGGAATTTATTTTTCAACCAAATTAAGTTTTAACTTTGCTTGTAAAGATCTAGCAAGCAAAGCAAAACACGCTGCTTTGTGTATAATGAGGAAATTATCAAGTCTGGGAAATCAGTCATTTGAAATTTTTGTAAAACTATTTGACTCCCAAATCCAACCCATTGTCCAATACGGTGCTGAAATCTGGGGTCTGGATAAAGCTGCAGTGAATTGTGAGAAAAGTACATTTGTTCGCTTTAAAGAGATTTCTTGGGGTTTCACTACAAACATCTAATGATTTGATTTATGGGGAAACTAACAGGTATCCAATATATCTGAATTCTGCAGTTAGATGTATTCGTTACTGGTTGAAACTGATAAAAATGAACGATTCTAGGTTACCAAGAAAGCTTATAACATGTTGTGTAATCTGGATGTTAGGGGAAAACCAAACTGGGCAACAAAGTTGAGAATTAAGTTATATGAATTAGGCTTTGGATACGCCTGGTAAATCAGGGTGTAGGAGATGAACCGACTTTTATCCGAATGATTCGTACAAGACTGGTTGACTGTAGATGGCAAGAATGGAATTCTCACA
>JADBJO010001371.1:57500-62500 GCA_016801955.1 Conus betulinus | reverse complement strand
TTTATGAATTAATCTGGCTAGATACCTTGGACATGATGGCAGAACGAATAATTTCTCATTAAGATGTTTCTTCCTTCCGCATATTCTTTTTTCCAATCGCTGGATCAATTCATGCGGAGAAACATTTACGACTTTGTTGAAGGGTGTTTCAGAAATTGTACAAGCTCCCTGCTTTGCCAATTTGTCTGCTAATTCATTCCCTTTTAAGCCACAATGTGAAGGAACCCAGCAAAAAATCAACTGCTATACCTCGGGAAAGTAAACAATGTAACAGATGCTTAATTTCAAAAAGAATATCAGTTCTAATTTTAGATTTCCAGTGCTTTAATGATTGTAAAACTGATTTTGAATCAACACAAATAGCACACTATAAAATGATACTGGCGTGTCATATAAGATATAATTCAGAGCTTTCATAATTGCATATAGCTCTGATGTATAAATTGAAAATTCTCTGCCTAGATAGAAAGACTTTTGCACATTTAAGGATGGTATAGTAAATCCAGCACCACTGTCAGACGTTTCCATTACTGAACCATCTGTAAATATTTTTAAATGATTTGGATAAGTCTTTTCGAGATGTTCTCGAACTTCATTTACTAGAATATTTACATTGTCATCTTTCTTCAAAGTAGTAGTATATTCATCATCAATTTTTGCGTTGAGATGCTCCCATGGGGGGCATTTGAGGAACAATAGGAACCTCCGAAATTGCATCAATATCAATACTACATTCGGACATAAGCTCACAAGTGAAATTTCTAATTGGCTGTATGTATGATATATTTTTAGACCTTTTGGGGTATTCCTTGTTGGAATCCATAAGAATTTCATCAGTACAGAGTTTTTTTTACAGATAGGCCTCTTACGACGTATTTGGACACATCCAACGTTCGTTGTTCATTAAGAGGTAAAAAATTTGTCTCTCCTATAGCATTTCATTGTGTTTGTGTGCACTGGAACACCCAAAGCTAATTTTAAAGCTTTACTATCTAAGCTTTGCAGTTTCTTTAAAAGGTAGTTAGATGCAGAGAAGTATATTTCCTGTCCATATATTAATTTTGATCGAACTAACGATGTATATAAATGTAAAAGTGTGGTACAGTCTGACCCCATGGGTTGACAACATATAATTTTGAGCAAATTTAATCTTTTCCTAGCTTTATCTATCAAATTTCCAATATGCTTTTTCCAGTTCAGCTCGGTGTTAAAAACACTCCTAAGAACTTGACTGTTTGCTTATATTGTAGAACATTGTCATCAAGAATAAGGTTGGGCAGAGCCTTTGGGTTTTCGCCATTATTAAAAAGCATTAAACAAGTTTTCTCACCAGATAATTCGAGACCGTTCTCTTTCATGTAAGCAGACAGACTGTCCAATTCTCCTTGATACATTGTCTGTACAAATTTTACTGCCCTTTTATTCGAGTGCTTCCTTAATGAAGTATTAATCCAAATGGCAATATCATCTGCATACTGCACTACATTGGTGGTTTTTGACAATGCCTTTGGGAGATCATGTATAAGGATCGTAAATAATAAAGGTGCAATAACAGAACCCTGAGGAATGCCCATATCTATTTTCCTGAATGATGAATATATTTTTCCAATTCGTGTACATATATTTCTTCCTTCTAGAAAGTTTTTTTTTATATAATCATACATATTCCCAGAAATACCAATATTTTTCAGTTTATACAATAATCGAGCATGCCAAACACGGTCGTATGCTTTCTTTACATCAAAGAATGTAGCTAGTGTACTTTTTCTGCGTGAAAATTGCTTTTTTATATGAGAAGTTAGTTTTACTAAATGATCAGTTGTGCAACGCCGCCCCTTTTCTGAATCCAGCTTGCTGGACTGGAATAATGTCATTTTTTTTCACAATAATATAATAAACGTGTTTGTACAATTTTTTTTCAAGAAGTTTACCAACATGGGATGTTAAAGCAATGGGTCTATAGCTATTTACAGATGTTCTCGTTTTACCTTCTTTTGGTACTGGTACTACCACTGAACTTTTCCAGATTGTAGGAATAGTGCCGTACGTCCAACATTTTTGGAACAACGAATGTAGTAATATTTTCCACGAAGAAGGCAAGTGACGAAGAAGCTCGTAAGAAATACCATCTAGGCCCACTGCTGAATCATAAGATGTAATGGATTCTATCGCTTCAAGAAGTTCTGATGATTGTAATGGAGAATTTAAGTAGTTATTATTGTCTGGTATGGGACTCTTATATTGTTCTTTTTGTTCCTCTTTATGTCTATGGTACTTGATTTCTGCTGGAAGATTTACAGCTCGACTATTTTCCGAAAAGAAATGAGAGAAAGCTTCCGCCTTATCCATTGTGCTTGGAAATTCTTTTGTTAATTTTACAGGGTAAGCTTGTGTTTTGTAACAATTTTTCATTTGTTTTACTTTTTTCCAAACTTTAAACATATCCTTCGATTCTTTTACTTCGGTCTCACAAAATTCTGCCCAGTATTTCTTTTTTTGCTTGAGCAATAATTTTATTACATTTGTTCTTTTCTTGCTTCATAAAGACAAAATTTTTCTTCTCTTATTTCGTAACCAAGCCTTGTAACTTTTTCGCTTTGATTTAACAGCTAGCTAGTCTACATTCTTCCGTCCACCATACATTACCCACATATTTACCAATCTTTTTAAAATTTACATTTAGGGATAGAATGCTCGGCTGCTAACAGTATGACTTTGCTGAAATTAGAATAAAATAAATTAACATCATCGTTCTCAATAAATGTTGTGTTATACGATGCAAGAAAAATCTGGTAGGCATCCCAGTTGGCAAGTTTATAATTAAACTTTGGAATTTTGTCTTCGATGTCTGTTACATCATTATTTATGTCATCATCAAAGATTATAGTAATGGGGAGGTGATCACTTCCCAAACAATCTTCTCCTATAGACCAATTACAGTTTACTGCAATGCTAGCTGAAACTAAGGATAAATCTATCGCGCTAGGTTTGTGAGTTGAAACATCTGGAATTCTTGTGATTCGACCATCATTTAATAAAACTAAAGAGGAATCAGTAATATTTTCAAGGAATCTGTTGGATGAAACTTTAGAACACCCAGAATCCCAAAATGGTGCATGGGCATTAAAGTCGCCAACAATGATCCATTTCTTACTTGTTAAATTTGTATTCTTCAGCCAGTCTGTGTTATCCTTTGGGGTCCATTAGGATAATATACAGAAAAGTACATTGTAAACCGAGTCTTTGTTCACTTTGATTACAGCACCTGTAGCAAATACACCTTCATCTTCCTGCGGCACCGGAATGGAACGATCCTAGTAAATTCCAGGTCCCGTCTGATGTAAAGAGCAGTCTGGACTTTTTTGTTTGATTCACTGACTGTGTAAAGTGGAGGGTAGAAATAATTTTCCAAATTAGGTAGTCTGTGCTTTTCCACATTCAGAGACTGAAGTGCTAGCACAGAGTGGTTTCCCTCCAAAACATGATTTTCAAAAGCTAATAAATTACTGGGAAGTGATCTGGCATTCCATTGAAAAATTTTTGAAACAATCCTTTTGCTTAGCTTTCATGGCAAACTGTAAGTTGTAACATAACTGCTGTTATGCAAATGTTGTCATCTTCAACCGACATTGTATCATATGTCAGACTATTTGCAAAAGCTTCCCAATTGGCTAATTTATAATTATAACTTGGGATTTTGTCTTCAACATCTGATATGTCAGTGCTAACTTTATCATTCAAATTTATGGTGATTGGAAGGTGTTCACTTCCAAGGCAGTCTTCTCCAGTGGACCAATCGCAATCAATTGCTAGATTTGGAGATACCAGCGACAAGTCTATAGCAGCTGGTTTGTGTGTTGATACATCCGGGATTCGAGTAACTCGTCCATCATTTAACAAGATTAGACTGGAATCAACAATATTTTCTAGAAATCTGTTAGAAGACACTTTTGAACATTCTGTATCCCAAAAAGGAGCATGAGCATTAAAATCGCCGAGAATTATCCATTTCTTAGAAGTGAAATCGATGTTTTTCAGCCAGTCCGTATTATCATCTTTGGGGCCGTGGGGATAATACACTGAAATGACATTATAAACTGAGGTGTCATTAACTTTTATTGCAGCCCCTACAGAAAAACAGTCTTCAGAATCTTGTAGTCCTGGGCATAGAAAACTTGTGAAAAATTGTAAATCACATCTAACATAAATAGCGCACTGCACCTTTTCATTTGAAATATTTACGTTAGTTAGTGGTGGATAGTAGAAATTCTTAATATTTGGAAGCTTTGATATTTCAACATTTAGCGATTGAAGCGCTAACACACTATAATTTCCTTGTTGTACGTAATTTTCAAAGGGCAGAAAATTTGCAGAGATTGATCTGGCATTCCACTGTAATATTTTCAAATTGTTGTATACTTGTTTCTTCATAGTTGTCTATAAGTCAATATGTCACTTGTGAAAAAGAAGGGGAAAAAACTTATCACTAGTCAGGACCAAGGATATTTTCCGACGATGCCTATGGTCTGTGACGGAATGCCGCGGGAGGAGGTAGACAATACATTCCTGGCGGTGGTAAGGATCCGTGGGGTCTGGAAGGCCAGTGACTGCAGTTGAATCCCCGGGTGCCGCTGAATCTTCCACCTCTTTGTCTGCGTCGTGGTCGATCCCAGAAGAGGCGATGTAGATGACGGCCAAGGTTTCTTGCCAGTAGCCTTGCTCCTTCGCCATTTGGGTGGATCATCTTGAAGGTGATAAGACTTCCTTGATGTTGTCGTAACCCACATGAGAAACGTTTTTGGGTATTTTTTTCCATTAATTCAGAGTAGGTGTGCGCATTATATATCACTCGTTTTGCTTCAAGATGTTGCGATTTGACAGGGATTGACTTGCTGCATACAACATGGGACTGGGGAAAGATTTGCTGGACAGATTTCACAGCAGATGCCATGTCTTTTCCGCACACAGCGGCGTCTTTTCCTTTAAGGTCGTTGAATCCT
>JADBJO010001371.1:45000-55000 GCA_016801955.1 Conus betulinus | reverse complement strand
GAATAAACATTCTATAGGCACGATTTCTGTCTTCAAAAGTCGAGTCAGTCCACTGTACAAACCCACTCTGATTACATACAGCTCAGCGCGTGGCGAAAGGCATGACGATTAGAAACGTGAGCGTCATACTCTGAGCCCACGCACATCACGTGCAAGACTCGGTCACAGGCGTGCAGGCAAACACTCCGCTCTTCCCTTTCACTCGACCCAGTTGTCGTCATCCTTTCTTTGTATCCGCAGCCGTCAACAGAACTCATCGCTTGCCCACTCCTCCTCCACAATTCTCCCTCTGCCCTTACGTCCGCTCCATCCCACCAGTCCCCCTCCCCTCCCGCCTCCCCCCCTCCCCCTCCCCCCCCCCCCCCCCCCAACACACACACGCACACCAGACACGCGTGCACACGTCCCACAGCTCACCCTCGTGTGGAGCAGTCCACAGATAGCACGGTTTGGAGTAGTATACACACAGAACAGAACGATGTGGTTAGTAATGCCATGAAACTGAATTTCTTACGTCATGATCGTATCATTAATGTACATCTGCGTATGAAATAATATACACATCTGCATACTTTTAAAACTGCATATTCACATACACGTGTGCGCTACCTTTTTTGTTACTGGTCCGCGAACAATATAAGAATACTGCAGTGGAACTGCCGCTCTCTCTCTATCTATATTGACTGTTTACGTCAATTTTTGGTGTCATCTGACTGCCACGTTCTCTTATTCCAGTCTGTTAATATCAGCAAGAACAAACTACCAAGACTGGAACAATATTATTATCCACCAGTAGTAGATACAGATAGAAATGGTGATAGAGTAAATTGTGCTATCTATATTCACACTGGACTACAGTATTGTGACAAACAATCACCTGTGCCAAGTGGATTACATGGGATTTTTTTCATGTGCTGTAACAGTCAAGTTTTCGGACTCCTTAAAAGTAAACTGTGCTTCTGTATATTTACCTAAGGGTCCAGATGAAGCTAATACTGAGTGGATGAAAAATATCAAGAATGATAACGGTAAATGGTTAGTAGGAGGGGATTTTAATGCCCATTTCTCCTTTCTGGGAAAAAGAGTGCACACAGGTCAGTAGTAATAGGTTTGTCGAAAATGTTGTAGACTCAACTTTATGTTTACTCAATGATGGTTCTTATACCAGAGTTCCTGATGTATCTACACATAGACCTACTGCTATGATCTAACTTTGGTTTCACCTAAAATGGCTTTGTCGTGTGCTTGGGAAACTTATAGTGAAACTCTTTGGGAGTGATCATATATACCAATCATCATTACAATTAATCAGTCCCCTTATTTTGAAGACACAAAACCAGATGATACAATCCAAGATTTGATTATAAAAATGCAAATGGTCTCAATTTTACAATACACTTAAAGATCTAGACATAAGCTTGTCCCCAGATGATGATATTGATCA
This sequence comes from Conus betulinus, assembly GCA_016801955.1. Classification (NCBI taxonomy): domain Eukaryota; kingdom Metazoa; phylum Mollusca; class Gastropoda; order Neogastropoda; family Conidae; genus Conus; species Conus betulinus. The sequence goes on along the minus strand of JADBJO010001371.1, from coordinate 53,556 downwards.
AATGTATGACACGTTTTGTACTTCTGTTCTAAAAGTGTCTGGTTTATGTATCCTAAAACTGAAGAACCAGGGATCTAAAGGGGGTAAACATCTCGGTAATGTTTGGTGGACTGAAGATTGCGATAAGGCAGTTAATGAGAAAAAACGGTTATTCAAGGAATACGTGCACAGTAAGAAAAGTCAGATAAGAAAATGGTAGATGAAAAATTTAAGGAAATGAAACATTCAAATATACATAGTAATAGAGTTATGGAACAAGCCAAAAAGGATTATTGGGATAATTTTTGCAAAAGAAACACATTTGATCATAAAGATAGTAGAATGGTATGGAAAGAGATAAAAACGATAAAAAATGGGAATCAAACTCCCAGAGTATCCTATTATTCTTGACAATAACAAGTTACCCTCATCCACAGACAGACAAAGCAAAGCGTTTGCCGACCAGTTTGCTAAAGTGAGCAGGTTAGATGGGTTGTCTGAAAACCAAAGAAAATTCAGAGAGGATAAAGAATCCACCCATGTCTTTAATGATGTATCTGATAATGACACAAGCGACATCAACGCCCCAATTATATTACAAGAGGTGAAAGATGCCATAGATTCTCTCCCAAACAAAAAAAAACAGCTGTTGGGATTGACGCCATTTCTAATGAAATGATTAAACATTTTCCAGACAAATGGATAAGCATTTTACTTAGAATATTTGAAAAATGCTGGAGCTCAGGTCATTTGCCACAAATATGGAAAGAATCAGTAGTAGTACCGATTCACAAGGAAGGTAAACTGAAAGATAGTATAGATAGTTACAGACCTATTTCATTAACTTCTCATGTCTGTAAACTTTATGAAACAATTGTTTTAAATAGACTGAACTACTTTTGCGAAAAGAACAAAGTTATTCCCAAACCAAGCAGGTTTTCGAAAGGGTAGAAGTGCTATTGAACATTTGGTCAAACTTACCACTCAAATTAAACATCAGTTTTCCAGGAGAAAATGCTTACTAGCAACCTTTTTTGATATCACTAAAGCTTACGATCAAGTGGCACTCTCGTTTGCTTTATAAACTTAAAGAGATTGGATTATCAGGAAACATCTATGATTTTCTTAAAGACTTCTTAGAAAATAGATATATTAGAACAAAGGTAGGGAACTCTACTCTACAAGAAGAAAAATACACATGGGCATCCTCAGGGGTCTGTTATTGCCCCTGTACTTTTTAATATTCTGATGTACGATTTACCTACAAAAATTACTAAGAACATAGAGCTAGTCCAATATGCAGATGACATATGCATATGGATGAAAGTGACATTAAAAAAAGGTACACCTGTCAGATCACAAAACTATATCAAAAAGTTATATCAAAAAGAATTAAATACCCTTTCTGCTTACATGACTGAAAATGGTTTGCAAATATCAACTGAAAAAACACACATGATGTTATTTAACACTGGATCTGATCCAGTTAATATGCCTTTATTTCAAAGTCAACGGCATACCCATTAAATATACAAAAATGGTGAAATTCCTTGGAGTAAATTTAACATCAAAGTTGTCATGGAATTTTCATATAGAGCATATTCTAACAAAAGCTCGAAAAACTTTAAATCTATTAAAGATTATTAGCAAGCATGCTTGGGCTCAGGACACAGTTACACTTTTGCACCTTTCTACTGCACTGGTTAGATCAAAATTAACGTATGCACAAGAGGTGTTCTTCAGTGCACCCAAATACTTACTGAAAAAACTTCAAAGTATTGATTCCAAAGCATATAAGTTAGCCATGGGACTACCAGTCCATGCCTCTTGTACAAAAGCATATAGTGCTGCTGGGATATTACCACTGGAAGAATATAGGAATCTTGCATGCACCAAATTTGTTATAAGAAGTTCTACTATAGACAATAATTTAGGCCCTGAAATAAATATTAAATCGGACACTGATTTTCCCAAAAGGGCTAAAAAACATATCATCTCAAACGACTCTTAGAACATATACTTCCTCGATTTTAGAATCTCAGATATCGAACTAACATCTATTGCAAAAAGATCTATTGTGTCTCCTGTCCCTCCCTGGAAACTAATACGAGCACATTTTGACATTGAGCATACAGATTTAACAAAGGCTGAAAATACTAATTTATTGTTATCCAATGTCAAAATGCATTTGCATGATCACTATTCCAACCATTTTAAGATATACACTGATGGATCATTAATCAATGAACATGCAGGTGCAGCATACATTATCCCAGGCCTTAACAAAGAAAAGTCTTATTATCTCGGAAAAAAAAAAAAAATCAATCTATATTCACTGCTGAGTTATTTGCTATGATTATGGCTTTAAAGTTTTGTTGTTGATTACCCTCAAAATTTATGTAAAGTTGTTTTATGTGTAGATTCCAAGTCAGTTCTTACTGCAATGAAGAATTTTGAATTAAAAGTTCGACCTGAGATGATCACTGAAATACATAATTTAGTACATTTCCTCTCAATCAGAGACACTGAAATAACATTTCTTTGGGTGCCCTCCCACTGTGGGTTTATATTATAATGAAAAAGTTGATATTCTAGCAAAGAGAGAGAGCAAAACAGTCTTCAGATTCGCATTTTTTAAAACTTATCTATGTCAGTGCAAGAGTGCTATACTTTGGCAGAAAAAGTACACAATTTTCTCATTTTCATTTGATAGAAAGAGAAACTGGGTGTTTTGGTTTACACAATGAAATGAAAAATATGCATGAAAAGTTAAGTAAGTACGATCAAAATATTTATCGTAGACGACAGATAAGTTCCTTAATCTGTAGATGGAAACTGGATTGTTTTTTAAAAACAAAGTATGTCAAAAATGTACATGTCAAAAATATGTGTATATGTGGCCATAGCATTTCAGCTGATCACATTCTGGTGTGTGTAACTTAATGAAAAAATTCATTCCAAATGCGTCTGTACAGCCTATTCAAAATGTTTTCCTGTTAGCAAGTGAAACATATCTTTTCTTTTTGCACTTAGCTAAAAGTCCATTTTTTTTTTTTTTTTTTTTAAATCTTTGATTAAGTGGACATCCTATTTTTGTGTTATAGTTGTAGATAAGTTGATTCTTTTGACTCGTTGTGCTAACCATTTTTCCCAGCCTCGATTTTTTTTTTTTTTCCGTCTAATATCACGTAATGTGGAAAGACGTAAAACAAAACAACAACAACAACACATGTGATCGTAGGAACGTACACACGAGCGCGTGCACGTACAAGGATGCTCACTCAGTTTTGGGTGTGCATTGTGTACATATGGGCAACTGAAGTAAGAAGACCTATTCGGATTCGAGTTGGAGAAATGAAGATATGAATGATTGAAAACATTGATTTTCATCCACTTGTATTCACTATTTATTTCTGCTGACAGATTATCATTAAAAAAAATAGTTTCTTTTTGCTGTTTCTTTATTGTTTATTCATCAATTTTGTATCACTGACTTTCGTTTTTAAGCGCCCCCCCCCCCCCCCCCCCCCCCCCCCCCCCCCCCCCCCCCCCCCAATTTATTTTTCCTTATAAGATCGCGTGGGGAGAGGTAGAAAGGGCGACACCAAAGGGCCGCAACGTATATTATTTTTCTCTCTCTCTCTTTTTTTTTATTTGCTGTCATAAAGCACTGTGTCTCACTGATCGTCACACAAATTCATCAAGCGACGCAAATCTGTTGGCTGCTTAGAAGAAAGAAGAAGAAGAAGAGGAGAAGAAGAAGAAGAAGAAGAAGAAGAAGATTCATCAAGCGACGCGCAAATCTGCTGGCTGCTTAGAAGAAGAAGAAGAAGAAGAAGATTCATCAAGCGACGCAAAAATCTGCTGGCTGCTTAGAAGAAAGAAGAAGAAGAAGAAGAAGAAGAAGATGTGTATGTTTATCAATTTTTCACCACAGGGTGTTTGCCAACCTGTGTCTGTTCTGGCAGCTGTTGCTAGTTGACTTACATATTCAGTCGTATTCATCGATACAGTGTTGTTCTTGTTGCTTTTTTTTGTGTGTGGATGATGTGTGGAACTGAAATATCCGGTATGTTACAGATGTAGCTTCAGCTCTGTTGCTCTGGCTTTCCTCCTTTGGAATATCATACTCCACGTTTTGAAGCGGCCCAGCACACTCTCTCTGCATGCTGCTGGCAGTGTCATGTACATTCTTTTGTTGTTTGTTTTTTCTTGTTTAATTGTTTGTGATCCGTACGGCTGGTATACAGTTTTGTCCAGTTTCCTTTCTAGAGTGAGAGTCATTTTTAAAGAAAACATCCAATACGATTTCCTCGCAATAAATGTGACTTGATATCTATAATTACCAAATACAGGTTAAAATATGTACGATCAGTCCTAATCTAAGTCATGACAGAAATGGGTAAGATTTTTGTCATTTCCTTCGTCAGTCAGATTTCAATATTTGCCTGATTCAAGAAACTCCACCGCTCACACAAAACAAAAACTTTTACAAATCAGTAAGAAAATGGAATGTGTTTCTGTGTGATGGAGAAACAATAAGAATGAGACTGCCCAACTAGATAACAATTTTGAAAATACAGTTCTTTACGTCATTAAAGATCGTCATGGACACAATGCATCAAACAGAAATATTGACAGACAGAATGACCCTTGCAAATCTGTATGGACCTAGTACTGACGACAAAACTGCAATGTTTTGACAATGTGTTTGAATGTATGGAATACTTTGTAAATGGGAATTTTAACTAATGTGACTGTGACTGGAACTGTGCGTGGAATGTGAAAACGGAAATTTGCAGTTATACAAACATTGTGAATAGTTCCAAGACGCGGTGGAACATTTTTCGATTTGACTGCAACGTACGGTATTGCTGACTTTTGTTTTCTTTCTCTCTCTTTTTTTTTTTACAGAAAAAAAAACGCCCATATTGCATGGTGGATATTTCACCTTATCAAACACATAAAACAGTATTATTTTGTGAAATAAAAGACACACATGAGTGAAGAAAGTGATGTTCATATGGTACCGGAGTGTATGTCTGTCCAGTCTGGTGTAATGCTGTCAAACAGCACTTCTTACTAGACCTACTTTTTTCTGGAAATATAGTGATAGTTTGTTCAACGATTCTTAAAAAAGTAAAGAGTATATAAGAAAGAAACGTTGCATCGTGATGTAAAAAAAAAAACGTTTTTCCTATTTATAACCGCGACAATAATTTCATTTTTAAATAAGTAGCAGACGTTTCATCTGGGGCATCAGTTAGTGTCTGAGATCTTACGGTTTGAGGTTCGTCGGTATCTTTAGCAGTTACTTAAAAAGCAAAGAATCACATGGCTTCAACAGCAAGAGGCAAAGGGCAACGTGGAGGAACTGGAGAATTTAACGAGGCAGTAAGAAAATAAATGATAAAAAAACAAGATTGAGGACCTATTTGAGCTTTCAAAATCTCGATGGATTTACGAAGGTGAAAAGGTGATTTTTCTCGTAACTTTGACAGCAGATTGTTTTTGTAAATCAATACAGGTTTCTTTATTATAAAATGTAGTGACAGTTTCTGATCAGCAAGAAATTTTGAGTGAAATATAAAAAAAAAATCTACAAACATTTGAATTATTTCAGTGAAGGACACACTATCAACACGCGACTGCATTGACTATGTGACAAACAGTACATCACAGTGCAACCTAACTGTAATACAACATAAAATACAGCATGTACATCACAGTGCAACCTAACTGTAATACAACATAAAATACAGCATGTTACTATCATCAACAAACACGCTGAGCAACCCAACACCAACAAGCAGCGCTCAGACCGACAGACAGACAGATCGACAGACAGGCTGAGAGATTGATAGAGCGGGAGGGAGGGGGAAAGGAGGGATGAGGGCAAGGTGACTGACATGAAAGGCTGTGCCGGGGACCTCCTGCTGCCCTGGATCCGGGGCGTGGGCTGTGTCCAGGTGAAGCTCATGTGCCTCAGGTCCATCACCCCGATGCTCTCCACCGCCTGCACCACCGCCATCGTGTCCTTGTCGATGATGTCGATGATGGGCGTCACCGCCACGGTCCTGTTCCGCGACACCTCCCACACCAGCGGTTCCATCCAGCCTGTCCACACACGGCTCACAGCGGTGAAAAGTAAATATGAAAAGAGGCAGGGAACAGTAAAGAGTAAATAACAAACAAGTAGGGTAACTCTTGCTCCCATGAGGAAAGAAATACACACGCCCATAACTCCAAAGCAATGTTGCTTACGACACCGAATCGCCTAGCAGATAATTCTATGACAGCACAGAGCCCACAGAACAAACAGGAAATATCCCCCCAAAAGACTTTCATTTCAAGCTTGCCTTTTTTTTTTCCCTGTACCTGACACACCTACCCAGCAACAACAACTAGAGAAATGAACAAATACACATTAACATTTCATTCAAGACTGGCACAGTGGTGGTGTGGTGGTGGTGGTGGTGGTGGTGGTGGTGGTGATGATGATGATGATGATGATGATGATGATGATGATGATGATGATGACGACAAAGACGATGACAATGATGTTATGATCCTGTTCCCCAACACCTCCCAAAACAAGAATTATAGTCAGTATCTGAACATACGTCAAAATTACAATGATGATGATGGTAGTGGTGGTGGTGGTGGTGGTGGTGGTGGTAGTGATGATGATGATGATGATGATGATGATGATGATGATGATGATGATAATCATTCTCCTAGTGATGATATGCTGCTGATGATAAAGATGCCAGTGGTGACGTGATGATTTTAATAAAAAGATGCTGTTGGTACTGCAGTGACGATCATGATAATGATGTTCGTGATGTGATAATGATGATCTTCGTGGCGTTGGTGATGATGACGATGACGATAACCATTACGATGATTAAAGGTGGTGGTATTTATGGTGATGATAATTATGAAAGTGATGTTGACAATGATAATGACAATGGTGATGATTCCGGACTTCACCACACCTGTCCTCTTTCCATGACGATGATGATGATGGCGATGACAATGATGATGATGATGATGATGATGATGATGACTACGACGAGAACACAACAACGACGACGATTATGCTACAATCCTGTTCCGTGACATCTGTATCTTCCTGCTTGTCCTGATACGTCAAACTCACACGGACGATGATGGTGAATATGTAATAATCATGATGAATAGGACAACGACGGGTAATGATAAAGATCATTGCTGCCACAGTTTTGGTCCTAAATTGAGTGCTCCATGCAACCTGTCAACATATGTTCTTGAATAGGTGATGATATCCACCCAGCTATGGCATCTGCTGATCTGCCCCCCCCCCCCCCCCCCCCCCCCCCGCCCCCTTTCCAACCCCACCTCACCTTCACTTTCCCCCCAAACAAACAAACAAAATTATAGACAAAGCATGTTTACTACTCAGTCCTACATTTGATTTCCACAAATTTTCATTTCAGTGCTGTGGTCATATCTTACACACAAGCGTTCCCTTCTTAAGCTCAGAATGAGACAGGCGAAGACAATTACTTTCTTTAAGTTGTCTGTTTAAAAAAAGACAAAGTCACCCACTCACCCTCTCCACACTCGATGTGAGAATCCAGAAAAATGAGAATGGGGCCCTGGGCCATTTTCCACTCCTCGGAGCCCTCGCTCTCACCAACCCCACACGTTCGGGCATGCGCAGAATCTTCACTTTTGGAAACTTCGACATGTACTTCTCCAGGTCAGTTTTGAGGTGTTCTGAAAAGATAGATCGGAAGCAGTGGAATTCTACGTCATTCATTTCTTTTCAGCAACTAGACAGAAATATTTGTTTGATCAACAGGGTTTCGATAAATGAAAAAAAAATCGATCTATGGTAGCCAACCTTCTGACACCTTTTCAAGCGGATTAGGGCTGACCTTGCAGAGCAGTGTCTGCCATTCCGCTTGATTCCTTGGTCCTAGATTTTGTAAAGACGTTTACGAAATCAAACAAACAAAAATTTTCATTGACAAGAACTACATTAAAGATCTCTGGGCGAATAGATATTGCAGAATGGACATAAGGGTTAAAAAAAAAAAAAATCTTTTCTGTTCGATATGCTGTCATCCTCTTATCCGTGATGGTTTTTAATTTCTGAGTGTTCGTTGTTGTCGTTGTTGTTGTTGTTGTTTGTTGTTGTTTTTGTTATATACATAATTCGGTTGTGAACAATTGTATTTCAGCGTCAATGCTAACTTTCTTCAGAGTGCCATAGTGAGTTTTCTTTATGTGTTATTTGTCGACTTCACTCTATGTTCATTTATCAATGTTTAAGCCGTGGGTTTGAAGTTATAAAGACATATTTTCGTTTTCTCATTAATTTATTTAGGTTTATCCTTTTAAATGTCAGTACAACACTATGTTAATCTGACAGTAAATGTTTTCAGTCAGTCAGTCAGTGTGTGTGTGTGTGTGTGTGTGTGTGTGTGGTGTGTGTGACATGATATAAATAGATGAAAGCCCCAATCTCCTCAAACGCAGGACAGAGAGAGAGAGAGAGAGAGGATTTGATTTTGGAGAGAGAGAGGAGAG
>JADBJO010001371.1:25000-40000 GCA_016801955.1 Conus betulinus | reverse complement strand
TTAACCCTTAGAAAATTCTAAAAGCCATTCCTGTCTCTGAATCATCAGTCTTGCTCAAATGGTGTGATTCACCGCGCAGCATCAAGTGGGTGGTAATATCATTATTAAGAAAAACGCGCTTGGTCGTCATCCATTATCTTTAAAGTTAATTTCTGGAGGCTAATTGCTAGTGCCTATGTCATTTTCTAAATTTAGTAATATTTAAGGTAATTGGTCTTTAATGGATATGGAGAGAGATGCAGACTGACAGACAGACAAACACACAGACAGAGATGGAGAGAAGAAGAGAAGAAGAAAGAAGAAGAAGAAAAAGAAGAGAGAAGAAGAAAAGAAAGGGGGAGAAGAGGGGGGGTGGGGGGGGGGGGGGGGGGGGGGGGGGGGAGGGTGAGGGAGGAAGTAGAGAAGGGGATTGGGGGGGGGGGGGGGGGGGGGAGAGAGAAGAGAGAGAGAGAGAGAGAGAGAGAGTAAGTATGCGCGCTCATCCAATAGTAATGTATTTTTTCTTTTTTTTTTTTTTCCCCCCATTCATTTTTTTTTTTTTTTTTTTTTTTTTTTTTTTTTTTGTTGTTGTTGTTGCTGTCCCAACCTCTGCGCCACCTCAGAGGCAGTGCACCCACGCCGCTCATTCCGACACCCCGTCCACAGCCAAAGCCCGGTCGGCCCCCGCCACAGCCCCGGAACCGGCAATCCACAGGGAGCAGTCAATGTCAAGTCGTTTAGAGGCAACCCACCGGAGGAGACACTGCACTGCTGCCGAGTGACTTCAGTGGTGTTCAGTGGCGCCTGTTCTGATCTAACATACGCAGGACACCACCTACTAAAGCCCCCCTACTGACGACAATAATGCTTAGTCGCGGAGCCGGCGTGAGTGAGCTCTCCCTCCGGAGGGCGCCACCACGTCCGTCCAACGACAGCCCCCATGGTCGCCGATACCGGTGACCCGGACGGAACCAAACCAAGGCCACAGACGTGGAGAGGACATCGAAATTGAGGTCACCATGAGAGCAGGGCATGAAGGGCCACAAAATTTGAGACTTTTTTTTTTATGCTGATCGATGAGAATGAGGATGATTAAGATGATGCTACGGATTTCCATTTCGGTCTGAGACTACATGACAGGGCTGTACTCTACGCTTCCTTTCATAATATATCCCGGCGTCAACCAGGCCCGAGAGATACAGACACCTGCAGTGTTGGTCAGGAAATTTGAGCAACACTCTCAGAAACGCATCCATTAAGTGGATGAAACTCGACTGTGTGGTCCCAGTCTTCCCCAACTGAGCCCGCAGCAAACTCAACTCTGGGTAGGAGCCGGTCGGGGCAGAAAAAAAACCCACATGACTTCTGATGGGATTCGAACCCACGACCTCCCAGCCGGGAGTCCGCGACGCTAACCACTTCGCCACGGCGGCTGGTCTCTCCCATTCATTTCATCCTTCTTTTCTCGTTTACTTTTCAAAAGAGGACCTCTTTCCTCAATACCGTCTTTTTCTTTCTTCCTTCCTTCCTTTCTTTCTTTCTGTCTGTTTTTTTTTTTTTTTTTTTTTTTTTTTTTTTTTTTTCTTTCTTCTGCCTTTTCTATTTTTCGGTTACATTTTTACATCACCTATCAAACTGTTCAAAGCATGTCTTCATCAAAGGCAGTCAAAGCACACAAGAGCAACCTGAGGTCTCTAGGAGAAAACTTCACACTAACACATCAAGTGAATTACAATCGATATTCCACACCTTGCCCACTTCTCAGATTATATGTCTTGGCATTTTCACACCCTTCAAATAACAGTATTTCAGGGAGAAAAGGCGATATAAATGTCCCAGAAGATATACACTGGTCTAAGTCAAACTATACCCTGGTATAAAGTAGCCTAGCCTAGTTTATATCACTGTTATATTCTGGCCTCGACCAGTTTATAAGGGGCATAATCAGGACTAGACCACTCTGTACGAGGGTCTGTTCCGGACGGGACAATGTGTGGCCTGCTACATCACAACCCACAGTTGCGTTTCATCGTCTTAAAAAAAATACGTTTCTGGAGGTGTTGCTCAAACTTCTAGACCAACACTGCAGGTGTATGTATGTCTCGGGCCTGGTTGATGGCGGAATTTGTTATGAGAGGAAGTGTAAAGTAAGCTGAAATCAGGAATGGAAATCCATACTTCCATCTCATCGTCTTTCTAAGAATATGATCATCCGCACACTCCTAAAGGGGCGCCCTTTACATTAACATATTATTTTCACTTTGAAAAATCACCTGCGAAGAAAGTTTTCGAGGCAATCACACACACACACCACACACACACACACACACACACACACACACACACACACACTCGCTCACTCGCATCTCTCACTGCTCTCTCGCTCTCTCTCTCTCTCTCTCTCCCTCTCTCATCTTCTCCTTCTTCTTCTTAATCTGCTCCTTCTGTCGCTCCACTCTCTCTTCTCTCTTCGTTTCACTCTTTAGTTCAACGATCGGAGACACCTACACTTTCTAGGCCAGCGAAAGAGCCTTTTTTTTTTGTTCAGCAGGCCTGAACACACGCTGTTTTAAGACAATGGGGACGGAACGCGTGACAGCGCCTCTAGAGAGGTTAGTTTGATTGAGATATTGAGAGAGGACAGAACAGAAAGTACTGAAAGAAAAGGAAATACCAAAGACAGGGGGATGATAGAAAAAATCGACGAAAAAAATGGCAAGAAGATGAAAAAACTCTCTCTCTCTCTCTCTCTCTCTCTCTCTCTCTCTCTCTCTCTCTCTCTCTTGTCAAACAACACACACACACACACACACACACACACACACACACACACACACACACACACACACACACACACGAAAGCTGCGAAGGAGCCTTCGTGACGACGGAATTGTCTCACCTACGCATGGATTTCCTCTGCACCTGACCTCTCCTTTGACTTACTGGGCCACGTGATGAATTGTCTCCTACATTACATATAGTACATAAAAAAAAGCACAACCTAAAAATAGTCATACTGAGTGTGGCGTCACTTCAACGGGCCGAGTAAGACGGAGGTGTGAGGAATGTGACGTCACAGACAGGTGAAGGAAAAAAAAGGGCGGGGAACCGGATGGGGATGGGATGGGGATGGGTAGGACGCACCGTGATATGAAAAACGTCACAGCCAAGTTTAAACTGACATTCGTCTGTCAGTTCATGACGTGACGAGAGAGAGAGAGAGAGAGAGAGAGAGAGAGAGAGAGAGAGAGAGAGAGAGAGCGTACTTTTACCAAACCCTTTTCATCTTCGACCCTCTCTGTCTGTCTGTCTGTCTGTCTCTGTCTGTCTGTCTCTCTCTCTCAGTCTCTCTCTCTCCCTCTGTCTGTCTGTTTGTCTCTCTCTCTCTCTCTCTCTGTCTGTCTGTCTCTCTCTCTCTCTCTCTCTCTCTCTCTCTCTCTCTCTCTCTCTCTCTCTCTGTACGTACAGTCCTCTCTTCTCTCTCTCTCAATCTTCAACTTCTTTCTTCCCTTTCTCCCATCCCTCTCTCTTTCTCTCACTCCTCTCTTAACGGCTCTCTCTCTTTCTCCCAACTCTCTCTCTCTCTATTCCGCTCTCTCTCTCTCTCTGTTTATCCCCCCCCCACCCCCCCCCCCCCCCCCCCTCACCCCTTTCCTCGTCATTATATCTTTCTCTTTCTTTCTTTCTTTCTTTCCTCTTTCCTTCCCCTCCTTCCATCCATCCTTTTTCTTTCTTTCTATTTTTCTCTTCTTTTTGACAGATCACGTGTGCAGCGGCTGTCAAGTGTCACAGAAACGCCTTCCGTCGTCTTGCCAAAGGTCATCGACTCACCCCTTACGTACTTCCCCTCCCCCCCCCCCCCCCTCACCACCCCTCCCCCTCCACCCTCACCCACCCACACACACACACACCACACGCTCCCGCCCCTCTTGCCCGCTCCCCCATCCTTGTTCCTCCTTCCCATCTCCTATCCCCATCCTTCTCCTTCCTCTCTCTCTTCACTACCTCCTTTGTAACTCTTCCTACCCTCCCCCACTACTTTCCCCTCCCCTCCCTACTTCCCCCCAACTTTTCCTTCTCTGTCTCTCTGTCTCTCTTCTTTTTTAATCTCTCTTTCTTTCTTTCTTTCTCTACGACAGTAGAAAATACAAAGATCCGTATGTCTCTTTGTAAGCTGACGAGACGGAGACCTCTGACAGTTTTCGTGTAGCAAATCACAGGACGTTGCTCTTTACGGGGAAATAGGGGAACGGTAATGGTGGTAAAACATTGAGGAAAAGATGTCCTTTGTGACCTACACACATTAAAGACAGCGTCTGTCTGTATCGGAGAAATGGATCTGTAACAGAGAGAACCTTAACATGAGTCTGAGCTGCTGAAAACTGTCTGTCTGTCGGTCTGTCGGTCTGTCTGTCTGTCTGTCTGTCTCTCTCTCCTCTCTCTCTCTCTCTCTCTCTCTCTCTCTCTCTCTCTCTCTCTCTCTCTCTCTCTCTCTCTCTCTTTCTCTCTATGTCTGTCTGTCTGTCTGTCTCTCTTTCTCGTTTCCTTTTACATGATCAAAGATTTCTTCTTTGACTGACGACTCTTTATGCACTGATCTTTTTTCAACTGATTTCCTTTCTTTTCATTTCCATCATCTACTCTACGCTGGTTTCCTTGGATTTTGCTTTTGAGCCCTTGGCTGTGAGAATATCACAGAATTATGGGTGGTGCATCTCCACTTCGTACTAAGGGTGGACAGACACAATCAGCCAGGTTCCACCAAGGAGCTTCAATTAGGGGACGAAAGGTGACTCCAGACAGGCGATTCAGATCGTTCAGTTTTTAAAAACAGCCTTCTCTGGTTCCCTTGTGCTGCGAGTATAGGTTTCAAAATGGAGCGACTGATGGCGGAGAACGAAGCAAAAATTAGAAAGAGTGGGGGGTTAGTTGCCGCACAGGACAAGACACGATGCATTTCGACCTCTTGGGTCTTCTTCAAGCAAAAAAAAAAAAAAAAAAAAAAAGGATCACATTTAACATTTAGGACAGTACAAACAAAGAACGAAGAGAGGCTTATCTGATGTCCATGTGGTGTGCTGTGAAGAATGGCTGCCAGAAGGAAATGACAGAGGGGATTATGGGAGAGGAAAAGGAAGGGGGGGGGGGGGGGGGTGCGGGGAGGGAGGGGAGGAGTGAGGCGATGGGGTTGTGTGGTTTAGTTTAGTGGGGTGGTGTGGTATATGTGACGGTTGTGGTTAAGATGGATTGATAATAAAGCTAAGAGGGGGGAGGGGGGGGGGGGTGATATATATACATATATATATATATATATATATATAATATATATATATATATATATATATATATATATGAGAGATGGTAATAGTAATAATGATAGTGCTAGTAATTATAATAAATAAGTAGAAGAATAAAATGAGAGCAACTGTAATTTTTTTTTTTTTAAAAAGGAGGGTGAGGGTGGGGAGGAGGGTAGTGTGTGTGTGTGTGTGAGGGGGGGGGGGGGGGGGCAAGAGAAGGAGAGCTCATATATCTCCATCCACAATGAGGTGGGGGATGGGTGTTTTAGGTTCATACAAATAGTGCTGTTGAAAAAGTAAAGAATGCTGTGGGATGTTTATTGTAACAGGTGAAATAATGTGTTGGCGTTAATGTGCAGATGTTGGTTGAGAAAAGATAGCAATGCTCAATGAGAAACAGGGTATCATGTGTTACACACACACACACACACATTTACAGTCACCTGGGGCGACTGACTGTGTCTCCAGCCCTCATCTAAGAAAAAAAATATTAACTTTTAAAAAGTGTTTTTCACAGTGAAGCAAAAACAACAGAGAAAAAAAACCATCTCTTCCTCACCTCTACCCTCCTACGTACACTCACCTGTTCCCTCCGACTCCCGATCCACTCCATCTAACCCCCCCCCCCCCCCCCCCCACACACACACACACACACACACCCTCCAATCCAGCTGTTGACAACAGGTTGAATAAACATTGTAAGTATCCTTTTGCATGGATACAATGTGGTATACAATAAGGTATCATTCAATAAAACATGCATATTACAATGATGGCAAAGTATGTGCAGGTCCGGGAAGCATACAGCGTACAACCGTGCATTTGTTTGTGGTTGAGATAACATACCTGGGTCTGGCAGTGAACGGATAGATGGAACAATCAGCATGGGAGTCATGATGTGATATGGAAGATGACACAGTGAAAAAAAAAAAAAAAAAGCTTTACTTTTCTTTTATAATATAAAATCCTGCGCGCACTGTGTCACACTGCAAACGGGTTTTCTTTTCTTCTCGTATCTTGCCATCTTCAATTGTGAACTCCTATTTGATTGGTTGATTAAAATGCTTATGAAGGGCCTACCTGCTGTGTGTCCTGTAACATGATGAGAAGGCTATGAAAAGAAAAATAAAGTATCATTAAGTTAGCATAGTAAACAGCGCTTGACGTTAGGAAGCAGAATTTAAACTTTGATTCTAATAGTATTTCACTTGAATAAAAGCTGGATTAGGAGTAGGCCTACTCCCCCCCCCCCCCCCCCCCCCCCCCCCCTCCCCAATATTACGAAATCATGATGTTGATACGCCCAGCAAAAATGGCACACTTTATAAAAAGAGTGTGCGATAATGTTGGGAAGGTGAAGGACGTTAGCATGACAGAGGGCGAGAAAGTGAGAGAGTTTTCCGCCAAGCTAGCAAATTCTACAGCGGCCAAACTCGGAAGCCCGCTAATCTGTCTTGCAGATCTGTCACAGTGGTAGTAAACCCGACAATGTTTGGCGGTGTGTAGGCTAAATGTGTGTGGAGCTCAGCGGGAAATGAATGCAGTCCGGAACGACACGCTGCCATAACACAATGCCAAGCTTTGTAGAAGGCCCTTGATTTCTGTTCTAAAAGTGAGTCTGACAGTTCAGGTTGGCAGATCTGATCAAAAGAGTCGTAACATTTTAAAACCTGGACGCCGGACTGACAACAGGCTCGCGTTTTGAAATGGGTGTCCAACATTGTCACCAGGTCATGTGCGCGAAAATCGTCACTTCCGCAATTTGTAAACCATGCACGGCATTTGGGGCACTTTTGGTTTCGTTTTTGATGACACAGTTTTACGTTATGTATACATTTGTGAGAGAGAGAGAGAGAGAGAGAGAGAGAGAGAGAGAGAGAGAGAGAGAGAGAGAGAGAGAGAGAGAGAATGCGTGAATGATTAAATGAATGGTTATTTAATCAGGCTAGGGGCCTTTTTGAAGAGGGTACAACTGGCCCGTTATAAACACAGGAACTTCACATAAGAATATGAAATCAAACACAAACAACACTGACAACTATGCATGGAAGTATTACATCATCATTATGATTATCTGTCTTTTGTTATCAATTAAGAACAAAAGCTCTCCACTTACATGCTTTACTAAAAACCAAATGATCTTCAACGTTATTTCACTTTGATTTGCTACAAGCACAGACGTACGGAAGAAAAAAAAAAAGATCTTTCATAGAATATTCATGGTGCATATTCTTGTCGTAAATCTACAAAAGCATGGAAAGATTACAAAAAATGAGCTGTTCGTCTTCTATCTTATTCATACATATTGGACATAGCATGTTAAGTTCTGCTGCCTTCGCATAACGATAACGATATGCTGCAATGTCTGGTACTCCAAACCTAAATCATGTGACGCAACATATAATATGCCTACTGATGTCAAATATAAGATATTTTTCACCATTAAAGGCGGCTTTCATGTTCTCGGGGGGGAAAAAACTGTTGCTTCTCTGAATGTGTTCATTCCAACCTTGCCACCTATTATCAGCTAGTCTCTGTCAAAATTCCTTTATCAAAACGTTCACATTTTCTGCACCTTGATTCAACCATACAAAGCGATAAAATTTCAAACAAAAACAATAATAGAAAAAAAAAAAACAACTTACGAATATCCAACACCCAGAACTTCTGTCTATGCATTTCTGAAGCCAGTAATATCGATAAGCCTGGCGGTAGGCTGTTCGGATTCATTCCCATAATTTTTCATCGATATCTGACACGTCGTATACATGTATATTACCCCGTTTCACATAAAGAAGATCATTAGGCGCTTTCGTGTTCATCCCCAAACATTTTCAAACAGTAAAGAAACAAATATTTCCAACACATACAGACGCTTTACCCAACCACCATAACACTGCTGCCCTATATGGGCATCCTTGGACTTGTGATTCAAAAGATTTTACTGAAAATGAATCATTCAGCCGATTTTAAATTCTTTAATTTTTCTAATAAAACCTCCTTCTTTGTAATAGGATTCTGAAGCCTTCTAATCTATTTTGCAAATGTTACAGTGCTTATAAAACGATGTTCAGCGAAGTTACAGGTGTATGATGCTGAGGCGCTCTGTATGTCATCTATCACAATACACTGCTGCGACACCATGTCAACTCTGCACAACAGGCTTTTCGTTCTGTTCTAAAATTAATTCTGTCAGTTCAGATTGTTAGATGGTTCCATTCCTCCGCGCAGTCACGTGTGTGTGACGCGTTTTGACTGGCGCAGAGAGAGAGAGAGAGAGAGAGAGAGAGAGAGAGAGAGAGAGAGCCGTGTAGAGCGACAAAGACATACATCACCGGTGATAGTAAATCACCGGTGATGTACTATCTTTGAGATCAGAGAGAGAGAGAGAGAGAGAGAGAGAGAGAGAGAGAGAGAGAGAGAGAGAGAGAGAGAGAGAGAGAGAGTCAGTGACCTAAAAATAGCGCTATGCTGACCTTTGGTTTTCTCTGAATGCGCTCTCCATGTCTGATAGACTACATACAGACAAGTTTGTCTACACAAAAGCATTCTCACATGATGATGATGACGATGACGATAATGATTTGTTGTTGTTATCGTCATCATCATCTTGATCATCAACATTAATATTAATGATAATAATAATAATGATAATAACAATAATAACTAGAGGGCTTATGTTTGCCTTAGAGCAATCATGGGAGGATTCCCCCATAACACACATACACACACACACGCACGCGCGCGCGCGCACACACACACTTATGGTGGTTTGCACTTCCGGTTCGTTATTATAACGTATATGTTGCAAATATAATGTTATGTAAGTGTTCTGAATGTCATTCCGGTCTGTCCAACCGTTTCGGAGTTATTCAAGTTTCAAATCTGGCCGTTTTTTGGCCATATCTCGGCCCAAAAACGGCCAATTCATTAAAAAAAAAAAAAAAAAATGCCATTTGCACATGCCCACAATGCCCTGCAACTTTCCCGAAAATTTCAACACGATTGGATGAAAAAAGGGTAAGAGAAAGAAAAACAAAAAAGAAAAATTTTACAATAACAATAGTATTCCCCCAGAGAGGCCTTATGTTTGCCTTAGAGCAAACATGGGAATTCCCCCTTCAAATCACATTATGAAACTTGCCTATCTATGTTCACCGTTGAAAATTACATCTATCCACGATTTCTGGTAAACGTTTATGCATATTTACCAAATAACGGTTTTTAACTGTCAAATGCGAAGTTTACAGTATGAAACTAATGTTTTCATGTTCAGCGCTCAAAGTTACATCTAGCCACCAATTTTGGTCACAATTGATTCTTATTTGCAAAATAACGGTTTTTTAACGGTTTTTAGATGTCGGATATCAAAATTGCTCTCGTAAACTTAAATATTCATGTTCAGCGTTCAAAGTAACATCTAATCAGCAAGTTTTGTTAAGATTGATGCATATTTGAAAAATAACGGTTTTTTTTTACGGTTTTTTTTTTTTTTACTGTCGAAGTGTTTTGTAAAATAGATACTCTTAATCAACATATCAAATTACATACATCCACCAATTTTGGTTGAGATAGCTTCAAAAATGAAAAATAACGGTTTTTAAAACTGTCGAAGTGTTTTGCAACATAGATTTTTTTTAATTAGCATATCAAACTGCATAAGCAACTAAAATTTGGTTTCTGATAGTCTTTGAACTATTAAATATTCAAATTTCGCCTTTTAGAGCGTACCTAAATTTGCATAAATTTAAATAACTACCAAACCCTTTAAGATATCTATACCAAACTCCTTTCTGCACTGGGCCATAGCTACTACAGCATTTTCCGTAGATTAGTTTTGTGACGTAATTTCCAATTTTTGCTATTCCGTGAAACAACTGAAATTGACCAGTGACACTGTCAGGCACTTTCGGTTCGTTATATAACGTACATGTTGCAAATATAGTGTTATGTAAGTGTTCGGAATATCATTACGATCTGTCCAACCGTTTCCGAGTTATTCAAGTTTCAAATTTGGCCGTTTTGGCCGTTTTTTTTTGTTTGTTTTTTTTTTTTTGCCATATCTCGGCCAAAAAACGGGTCAATTCATTTAAAAATTGCCATTTGCACATGCCCACAATGCCCTGCAGCTTTCCTGAAAATTTCAACACGATTGGATGAAAAAAGGGTAAGAAAAAGAAAAAGAAGAAAAGAAAAAAAAATAATGTTTACACAATAACAATAGTATTCCCCAAGAGAGGGGGAATCCTAATTACTGTTACCAATATCATTATCAAAGAGGCAAAAGAGAGTCTTAATTACCCAACAGTCCTTTCCTCTAGCATCTTGGTCGTCAAACCAGTAGCACCTTTATGTGGTATTTAGTTGTCCGCTCCTTTTTTTTTTTTTTTTTTTTTTAGCAAATAAAGGATGGGTTTAACTGCAGAAATGAGATGTATTGGAATGTTTGTTTGGTCCACCAAAAGTAAGATCAAAAAGGTGTTCCATTGTAACTATACCCGAAGGTTCTTTAGAGCAAAAACGTGAACCGATTTACCGCCACACACACACACATACACACACACACACACACACACACACACACACACACACAGAGTCACACACAGACATAGACACACACACGCGTGCGCGCGCGCGCGCACACGACGCGCGCACGGGCGCACACACATACGCTCACACAGAGAGGCACAGACGGACAGAGAGAGAGACAGACAGACAGACAAACAGGCAGATACAGACAGACAGACAGACAGACTAGACGCACAAATAGTAATGCATTTAATGTCTCCTCTGTTGGTTTACTTTCATGTTGGGTTGCCACATACACTCAAACCCAAGCACATACTAACACACACGCTCGACTCCCCCCCCCCCCCCCCCCCCCCCCCCCCCGCGCCCCCCCACGTGCACACACACACACACACACACACACACACACACACACAGGCAGGCAAAGAGAGAGCAGAGAGAGAGAGAGAGAGAGAGAGAGAGAGAGAGAGAGAGAGAGAGAGAGAAAGTTAAAGTACAGTCCATCTAATCATTCTTGTAAAGATATAATATGTGCCATCCTTTTGTTCTCTGTGAGTAGGTATGGAGTTAAACATGTGAATTAGAGGAGGGCAGGAAAATGAAGGGATGTGCATGAGTGTGTGTGCTAAACATACAACCCTTTCCCATAGGACGGCGTTAAACATTCAACCCTTTTCCCATAGGACGGCGGATTTCCCGGCGTGCCTCATAATCTTTTGCAAAGGTTGAACGTTATCCTGCAATTGTCTGAGCCAAATAGCTACCATCTTAGATGTCCATATCTTAGTGGTTGACCGCGGAGTTCCCAGTCAATTACTGCGTATAGCCAACATCTCAAAACTGGCATTTTCTGCGCCTATCCCAACCTGTTGTCATGTCGTTCTGGTGAGTTCGCTACGCAGTTAAACAGGTTGCCACTGCCCACTCCTTTCCCTTTCCTGCCCCCTTCTTCCGCACTCTCTAAGGACAGTTACTCTAATCGACCATCATCAATCACTCGAGCTTGTCGATATCTCAAATCAGAAGGTAACCTAGACACCAGTCCTTATCATTTCCGGAGGAAGTGGCGACCTAGAACACGTCGCTGCTGACCTTTACTGTTTACCAGGGGACGCTACTTTGATAACAACCAGCCTGTCTGCAGACTTCCTCAAAAAGCCCATCCTTCCCGCTTCTTCCCCAAATGAGAAATTCACCAAAGCTTTCAAGTTTGATGATAACTTCCCCCTGGGCAGATTAAATGATGGTTCACCGAACCTTTTTGGTTTTTTCTGTTTGATGGCCACGAGGTAAACGCTTTTTTTTTTTTTCTTTTCTGCTTCTTGTTGTTGTTGTTGTTGTTCTTGTAATTCTTGTTCTTATTCTTCTTCATTTTTTTTTAAAGAAAAAATACGGGGGACGAAATCAGAGAACTGTCAGAGTTGTGGAATGGTAGCTCGAAAAGTGTATGCATGCATGTGTGTGTGTGTGTGTGTGTGTGTGTGTGTGTGTGTGTGTGTGTGTGTGTGTGTGTGTGTGTGTGAGTGTATGTGTGTTGTGTGTGTGTGTGTGTGTGTGTGTGTGTGTGTGTGTGTAAAGGGGATAAGTAGACCTGGAAGAGGAAAGGGGAGCTGGCGACTAAGGGTTTAAAACACACGCAGCGCCCACTATACTGTAATCCCAGTAATGAGAGGCATTGGCTTCAGACGGAGTACATACAGGCCTCTTTCCAGGCGTTTACTCACTAAATATAAAAAGAACCTCATCAAACTTCCAGGATGAATGATGGAGAGAAGACGCCGTTTTCCGAGCGCGTTTCTCTGCTTCGATGTAGTGTATTGCCGTTCTAGCGAGTTCTATGCGGTGTTAAACTGTTCGCCACTGCCCACTCCTTTCCCTTCCCCACCCACTTCTTCCACACTCTCTAAGGTCGGTTACTCTAATCGACCACATTCAATCACTCGAGGCTGGTTCTCGATCTTAAATCTGAAGGTAACCTAGACACCAGTCCTTATCATTTCCGGAGGAAGTGGCGACCTTGGACACGTCGCTGCTGACCTTTACTGTTTACCAGAGGACGCTACTTTGATAATGACAGCCTGTCTGCAGACTTTCTCAAAGAGCCCATCCACCCCGCTCGCTTCCTCACCAGTTTTCAAGTTTTATGACTTTCCCCTGGGCATATTTAGAAGCAGGGAGATGATGGTTCCATTCAACTTTTTTTTTTGGGTTTGATAGCCACGAGCTAAATGCTTTTCTTCTTTCTTTCTTTCTTCTTCTACTTCTTCTTCTTCTCTTTTAATTTGTTTTCATTAATGAAAAGGGGGGCAGAGGAAATTGGAGGATGATCAGAGTTGTGGGGGTATAGGTAGAATTTGCGTGCGTGCGTGAGAGAGAGAGAGAGAGAGAGAGAGAGAGAGAGAGAGAGAGAGAGAGAGAGTGTGTGTGTGTGTGTGTGTGTGTGTGTGTGTGTGTGTGTGTGGCTCGTGCATGCGTGCGCAGGCGCGCGCGCGTGTGTGTGCGCGCGCGTGTGTGTGTGTGTGTGTGTGTGTGTGCGCGCAAGCGCTCGCGCGCGCGCGCGTGTGTGTGTGTGTGTGTGTGTGTGTGTGTGAAGGGGGGGGGGGAGGGATAAGTGAGAGCTGGAGGGGGATGGTGAACTGAGGACCAGGCAGTTAAAAACATAAAGCGCCCACTATACTGTGATCCCAGTAATGAGAGGCATTAGAGTCAGACAGAGGATGTGCAGGCCTCTATCTAGGCTGTTGACTCAGTAAATAAAAGAACGTCATCAGTCTTCCAGGATCGTGAATGATGGAGAGAAGACGCCGTTTTCCGAGCGCATTTCATTGCTTCTTTATATTATCGTATTATCCCTCCCTCCCTCCCCCTCCCTCCCTCCCCCCGCTGACAGTTGACTTCAACGAGGTGACAGCCCTAAAATGGCCCCTTGCGGCTGGCTGGGCTATAAGCAAATGAATCTCTCTCTCTCTCTCTCTCTCTCTCTCTCTCTCTCTCTATCTCTCTATCTATCTCTATCTCTCTCTCTCTCTCTCTCTCTCGCTCGCTTATACAAACAATCATGTGTTTTACGTCTGTATTTTTCCATACGTTTACTTTTGTATGACTCAAGCAGCCCTCGTTTAGGCCGTCGTGCAGACCAAAATGCGCTCTAGCATCATAATACATTCATTTCTGTGGGGCTCACTCTATGTCTATCTCAGCCAGCTGCAGCTCGTTCCTAGCTGCATTACGTTGTTTTGGGCATCAGATGAGTCCTCTTTGTACCAACGATTTTCTCCATCCACCTCTTCATCTCTCTCTCTCTCTCTCTCTCTCTCTCTCTCTCTCTCTCTCTCTCTCTGGGGGGTATTTTTCTCTCTGCCTGTCTGAACCTTTTTCTCGTTCTGATGAGGTCAACGTGTGTCTCTCCCCGTCCCCCCCCCCCCCCCCCCCCCCCCCACTTCCCGCCTTCCCCTACACCCCCTTCCCTCCTTCCTCTCCCTGCTCTCCAAGGACAGCTGGTTATGCTGACTATGGCAATTGACCTGAGGCCGGGCGTTGATGGTAAATATGACTGTAGCTCAGACACCGGTCCTCATCATTTCCGGAGGAAGTGATGACTACGCTGCTGTTCTCCATTTGCTGAAGAGCGCCAACGCTAACGGAAACAAACCAGCCCGCAGTTTCTCATGATTCCCTTTCCCTCTTCTCTGTCTGTCTGGCCGTCTGTCTGTGTCTGTTTTGTCTCTCTCTCTGTCTCTCTCTGTCTCTGTCTCTCTCTGTCTCCCTCTCTCTCTCTCTCTCTGATCACGATCTTTTTATCTAGAAAAATGTATTTTATATGGACTTACATCAGACTCAGTGAATCTCATTTCATCATTCTTGAACAATAGAAGACAAGCAGTATTTCAGGATTCCATTATGTCACCTCCTATGACTGTGAAATATGGTATTCCTCAAGGATCTGTTTTAGGTCCTATTTTGTTTTCTATTTATGTTAATGATTTACCACTTTATGTAACGTCGTCTACTGAACTGTTTGCTGATGATACTACCCTTTATACCAAAGATAAAAGTCCTGAAGTAGTGTGTTGCAACATGCAGAATGATTTAGATAAATCAGTCAGCTGGACCGAAGCAAATCATATGGCTCTTCACCCTCTTAAGTCAAAGTTCATGCTAGTTACCACCAGACAGAAAAGACAAAACATTA
>JADBJO010001371.1:20000-22500 GCA_016801955.1 Conus betulinus | reverse complement strand
CTGATGTTAGAGACAGAAGCAGCAGCAGTGACAGTCATGACCGAAATAGCAGCATGTGTTCACCCACGAACTCTGATTTTCAAGAAGCGGATTTCCTTGTGTTACGAAAACATTTCCATGGCTGTCTTTTGAAACAAAGTAATACTGAATTTGTTCCCACCTAAATAATAAAGACCTGGTGGTGCCTGTAGCCTTGATCACACACACACACACACACACACACACACACACACACACACACACACACACACTCACGCACGAAAGTACATAGGCACGACACACACACACACACACACCACACACACACACACACACACACACACACACACACACACACACACACACACACATTCACACTCACAAACACGCACGCATGCACACTTGTACTCTTGCACGCTCGTATACACATACACGCGCGCGTGCGCGCGCGCGGGCACACACACACACACACACACACACACACACACACACACACACCACACACACACACACACACACACACACACACACACACACACACACACACACATAGAGTACTCACCACCCAACTTGAAAGGATCGAACCTCGGACTGGTGGACATGACCCCCCTAAAGTCAACGACACCGAGATCGTCACCACCACGGCCTCTCTGCAACCGGCCGCCTTCCTCTCCGCCACCACCACGCTGTGGCGGCCTCCAGGTCCGGTCCTGCCTCAGTCCTATGGGCCGTCTCTTGGTTTTGAACTCACACCACCAGCACCGTCACCACCTTTGGAAGCCTGCGCGTGGTTTCTGTCCCTTCCCATCACGATCGCCTTCACGGACACGGTCAAAGCGGAGGCCCCGACCCGGATCGCTGGTGGCTCGGTGAGAGCCGAGGCGTTGAAGATTCTTCACGTGAGCCAGGAGGCTGTCTGTGTGTCCCTGGAGCTGCACGTGCTGCGCGCGACCCTGTGGGCCGGCAAGGGGTCGGATGTGGGGAGGATGGAGGCCGTGCGGTCCACAGTCAGCACCGTCATCTCCAGAGCGAAGAAGAACCAGGCGACGGGGATGCCCACCAGAAGAGCCTTCACCAGGTACTCGCGGAGTCCCCGCCCGCCTCGTCGTCCCGGGAACCGCGACATGGTATCTGACGGCTATGTGTTGTACACGCTTCTCAGACACTGTTGTAGCCTACCACATACCGATCTTCAACGTGTCGGACTTTTCTTGGTGAACGCTTGTTTCTTCTTTGAGAGAAATGACTCTCTCTCTCTCTCCTCTCTCTCTCTCTCTCTCTCTCTCTCTCTCTCTCTCTCTCTCCTCTCTCTCTCTCTCATCTCTCTCTCTCTCTCTCTCTCTCCCCGAACCGAACCGAACTTTTATATTTCACTGAAAAGCTATCAGTATTTTCCCCTCAATGATTTGGAAGTGGCTTCTTCAATGAAAGCAATCAGTTCTTCTTTTTTCTTTCTCTGTCAATCATTGCATTTCTTATTTCTACAAAGGTGTTTTTTTTTTTTTTTTTTTCTCGTTTAATAATCTAATGCAGTTTTTAGAAAGGTGATCAGCATCTATTCTCTCAATAATCTGTACTTGGTTTCTTTATCAGAAGGCAATGAAACATTTTTCCATTCTAGAATTTGATAGAACACGTCAAAAGTCCATCAGCATTTTTCTCTAAATCGCACCTTTGTTTAATAACAACAATTCTGTCCAAAATACTCTTTGGAAGAAATCACCTCCACCGTTACTACCACTTCGATCTCAGTCCTTGTTGGTGTATCGCAGTGATATGGCCACGGCTCGTTAAAGGAACGAGTCACGAGACATCAGTGTCCCTTCCGCCTCTGTACTGTTGTCTGCTGACACGTGTGACGCGGCCGTCTCCCTGCCTATCCTATAATTACGGGCGTAAACCCCATCAATACACGCAGACACTAGGCGGCAATTTATGAACCAGGCATCAGTTAACTGCTGCTAGTTGTTTTTCCTTTTATTCTCTCTCTCTCTCTCTCTCTCCTCCTTCCTTCGTTTTCCAGTTGGTGTCAAAAGGTGATGGTGGCAACACGAGGAACACACGATTTGTATGCGAGATTCGAGATGTTCACACGTGCACGTTCTTGCCAGCGACTGGTACCCATACGTTATGTCCACAGCGTTTGTTGAACCCTTTGCGGCGGCGACTACTGACAGCCTTTCTATCGACTTATCCCCCCTTCCATCGCTACCTGCACCTGCCTACTCACTCCCCGCATCCCTCTCCCTCTCTCTCTCTCTCTCTCTCTCTCTCTCTGTTGTTACACTGTCGCGCCTTCTTCCTCCGTTTCTCTCCTTTCTATTCCTCGTCGCCTTTTCACGGTGTCTGTTTTTCTCCTCAGCTGTTCAAAAAGAAAAGATAAGAAGAGAAAAGTAGCGCGCCGCACGTCAAACCGTGGCGGTGTGTGTGCGTGTGTGTGTGTAGTAGGGTGGGAGAGCGCGCGGTGTGTATACCTTTGCAGCTGACAGCGTTCACGTTGAGGAGCGGAGCGCAGGAGTTG
>JADBJO010001371.1:7500-10000 GCA_016801955.1 Conus betulinus | reverse complement strand
TTTATTGTCTTTTTTTTCTGTGTCCTTTGTTATGCATATTACATCTATAACTATATCCTGTCTTTTTGTCTATCTATCCATCCATCCATCCATCTCTCTCTCTCTCTCTCTCTCTCTCTCTCTCTCTCTCTCTCCATTCATCTCTATATATATACTATTACCTACCTATCTACCTGTCTCTCTCTCTATCTGTCTGTCTGTGCATCCATCCAATCTCTCTCTCTCTCTCTCTCTCTCTCTCTCTCTCTCTCTCACTCTACTCTCTCTCTCGCGCGCGCGCGCGCGCGCGCGCGCGCGCGTGTGTGTGTGTGTGTGTGTGTGTGTGTGTGTGTGTGTGTGTGTGTGTGTGCTCGTGCGCGTGCACATATGTGTGTATATATGTGTGTGTGTGTGTGTGTGTGTGTGTTGTGTGTGTGTGTGTGGTGTGTGTGTGTGTGTGTGTGTGTGTGTGCTTGCTACCGTGACAAATACATCCAAATTCAGTCCCTCTCCAATCCATCCATTTATTTATACTACCCTCACCCTCACTTTCCCATCCTTTGTCTCATTCAGTGACTTTGTCTGCCTGTTTGTGAGCGTGTGTGTAAGCGCGCGCGCGCCCGAGCGCACCTCTGTGTGTGTTTGTGTGTGTGTGTGTGTGTGTGTGTGTGTGTGTGTGTGTGGTGTGTGTGTGTGCACAGACGAGCGCGACAGCGCTTGCATTTTCAATTTCACCTCTCTCTCTCTCTCTCTCTCTCTCTCTCTCTCTCGCTCTCTCTCTCTCTCTCAGCTCCAATCGCTTTCTGTCTATGCCTCTGCTTCCTTTCTTCACTTGGTCTCCCTCTGTGTCTTTGTCTGTCTGCCTCGCCCTCCTACCTTCCTTCTACCCGTGATCCCTTCCCTAAACACGGCACGCTGCACCCTCTGGCCTCAATCCTTTGGATGGCCCATAGTATTTGCTTCAAACTGCTCTAACTGGATTTTCACATGATACGTTAAACTGAAATACCAAACGATACTGGTATACGTAGCGCGTGCAAACTGAGCCTGGGGAAACAACACCGCAAAAAAAAAAAAAGATAAAAAAAAAAATAAAACAAAATAAAAGACACTTAGAGATTCAAATGAATGCATTCACAGATATAGAAAAATGTACCTTACATTAAATCGCACACACACAGACACACACGTGCACGCACGCACGCACACACACACACACACACACACACACACACACACACACAACACACACACACACACACACACACACACACAAGCACACACAAGCACACACACTGACTGGACTGACTGAATGAAACCATTTACTGTCAGAGTAACACATTGTTGTACTGACATATTTAAAAAACATAATAAATTAATCAAAAACCAAAATAATACAGGTAACATATGAATGATATAAAAATCATAAAGGAACCTTAACAGGGAAACATTTAAATCTATAAGTGAAACACGCGCGCGCGCGCGCACGCACACACACACACACACACACACACACACACACACACACACACACACACAAAAGAACACAACACAGGAACCTTAACAGGGAAACAATTTAAAACTTGAAAGAAACACGCGCGTGCGCTGACACACTGTTGTTAATGCGATTTTTTGAAAAAAAAAAAAAAAAAAAATGAAGTGGGCATAAAAACGGTTAGTTTCATTGCTTTTGTTGACAATTTTCTCTTTGGATTGAAACTGGACCTCGAGTGACATTTCTGTAAGCTTTTCCCCGACCTGTTCTCTTTTAACAAATCTCATTTTGTAGGAAATGTGATATTTGTCTCCTGTTGGTTTTAAAGTTTACATGAAGTCTGTATTCTCACTCAACAAAAGATGATCATCCCACACACTCGTTTCCGTCCGTCACCGAGGGCAAAATCATTCATACTTTCCCTCCCCCCCCCCCCCCCCCCCCCCCCCCCTCCCTAACCCCCTCCCGGTGCTGATCCCTTCGTTTTACGCAACACTTCTTTACTCTGTTTTTACCGTGCATGATTTTTGTTCATTTCAGACAACCCTAGCAAGATGGATGTATCGTCCTATATATGGTTTTTCCGTCTGCCAACGAGCTTAAAATCAATTATCTGGTGTTCGTTTCTTAGCAACAATGATGTGAGAGTTGTATTTGATGCGACTGAGGAAAGACAGGTCAGGTCAGTCTGAAAAAAAACAGAAATCCAAAACTTAAAAATATTGGTGCTCAAAATAAAGAAAAAAATATGAAAATCATCGTTTTCACATTTACATGGGTGTATATGTCACTGAGCATGTGCTCCAGACATCTGAATGCCAGGAGATGATGTTGATGCACTCTTGTGTTGTTTGTCCTTCGCAGGCGACGTTAACCTCGACTTCAGCTGTCACCGGATGGTGGTGTGTGTGTACCAAGATGGCTGATCAGGCCGGTCCTTGCACTGAAGTCTGTTGCAGTGTGGACAGGGCAGACTTGGAGGTGAAAGGATGAAAGGTGGTGCTTGCTCTGATTTTTTTTTACGAA
>JADBJO010001370.1:437500-439235 GCA_016801955.1 Conus betulinus | reverse complement strand
ATCTAGAAGAGATAATCTCTCAGAGAGAGCTAGAGATAGAGCGATAGCTCGCCTTACTCATTTCCCTGGCCCCCTTACATTATTCCCTTTTGGTGGTCCAAGAAATGATTAGGCAACAATCAATTGACCCGACTATAAACCTTGTCGGATCTCGACAAATTTAATAGTATTTACCATTTTATTTGAATTCCTCATCTCGACAGAAACCCCCCCTTGATGTTTCCTTTCTCTCCCTTCTTTTTTCCCCTCGCTCCTTAACCCAACCACCCACACTTCCTCCTTATTATTCCCCCTCATATCCGCCTCCCCCTCTCCATCCCCCTTCTCTTCTTCTCTTCTCTCTGCTTCCCTCCCTTCGCTCTCTTCTCTTCTCTTTTCTTCTTTTCTTCTCTTTCTTCTTTCTTTCGGGCTTCTTCTCTTCGTTCTTTCTCTTTTCCCCCCCCCTATCGCCTGGTTCAATGCTGACCAGTTAGATAAGACAGCACTGGGGTTTTTCTCAATTCTGGGACAGATTTTTCGCCACTCGTGGGAGGTCAGGACATGAACACCGGGAATTTTTCCTCTGAATAGCACATAGGTTTGAACTTGCTAGAGAAAGAATAGAGACAGACAGAGAGAGGGCCGAGAACCAGAGAGAGACACAGCGACAGACAGACGACAGTCAGTCATACATACAGCGAGCAGAACGGACAGACGGACAGACGACGGGCAGACGGAGACCGCTGACAGGCCAGGGTGGACAAGACCGAGGCAGATGTTGAATCAAGTCATAAATTCACTTGAAGCATGAAAATTGTTGTAAATACCTACCATAAAATTGCCGGTTTGTTTTCTTATTTTCTAAGTAAGCTAAGCAGGGAATGGACAATAAATTTTTGTGGTGCCCGAGTTCGTTCGCGGCGAAGTTCTTTTCTCTTGTTGAAAAATTGGCGATTTTTGTTTTCTCCCCCTCCATTTAACCCATGTTAAAATGGATGATCGTCTTGGAGCATCGTGCGTCCCTCTGGATTTTCTGGAATTTTTTTTTAAAGTCTGATATAGCATTATGAAAATTGTCAGTTTATATCTAGGGAACTGATTTACAGTACTTTCGTGAAGGTTCTGGTTTTAATTGCCAAATCATGTAATCGCGTAGATTTTTCAGTCCATAATTTTCCTAGTGCAGCTTATCTCATTTAATTTCAGATTGTAGAGAGAGAGAGAGAGTAGCGAGAGAGAGAGAGAGAGATAGATGAGAGGAAACTAGAGAGAGAGATTTTCGGGTTAATGTTAGAGAGAAGGTAGTGAACAGGAGCCCTTGGCCTCTAAGATGAAAAGAGGTGGAGCTGAGAGGATGAAAAATTATACAAAAGTAACAACAAAAAGACAGAAAACAAAGTAAGGAGACTTCCTTCCCTGCTGAGGAGACTGCTTTAGTCTCTGTCCTTTTTCCAAAGTGACAGTCCTTGGAACAGTGTGCTTTTCCACCGACAAGCCATGGTCATTGCGCTTTCGTTTCGAACAAAGAGAAATGTGTTTTTGTTTCCTATATTTTTTACTACTCCTCCCGACATGTCTTCTTTCTATATTTCATTTTACTAGCATTTCTGAGTGGGGCTCCTTGCAAAATATTTGTTCTGTGTGTTCACTAAGGTTTTTCTTATTCCTTGAAATGGCAGGGGCAATGATCATTACGTCATCTCTCTCTCTCTCTCTCTCTCTCCCCAATCTCTCATCCTCTCCTCTCCTCTCTCTC
>JADBJO010001370.1:432500-435000 GCA_016801955.1 Conus betulinus | reverse complement strand
TACAACGTCTGTTCACCATTGATGATATTAGACGAAAAATAATAATTTAAAACGTCATCTCCAGCTAACACAGCTTAACCTCAAAGATAAAAAATAACAACAATAATTGTTTTTGAAGTAGTGGTAAACATAAACACGCATCAAAGCAGCTTGGCAATTTCAGATTCTGCACCCATCCTTCCTATTCTCCCAACCTCCCCTCTCCCCTTGTTTATCTCTCTCTCGGGGCACCCCCCCCTCCCCCTACCCCCCCCCCCCCCCCCCCCCCCCCCCCCCCCCCCCCCCCCCCCCCCTCTCCGCCTTTCCACTCTCATTGCAGTTACATGTAGAATTATGGAGCTTCGGTCTAATAACAGGATATGTGTCCAATGTTTGATGCGAGTTTTTTTTTTTTTAACATTCCGTGTGACATGTCCATTATTTTAATATGCAAGTATGTGTGCCTTTCCGGGAGTCAATTGTGATGGCAGGAAATGTATCCAGTGTTCTGTGAGCTCATTTCAGAAATCATGTTGGGTTCGTGTCCAATGTTTGATATGTAGGTATGTGTTTCTTGTTGCAGTTACAGTGTGACGATCCCAAGTTTGGTGTGCAGGAACATGTGGGTGTCAGAGTCATACGGTGTCCATTGTTTGGTATGCAGGTACATGTGGGTGTCAGAGTCATACGGTGTCCATTGTTTGGTGTGCAGGTACATGTGGGTTTTAGAGTCATATGATGTGTATTGTTTGGTGTGCAGGTACATGTGGGTTTCAGTGTCATATGATGTGTATTGTTTGGTGTGCAGGAACATGTGGGTTTCAATGTCATATGATGTGTATTGTTTGGTGTGTAGTTACATATATGGGTTTCAGAGTCATATGATGTGTATTGTTTGGTGTGCAGTACATATATGGGTTTCAGTGTCATATGATGTGTATTGTTTGGTGTGCAAGTACATGTGGGTTTCAGAGTCATATCATGTCTATTGTTTGGTGTGCAGGTACATGTGGGTTTCAGATTCATATGATGTGTATTGTTTTGGTGTGCAGTTACATGTGGGTTTCAGTGTCACATAGTGTGTATTTGTTTGGAGTGCAGTTACATGTGGGTTCAGTGTCACATAGTGTGTATTGTTTGGTGTGCAGTTACATGTGGGTTTCAGTGTCACATAGTGTGTACTGTTTGGTGTGCAGTTACATGTGGGTTTCAGAGTCGTATGATGTGTATTGTTTGGTGTGCAGTTACATGTGGGTTTCAGAGTCATATGATGTGTACTGTTTGCTGTGCAGTTACATGTGGGTTTCAGAGTCATATGATGTGTACTGTTTGCTGTGCAGTTACATGTGGGTTTCAGCAGTGTCCGAGTCATTTGGGGGTCTGTGTCCACTCTCTGCTGTGCAGCAACGTGCGGTCCTCTGGAGTTCCAGTGTGATGACGGCACCTGCATTCAATCCGAGTGGACCTGTGACACTGATGCTGACTGCCCTGATGGCTCCGATGAGAAAAAGCTGTCGTACGTGTTTGAGTTTTCATTCTTCTCATGCTGCTGCTGCTGCCGCTGCTGCTGCTGCTGCTGCTGCTGCTGCTGCTGCTGCTGCTGCTGCTGCCGCCGCCGCCGCCGCCGCCGCCGCCGCCGCCGCTGCTGCTGCTGCTGCTGCTCATGATGATGAATAATTTAAGATGAAATGACAATGATGAAAAGATGGTGACGATGGTGATGAGGATGAAGATGAAAAGGATAAAGACGACGACGGTGGTGATGATGGTGGGAAAGAGAAGGAGGAGGAGGACAGAAGAAGAAGACCGAGATGGTCTTTAATGCAATGAAATGATAAGGCTGACAATAATCATGACTATCATAATGACGATGGTGATTATGAAGAGGAGGAGGAGGACTATGACGACGATGTTATAAGGAGGAGGAGGGCGACGACGAGGACGACGACGACGACGAAGACGACAATGACGACGACGACGACAGTGAGATGGTGATGATTATGAGGAGAGGGAGGAGGAGGATGTGTGTGTGTGTGTGCATATATATATGTGTGGGGGGGGGGGGGGGGGTAGATGTGTGTGTGTGCGTGTGTGTGTGTGCGTGTGTGTGTGTGTGTGTGTGTGTGTGTGTGTGTGTGTGTGTGTGTGGTGTGTGTGTGTGTGTGTGTGCGCACAAAAAAATGAGCGTGGAGCTGTTGTGAATTGGCGCGCTAACCCATAGACACACACACACACACACACACACACACACACACACACACACACACACACACACACACACACACAACCACGTGCGCAGGCTGGCTCGCCTTAAAGAAAGAGAGAGAGAGAGAGAGAGAGAGAGAGAGAAGAGAGAGAGAGTTCTGGGATGATTGGGCGGACTGGAGGATATTGTCACTATGACACCATCATTGTGGTTAAAACCACAAAAAAAAGACCTATGCTATGATCATTGGGGCCTTGGTGTTGCGAAACAAATCTATTCAGTATCACACAGTCATCGTGCTGCTTCTGGTCTGTG
>JADBJO010001370.1:420000-425000 GCA_016801955.1 Conus betulinus | reverse complement strand
TCACAGAGTGGACTTAATGCAATATAATTAATATGTAACTGACAGTGTGTCTGAGAGTGGACCTTAATGCAATACAGTGAATATGTAACTGACAGAGTGTCAGGCGATAGACTTTATGCAATACAGTGAATATGTAATTGACAGTGGGTCGGGTCAGAGAGTGGACTTAATGCAATACAGTGAATATGTAACCGACAGCGTGTCGGAGAGCGGAATGAACGCAATACAGTGAAAATGTAACCGACAGTGTGTCAGAGAGCGGGACTGAACGCAATACAGTAAATATGAAAACTGACAGTGTGTCAGAGAGTGGTCTTAATACAATACTGTGAATATGTAACTGACAGTGTGTCACAGAGTGGACTTAATGCAATACAGTGAATATGTAACCGACAGTGTGTCAGAGAGCGGACTTAATGCAATACAGTGAATATGTAACTGACAGTGTGTCAGACAGTGGACTTAACACAATACAGTGAATATGTAACTGACAATGGTCAGAGAGTGGACTTAATGCAATACAGTGAATATGTAACTGACAGTGTGTCAGAAAGTGGACTTAATGCAATACAGTGAATATGTAACTGACAGTGTGTCAGAGAGTGGACTTAATGCAATACAGTGAATATGTAACTGACAGTGTGTCAGAGAGCGGACTGAATGCAATACAGTGAATATGTAACCGACAGTGTGTCAGACGATGGACTTAATGCAACACAGTGAATATGTAACTGACAGTGTGTCAGAGAGCGGACTTAATGCAATACAGTGAATACGTAACTGACAGTGTCTCACAGAGTGGACTTAAGGCAATATAATTAATATGTAACTGACAGTGTGTCTGAGAGTGGACCTAATGCAATACAGTGAATATGTAACTGACAGAGTGTCGGTGATGGACTTTATGCAATACAGTGAATATGTAATTGACAGTGGGTCGGGTCAGAGAGTGGACTAATGCAATACAGTGAATATGCAACCGACAGTGTGTCGGAGAGAGCGGAATGAACGCAATACAGTGAATATGTAACCGACAGTGTGTCAGAGAGCGGACTGAACGCAATACAGTGAATATGTAACTGACAGTGTGTCAGAGAGTGGTTTTAATACAATACTGTGAATATGTAACTGACAGTGTGTCACAGAGTGGACTTAATGCAGTATAATGAATATGTAACCGACAGTGTGTCAGAGAGCGGACTTAATGCAATACAGTGAATATGTAACTGACAGTGTGTCAGACAGTGGACTTAATACAATACAGTGAATATGTAACTGACAATGGGTCAGAGAGTGGACTTAATGCAATATAGTGAAATATGTAACTGACAGTGTGTCAGACAGTGGACTTAATGCAATACAGTGAATATGTAACTGACAGTGTGTCAGACAGTGGACTTAATGCAATACAGTGAATATGTAACTGACAGTGTGTCAGAGAGCGGACTTAATGCAATACAGTGAATATGTAACTGACAGTGTGTCAGAGAGTTGTCTTAATGCATTACAGTGAATATGTAACTGACAGTGTGTCAGAGAGCGGACTGAATGCAATACAGTGAATATGTAACTGACAGTGTGTCAGAGAGTGGACTTAATACAATACAGTGAATATGTAACTGACAGTGTGTCAGACAGTGGACTTAATGCAATACAGTGAATATGTAACCGACAATGTGTCAGAGAGTGGACTTAATGCAATACAGTGAATATGTAACTGACAGTGTGTCAGAGAGCGGACTGAATGCAATACAGTGAATATGTAACCGACAGTGTGTCAGAGAGCAGACTGAATGCAATACAGTGAATATGTAACTGACAGTGTGTCAGAGAGCGGACTTAATACAATACAGTGAATATGTAACTGACAGTGTGTCACAGAGTGGACTTAATGCAATACAGTGAATATGTAACTGACAGTGTGTCAGAGAGTGGACTTAATGCAATACAGTGAATATGTAACTGACAGTGTGTCAAGCGATAGACTTTAATGCAATACAGTGAATATGTAACTGACAGTGTGTCGGGTAGAGAGTGGACTTAATGCAATACAGTGAATATGTAACCGACAGCGTGTCGGAGATGGAATGAATGAATGTCACCGACAATGTGTCAGACCACAAAAGAGCGGACTGAATACAGTGAATATGTAACTGACAGTGTGTCAGAGAGTGGTCTTACTGTGACACGATGCGAATACAGTGTAATGTGACAGTGTTTCAGACAGTGGACTTAATGCAATACTGTGAATATGTAACCGACAGTGTGTCAGAGAGCGGACTTAATGCAATACAGTGAATATGTAACTGACAGTGTGTCAGACAGTGGACTTAACACAATACAGTGAATATGTAACTGACAATGTTCAGAGAGTGGACTTAATGCAATACAGTGAATATGTAACTGACAGTGTGTCAGAAAGTGGACTTAATGCAATACAGTGAATATGTAACTGACAGTGTGTCAGAGAGTGGACTTAATGCAATACAGTGAATATGTAACTGACAGTGTGTCAGAGAGCGTGGACTTAATGCAATACAGTGAATATGTAACCGACAGTGTGTCAGACGATGACTTAATGCAACACAGTGAATATGTAACTGAACTGACAGAGAGCGGACTTAATGCAATACAGTGAATATGTAACTGACAGTGTGTCACAGAGGAGTGGAATTAAGCAATACAGTGAATATGTAACTGACAGTGTGTCTGGACTTAGCGTGTAACTGACAGTGTGTCAGAGAGTGGACCTAATGCAATACAGTGAATATGTAACTGACAGAGTGTCAGGTGATGGACTTATGCAATACAGTGAATATGTAATGGACAGTGGGTCGGGTCAGAGAGTGGACTTAATGCAATACAGTGAATATGCAACCGACAGTGTGTCGGAGCGCGGAATGACTTAATACCAGTGAATATGTAACCACAGTGTGTCAGAGAGCGGACTGAACGCAATACAGTGAATATGTAACTGACAGTGTGTCAGAGAGGTTTTTTAATACAATACTGTGAATATGTAACTGACAGTGTGTCAGAGAGTGGACTTAATGCAGTATACTGTGAATATGTAACCGACAGTGTGTCAGAGAGCGGACTTAATGCAATACAGTGAATATGTAACTGACAGTGTGTCAGACAGTGGACTTAATGCAATACAGTGAATATGTAACTGACAATGGGTCAGAGAGTGGACTTAATGCATATAAGTGGATTTGTTGACATAATGTGAACAATGTGTGTGTCAGACAGTGGACTTAATGCAATACAGTGAATATGTAACTGACAGTGTGTCAGACAGTGGGGACTTAATGCAACACAGTGAATATGTAACTGACAGTGTGTCAGAGAGTGGACTTAATGAATGTAATACAGTGAATATGTAACTGACAGTGTGTCAGAGAGTGGACTTAATGCAATACAGTGAATATGTAACTGACAGTGTGTCAGAGAGCGGACTGAATGCAATACAGTGAATATGTAACTGACAGTGTGTCAGAGAGTGGACTTAATACAATACAGTGAATATGTAACTGACAGTGTGTCAGACAGTGGACTTAATGCAATACAGTGAATATGTAACGACAATGTGTCAGAGAGTGGACTTAATGCAATACAGTGAATATGTAACTGACAGTGTGTCAGAGAGCGGACTGAATGCAATACAGTGAATATGTATTGACAGTGTGTCAGTGACTGTCAATACAGAGAGCAGTAATATGTAATGTGTCAAGCAACTGAATGCATACAGTGAAGTGTGTCATGACAGAGAGCGGACTTAATACCAATACAGTGAATATGTAACTGACAGTGTGTCGGAGAGTGGACTTAATGCAATACAGTGAATATGTAACTGACAGTGTGTCAGACAGTGGACTTAATGCAATACAGTTAATATGTAACGGACAGTGTGTCAAGCGATGGACTTATGCAATACAGTGAATATGTAACTCACAGTGTGTCTAAGAGTGGACTTAAAAACAATACAGTGAATATGTGTGACCATGGAAACAATGATTTATAATGAATGTCACCGACAGTGTGTCAGACCACAAAATTCACTCAATACAATGAATATGTGATTGACTGTGTATGAGACGATAAAATTCACACGATGCGAAAAATGTGTAATAGGCAGTGTGTTTCAGACAAAGGATTTCATGCCGCAAGTTAATGTGCGACTGACAGTGTGTTGGATGATGACAGGTGATCAGACGATAGAATTTAAGCAATACAATGAATATTTGAAATTGGCAGTGCATAGTTGCAACAATTGTGAAATTGAAAGGCAGTGTGCCAAATAATGTCCATACATACAATGAATATGCATTTGACAGTATGTTAAATGATGAAACTGATGCAATACAATGGCTGTTTGACTGACAGTGTTTTAGACGATAGAACCATACAGAACATGTGATGTGGACCACTAAGTGCGATACGTGATGAGGACCACTGATTTTATTAAGCGAATATGCAATTGACAGGGTGTCAGCCGAAGGAATCCATACACTATAATACACATGTGATTGAAAGTGTGTCAGACGATGGAATTCATACAGTACGGCAACTGAGTCGATGGTTGACAATGTGACAGATTACATCATATGATACACTTAATGAACATCTGATTGGTAGTGTGTCTGTCGAACAAAATTATACTGTATAACGAACTTAAATGAATAAAAGGATGCAAGAGACTGGACGGAGGTTTAGTGGACAGAATGGCAACGAACGAATTCATGCTCTACCACGACTGACTTTCTCTCTGGCAGTGTGCCAGACCAATGAATTCAAGTGTGCCAGCGGCAAGTGCATCGATGACACGTGGCAGTGCGATGGTGACAATGACTGTGGCGACTTCAGCGACGAGCACAATTGCCGTAAGTTACTTTTCATTTGTTTATTTGTTTGTTTATTTATCTGTCTGTTAATTCATGTATTTATTTATTCCATTTTTTTTTTGTATTTGTTTGTTTAGTTGCTTTTTTATTCACTTG